>SSNP01000045.1:2886918-3098890 GCA_006937955.1 Pachypanchax playfairii
GGGGGGGGGGGGGGGGGGGGGGGGGTTGATTTGAGGAGCAGCTTGTGTCTAGACTGACTGCTGTGGAGTTTGGTGTTCAGGGGGTTTCAAAGCATATTTCACCTTGTATGTCTGGCTTGACGGTACATTCAGTTCAGCGAGTGGCACACTGAACAAAAACACGAGCTCAAGTTTAAGCATAAATTATTCTCCACAAACAAAAAGTCAAACATGGATGTAATGCAGGATAAGACTGTTTTATAAGGAGATGCAGTAGGTTTAAATTTGGGAAGAAAAGGAACAAACAAAATCAGGATGCCGGACAAGTGCCACACACACACACACACACACACACACACACACACACACACAAGTGTGTTTTGTTATCCTTATGGGGACCGTCCATTGACTTCCATTGATTTTAGTAACTAGATTTATACCTAACCCAAACCCTTTTCCTAACCTTAACCATTACTGATCTATAACTAACCCTAAGACTAACTAAAACTCTATTCACACCATACCTATAAACCTAACCCCTAACCCTAAAAAGGGGAGTCCCCCTCATGGGGACCAGGCTTCGGTCCCCACAAGAACCCTCGGACCCCAGAAAGATAGTAAAAGTCAGGAAACGGGTCCCCAGGAGGTCAGAAATACAAACCCCCACACACACACACACACACACACACACACATTTGCAATACGTTGAGGAGTGTTTTCAGTTCCGAACTGAGAAGGAAAAAGAAGACATGCACTTGCAAAGTTAATAATATTGATTTTAAAATCATACATGTTTTTATATCACTTAATAATGTCACCTTAAATTCCAATGGTTAAACAAGAAATGTGTGTGTTTGGATAACTTTTTAAAAATGTATTACTTGCCCCCAAAGTGATATTTAGGATGTAATCTGTATTTTACATTCCTGTCATTAAAAACAGGTAAAATTTATATTCATTTGTAACATTTATTTAACACGGGAGTAAAAAAAAAAGCATTTTTACAGCTTCTATTGCCTGAAATTATACATTTCTCATTGTTTAACTTGAATTACTTTAGTTCTACACTTTGCTCTTGAACCCTATGTGTCTTTATCATTTACTCACGTTTAGGTTTCTACCATGAAGTTATATAAAGTCAAGCAGAATTCAAACATCTGCCTAAATTAAGGGTTTTATAAAAATGCTACTTCACAGAGAATTTATATGTTCTTGTATTATTGCTGAGAAAGTAATAGAACAATGCTCCACCACTGTATTTTACTCAGATCCTGTTGGTGGTCTCCTCTAAATCTCTTCAATCTTTCACCTTTCAGAGTCTCTGTTGAATGAAGTCATGTGTAGAACTGACTCGGTGATACCGGCCTCACAAAAAGGACTACAGCCATCTTTATTAACCTGGAGGAAGGAGCTCAAACACAGCGACAGTTTTACACGACCTGATGCTGAACAGTCCCAAAACATCCAGGACTTTACGTTGTGTTTGAGCACTATGTGGTTGAAAATCAGAGTGGGAGATAAAACGATGGATTCTGCTGTTGCTCTGAACAGATGTTCAGGTAACATCTGCACCAGATTTTTTTATGTAGGTCAGAGTTCACATATACTTTCAGTCAAAATGTCACTGATTTGTTCACATTAATGTAAAAAAAATAAACCAAAAAACATAAAATTAGTGCAGCAGCCTTTGTTTTAGTTGACTGGTAGAAACTATAAATCTAATTTGAAGTTTTGTAGTTTTTTTCTTTAGTTTTATCTCCTTTGAAAGATTTTAGTATTAAATTTGTCTCGTATAGTAAATTTGCTGACAATCTGTGACCAAGTAGTGAAAAACATTGAAATTTTCCACAAATCTTTTGTGTTTTAGGATTATATATTTTTTGGATTTCTTTTATATATGCGTCTGATAATATTGATTTTTGTCATCTAAAATGATTTGGTTGGCTTGCACTAGTTGGTGATGCATTTCCTGAAAAGTTTCTTGGAAAAAATTGGAATTTATTTTATTTCTGAATGTACATCAGTACTATAAGACTGGAGCAGCCTCAGTAGTCTTTTACAATCGAATTATGATGTTTTTCTATTGCCAAGTTTCATTGCAGGGAGTATTTTATGGGACTGAAACTACATATATTTGTCTATGCAACATGAAACAACAAGATATAAAACTTACAATATATTTGTATGAGTTTGCACTAAAGTATTGTTGATAAGTTTTGTACATAAATGTACCAGGTCAGCTTGTCTGAGTGATATGTTGAAATGATAACATGCACAATACGAGCACAGTGCAATATTGTTTTCAGCTGATGTGGTAGAAGCCGTTATTGAAGGAATATTTCTGGTGTCGATCTGATTTGTTCAGCGTTTGCAATGTCAATTTCTGAGCCCTAAATCTGTTCCTATTATTATTATTATTATTATTATTATTATTATTGTATTTTATTTTCTGACATGATTCAACTTATAGCAACTGTTAAATGGAGAGAACTTGTGTCAATATGCATTTTAAATATATAAAATATGTTTAGAGGGAATAAGATGGTTTATTATTTTATGTTGCACTATGAACTACACTGTCTCTAAACTGAGTTTATAAAGCTTGTTTTGCACGTGACCTGATCTCTATGCAACTGTTTTCAATAAAAGTTTTATGTTTACGAGACAATACAATTGCCTGTGTTCATTTTGTTTCTTCAGTCTTCACCTCATTTGTCTTTGTGTGATATAAATACAATATATATTATTTTATTTAGACTAACGATACTTAACATAATGAGATTTTCAAGCAATCATGATATTTGTGTTGAAACAATAAAAGCCTTTTAAAACTGATTAACCATTCAAACAATATTACAAATTTGCTTTTTGTTTATTTTATTTAATGCAAAAAGGTGATGAAGGTATCTGAAGACCATTAATATAATGTAAAGGGTATGTTACAAATAAAAAGGCAAAATTCTACCAGTCTGTATTTGTGCAAAAAGTGCCCAAACTAAATCTTTTATTTGTCTATAGGAAATGGAGTTAAGACTTCTATTTTTAAAATCCAGTATTAATTCAATCAAGAAACGTTTGAAACTTAAACAATGCTTAATTTATCTTGAGAAGAAACTTAATTAAAAACTAATATAACAGCTTTTATTGGGTGATAGAGTACAGAAAAAACAAATGATAAGAAGTTATATGTTGTCATTTTACAAATATAAGCTAAAAGTTCTTATTAAATTGAATTATAATCATGTTTCAAAATGAGTGTGTTAGTTTGGCATCTCTGTCTGCACCACACTGAACATGGACTAGATAAAGCAAAGGCCAAGAGATGCTTGAGGAGCTCAGAGAGAAGATAACCACGTCAACGTAAAGCTAGTGGACCATCAGCTTCATGTTTCTGTGACCACAGCTGAGAATATTAATATAAAAGTATGAGGTTTATGAGACTAAAGACGGCGTCCAAGAAGACGGAGCAACTATTCAAAATCATTAAAGCCCAGGGGGGGGGGGTTCAGTAGTGACAGAAAAAACACCAAGAAATCTGAATGGAAATCATCAGAATTCATGTTGACAAGTCATAAAGCTTCTGACAGAATCTCCTTTGGACACAAGAGACAAAACTGACAGATATAGCTGTATTTGTTTAACCATTCTCGATGGGCACCAACAAATTTGGACAGATTTTGAAATTGTTGTAGGAAGCAAAGCCAAGTCATTCATCTCTAAACCTAAGAAACAGTCACAGCAATATGAGGAAAAATGTACAAATAAAGTTGAAGTAAAATAATCCTTATCAACCACCAACCCCTCGGATCCCTAAAGCTGAATTTTGATGCTTCTAAAACTGGAAGCACCTCAATTTGTGTTTTTCCATGTGTCTCCAAAAAGAAAGAAACCAATCAGTTTGTACATTTTATGATAAATTTACAAACACTGCACTGAATATACCCTGATTTTCTAATGTAATACAGTTGCAGCTGATCTGTTTGTAGCAAGAAAAGTCATTCAAGTGTGTATGGAAGCAGCCCGACTGTAAAAATATTTTTTTTCGACAAAATGCTAGACACAAACACTAATGACTGTTTACAATGCATCATGTAAAAAAATCTGACAGACACGTGTGTTTTCTACAGCACGCCACAGCTGCTCTGAAAGGAACATCTGGGAGATTTCTGTTCACAAACATTTTGAGGTCACAGGTCATTTTGAACATCACAAACACTGGAAGCATGAATTATTCACAATTTTAGATGATTATTGTGCAGAAAAAAAGCACAACTTATCCTTTGCTCATGTTACAGGACTGAGAGATCATAAATTTGTACATTTAGAACATCTCTAGGGCAAAAACAATAAGCTATGTTTGTTTTGATCCTTTAATTTATGAAAGTTATCTACTAAAAGGTAGTCGTCAAACACTAATTAAAGAGAATATTGTTCATTTTAAGTGATATTTGACCTACTTGTTCAAGTTTGCTGTATTTAAATAAACACCTGTAAGATTTTTGGTTAAATACATTTAAGAAAAAGAATTTAAATTTGTCCTTTTTCACACAAATCAGTTATATGTAGATTGACTAAAACTAATGGCTAAATCATACATGATATATATAATTAGAAATCATAATCAGGAGTCATAAAACAGAGAAGACTTTGTCTTTCAATTACTGCCACCACACTGGATGACCTTTCACGTGCACCTGCCTTTAGTAGGTTTCATTCTATACCTTAATTAATGGGTGCGTTTAAATTAAAAGGCACTAAAACACTGAGCCGTCTTCAGTTGAGGCAAATGTCAGCCTAATTATTTCTCTCAAGAACGCTGTACAATCTGATTTTAAAAAGAATTTAGCAACTATTTTACTGTGTAGGCACATATGACAAAACCAAAAGAAATTTGTAAAAGTATTTAAACAACACGCTTTAGGATGAATCAGACAGCAGCTCATGAACATCTAGTCTTGCCAACAACTATTTTCAAAATTACATTACATGGTTTTCCAGTGGATTTATGATAATCCTGGTACTGGATCATCAGTTAGTAACAGGTCTGCTTATCTGCAGCAGTCACAGCCCGACTTCGCATGAAATACGACCGCATTGGTCGATTTAGAAAACGACACTATAATCCGTATGCGACCCCTATCTGCAAGCTCTAAACTTAACCGATCCGCTTTTTAACGTTAAATATTCGGCTTTACAGTGTGTCCATATGTATCTTTACATTTTAAAGCTAACCGTTGTATTAAAATGAGACATATTGCTGCAGAACTTCTATTTTGTTTGGCTGAACAGAGAGAAACTTCGCGCATGCGTATTTGTCAGCTGCGCTGGGAAGGTGCACGCATGCGCTGTCGGTAGTACGTTCGTATTTTTTGGAGATTTCAAAATCGACCTATATGGTCGTATAATGTGCGGACAGGTTGAGAAGTCATTTGGTGAGAGGTGGGGTTATAATCTACACAGCTCACTTACATAGAGATGAACAACCATTCATACTCAGGGACAATTTAAAGTTGCCAGTTAACCAATGAAACATACAGTATTTTTGGTCTGTGGGAGGAGCCTGAGTCCCTGGAGAAAACCCACACATGCACAGGGAGAACATGTAAACTCCATGCAGAAAAGTCCTGGCCTGATTTTGAACCCAGGACCTTGATGTTTTAGCAATAAAACGGAACATGATTTTTAAAGGTCCAATATCACTCATGTGATCCAAAATCAACATGTTGTGATACTATTTCCTTATTAAACCCCCCAGAGTGTTTTTTTTTTTTTTTTGGCTTTATACACAAATTTCTCAGTAATCTTCCTGCACTCTGAGCATCTGCTCTATTCTCTCCTGGAAAACATCTGACTGTAACATAGTGATGTAACAATGTCACACCAGGACCTGTCCAGCGTGTCCATGCTGCAGATTCTGCAGATTAAACACACACGTCCTGAGCTGCAAGAGTCCAAAGCAAGACACTAAAAACCACCATTTTGTAGTATTTTACTTTCTAAAAATGTCTCGGTGAAAATGTGCATTTGGCTGTGAGAGTTACAGCTCGAGGGGCAGCACTCATGAGGAGGGGCCTGGGGGAGAGATGGGATTTTAGGAAAACTTTAGGTTTTACTTCCTGGTCTGAGAATAACTCATATAAGTTATATTTCAGGACAAATGAAGACTATATAACACCAAAGATAAGATTTGATCATATTTGTGCCTATCACAGATGTTGAAAGCTGTAAAATAGCAGCATGCAGGACCTTTAAATCAAAAATTTTCCCTCAGTCTTCCAAAAAACTGATGTCAAAATATCTGAACACATTATTTTGTTTTCTCAGCCAAATCTTTGTGTATCAATGCTGCACCCTGTGAAGTACAGGAGCTAGAAGGAGGGAGTTGTTTCAAGCTCAAGATGTTTAATCAATATGAAACAGAACTTTACACTTTGGAAAGAGGAGAGAAAAAGCATTGGATAGCAAACATGTAAGGTTTAACAGGTGAGGAGTTCTAAAAGATCCTCAAGTTGATGAGAGTCTCAGAAGGATTTTACTGAACATCTGGCTCTGGAGACTGGAAGCAGCTCTGATTATAGCAGAACTCAAAGAGACTTACTGAGGTACAACAAGATTCAGGTGTGCTTGTGAAGGCAGGAAAGCCAGAGCACCATCTTATGGTGCAACAAGCTCACTTCTCCTGAAACTGAGAGCTTAAAGAAAGAAAAGAGAGAATGACGAGTTTCCACAGGAAACTATAGAAGCTGATAAAAACACAAGAGCTAAATCTCAGTCAGACAAATAAATCTTCACGTTTAAATGACTTCCAACTGCTTTCACACAGTAATTTGGTTATTTTCAATAAGAGAAAAAGACCATTTAAGTTTTTTTATGATTAAGACAAAAACTGAAACTTTTAGGGATCAAAAACTCTTTGGACTCTAAATCTAATTATAAATCGCATATATCACACTGGAAAACTGTCTGCAGAACCAGACTTTAAAGTCGGGTATAAATTGTGAATGAATGTGCCATACGAACAGTGAGCCTTGTATTTCAGTCGGTGGTGGAGAACCTGCTCCAGACAGCAGGAAAGTTACGGGAACTGTCTGATTACGATGGAATCAATAACAAAACAAAAGCCCATGTCTGGGAGGAAAATCGTGGGAAGTGCCGCCCAGGGCCTGATTAGCATTCTGTATTGCGAGTCTCCATGCACAGGCCGTCTCCTGGAGCCCCCCGGCCTAGAAGTAAAAGAATGGCTGCACGGCGGAGGGGAGGGGAGGCTGCACAGGGCCAGACGGGGGATGCTGAAAGTCAAGGAAGACAGCTTCACAAAGACAGGCATGGTGTGGAGGGGAGATCAGGGCTGAAACCATGAAATCAGGCAGCAAGAGGGAACTGGGTTCAAGTTCAACTGCAAATCCTCATCTGCATGTCGAGCTGATGAAGACAAAAAGTCTCCGGAGGAATCCTGTCTGACTTGGCGTGGAACAAAAGCCTTGGAGAAAATGTATGCACGATCAGACAAGACAGAAAGAGAATGTTGTCAGATGTGATTTGTCTTTTTCTTTTAAACGTGAACACTGATGGTCAATGTTACTTAAAAACTGCAGAAAAACATAGTGGGTTGATTCAGATTAAGATAACTGACAGCAGGTGAAGGTTCTCAGTCATTTGGGTCAGTTATCATTGAAAAAAGAGGAACTTTTATAAGCCTCTTATACAACTGAAAGATTTTTTCAGTTTCATTTCATTTATTTATTGACAAACTCATGAGAAAGATTTGCAATTCTCAAGTTTTATATTATAAAATTTTATCCAAATTTTATAAAATTGTATATTATTTTCTTCTTTGTTTGCAGCGTTAATGCCTAAATAATGCACATTTCTTCTCATGTAATATAGTCAAGGAACA
Organism: Pachypanchax playfairii; assembly: GCA_006937955.1. Lineage (NCBI taxonomy): Eukaryota > Metazoa > Chordata > Actinopteri > Cyprinodontiformes > Aplocheilidae > Pachypanchax > Pachypanchax playfairii. The sequence goes on from SSNP01000045.1 coordinate 2,894,795, forward strand.
TCAATTATTAGAATGCAGATTTTCCTAGAGGTTTTTATTGCTGATGGGTTAAAACAAGATTCAACACATTTAACTTTAAACTTTGTTTAAGCTTTTTTGCAACTTACAACCAGAACAAATTACAAATGGACCTAAAATTTGGTTCTATTTGGATCTGGTACATTTTATTTATGTTTTTATTATTGTAACTATTTCAACTGATTTTTAAAATTAATTGTTTATAAAGTCATTGTTTTTTATAAATCAGATACTATTTCCATTAGAATTATTAAGAAAAAAGGCAGAAGACCAAATTTTTGCTTTTGTTTTATTTTATGTGATATCAGAAAAATCCACCTTAATAAAATCGCATGGAGTAAGTAAAGCAAAGAAACATTTTCATAATTTTATTTAAGCTGCAGCATCTAAACGTGCAAATTTTAAAAGGACATCGCCTTCCATAAATATTAAAAACTAAAAGACCTTCACATTTGCACTTAAAATAGTTGTCGGAGCAACTCCTCCTACAGAGAATACTTGGAGAGTTTTATGTTTAAAGTTTCAAATGAAAACAAATTTTAATTCTATGAGTGGAGATCACACTGAAAACATTTCTTACATATTCTTGACCTGTTCAAACGTTTCACAAAAGATTTTCAATCTCTTTCAGTCAGACAAAGCTACCAACAGTCCCATGTGTTTATATTAAAATGACTTTTATTTTGAAACATTTCAAATAAAAAAGTATGGACAATGACACAATATTACAAAGGAAATCTACAAAAAAACATTTTACTGGAATAAATCCTTGAATTATACATTTTAAATTCTTGTCACTATTCGGGAGACATTTTAAAATGATAAAACAGCTGGAAATGTATTTTGTTAGTCATTATTACTTAAAATATTTATGTAGACATGTGTTGTTTTTTCAAGAATAGCCACTTAGTGACAGGAAACACTTTTATTTGTCTTTTAAAAAACAGACAGCATGTAATGTGGGATTAATGACAGTCTTCAGTCTGTTCAAGGTCAGAAATGAAGAGAAGTGACCTCAGGTCAGCATGACAATGGTCACTTCTTCCTGTTCATGACCCGTCTACTCAGAATTAAATGTGTAAAACATGTTGGAAGCAACAGGAGGAGGTTTCTCTGTGACCCTCATCGATGGTCTTTTAAGCCCACAAGTTGTTTGACCTTTGATCTGTTTGATTGTGGCTCTGCTCCCTGTCAGGCCAATGGGATTTACCATAAAGACACCTGTGAAATCCTGCTGGTTGCTTTATGAGCCGTCACTCCCTCCTGGTTTAATACTGAAATAAAAGACTCAAAGCATTTATGATGGAGCTTCGATCCAATTTTAAAAGAAAGATACTAAACAGTTGAAAACGTTATAAGATTTATAAATTAGCATTTCCAATTTATTTTATTTTATTTAGACAAATCATAAACGGGAACTTTATTGTTGGACTTTTGTGTCACGTTAATTTGAAATATAATAAATTTGTTTTAATCCCAGAGTTAAAATGTACAAAAAAAATGAAATATGTGTAAGTTTATCAAAAATATCCACAAATGTGGTTAATTAAATGATTCATACATAGATAAAACATGATAAAAAACTCCCAAATAATTGTTTTGTTCTTTTAAAAATGTGTCATCATGTTGTGTTTTTCAAAAATCTAAAGATCTGGATAAAGAAATGCCTAAAAGAGATCATTTGTTTAGAAAAGATGAGGTGTCAGAAGGATGTTCTACAGTTTATTCCGGAGGTGGAAAAGGTCACGTCTGGATAAAGCTATTGTTGACCTGCTGGTTTGCAGAGTTTAACCTCTTGACCTTGTTCTTGATGAGAGCTCAGAGGTCACGGCTCAGTTAGGAGAGATTGAAGACTTCCACGGATGGTCAGACAGGAAGATGAAGTGTGTCGCGGTCCCTAGCGGACCATAGAGATCTGCTGGAACGTGTGCTAATCAGGTGCAAATCTGCACAAACTCTGCTACTAATTTTAACTCATATACATGTTTTGTTGCAAAACACATCATTATCACATACAGATCTGAATCAGATCCGAAATGTTGTCTAAAAATCACACCAAAACCGTCCAGCGCTGAAGATTGTGTGAATTATTCTTCCTCTCTGCCACTGCTGACAGAGGGGCGGTGAGAAGAGGTTGTGTTGTAGATTAAAACAGATCCATCCAGACGAAGACACAAGCACAAAACGTGGCGAGAAATCAGCCGTGAGTGCGTCGTGGCACGGTGGAGGGTCTGACTGCTTAATTAGAGGCATAAAGACGCCGGGTCAGATGGATCAGACAGGCAAAGAAAGGCAGGCGAGATGAGGCCCTTCAAATCGTCTGCGTCACACCGCTGGGTGTGTGAGTACGTCTGGGCTGAGCTGTGAGAAAAGTGCGTGCGTTGTGTCGTTTGCATGTCTGGCTGTGCAGGTCCGTGTGCAGGAATGTGTCTGAGTTTTTGGGTAACCGATGGCGAGTTTGGATGTTGGGTGAATTACTGATGTTTCACATTCACGGTGTTTATTTGGTGTGAGGAGACGATAAAGATGCACAAATGTTTAACAGAGTGGAAATAAAAATGCTTCATTAAATCACACATTTTACTCAAACTTTAATCCTCTTTAAACTTTTTGTTTTATTATTAAAAATAAAAAGTGCACAAAGGTCCTGAGTCGGATCTCTTAACTGATCCAGTCACATCTGGATTGACTACTGGACAGACCACATTCAGACAATTTTATCCAAATCTTTTTTTTTTTTTAACTCTTTAAACTGACTGAAACAAATCTGTAAATACTGATGCATAAGTCTATACAGATATAATCAGATGGTATTTTAATTCCCTTATTATTCTTGTTTATCTCCTTCCCTTTTTATCTTATAAGAGAGTTTGTTGTTGATTTTGGTTTAAAAATAAAAGAGACTCTGAATTATGCGGATGTCAAAATAAAATATTTGCAGTAAGTGAACGTGTTTGGGATTTTGCAGAAGTTTGAGTGGACCTGCTGATGTATTGAACCCTAACCCTGACTGTTGGTTGCATGTTTTATTTGTTTGCATGCAGATAACTGAGTTCTGATTCATTTTACTACATGTAAACACTCATGATTGAATCAGAACACACGTTAGTTCTGGGTCTATTATATTAATCACAAAAGTCACAACTGCAATTTTATCCCCCAAAATCCAAATTGATCAGATCATTTAAAGCATTTTGTGACTCTTGAATCTGTAAATGAAACTCACTGTTTTGATTTGATTTGTTTAGTGATTTGTTCATGTGGTTTGGACTTCAGGGCCACCGTAGGATGAGTTACATGTGAACCAAACAACCAGTTTAATCACTGTAATTTTTAAACCACCTGTCCTGGATCACATATTTGGTTTCAGACTGCTTGGATTTATGTTTTATCATCATTTCAAAAATGCATTTTGAAGTATTTAAATCAAAAAGGTTAAAGAAAAAATAACAACTGCTGCAAAAATCATTCCAAAATGATGCGATTCCAGCTGCACAAACCACTAAGGTGTTTATTTTTACTCGAACTTTAACACAGCTCCCTCTGCAGGTCATTGTCTTCCTGAGCAGACATTCCCACAGCAGTTTGAATTATATTCACTAATCTGCACGTTATGCTCAAATTTAAACCAGGCTGAATGTGTGAGAAGGACAAAGAAAGTGTCTAAATAAGTCATTAGTGGTCAAAACAAGTCAGAAGCACTTAAAATAATCACTTGTTCGGACTCACTGAGTGCTGCTTGTGAGCAGAACCGTCTCAGTCTGGAGTCTGTGGGTGAGAACCAACCGCCCCAGCTGCAGCCATTTGTTATCTGAGACACAGAGGAGAGGTCAGAGGTCAAATAAGTTCACAGGAACTCCCAGCTTTCACATGTTAATGCTTCGCAGCAGCACGTTAAAAAAACACAGCGATGATTGCAATGTTGTCAAGACAAAGTTTATTTAAATGAGCCACGATCTCGCGTTTGATGGACGTGTCTCCTTAACTGGCCGAAACAAATGAGTTTTGCTGCTTGTTGTTATGAAATGAGCAGAAGATATTGACATGAGTGAACATGAATTAGATAACAGGATGATAATGAAGACGTCACATTCAAAGAAAAAGAAAAATCATAGTTTAAGGGATTTTATTTTTACAAATAAACTTAATGGTTGGTGGGAAAAGCATGCTAATTTCACATTTAAGCAAAGATGTTTCCTCTGTTTGATAAACAAAAATAAAAAACACAGATGGAAAAGTTTTACACAATCTTGTCATTAAGGTGAAGTTTAAACCAAGAGTGCAGAAATACTAGAAAAATGACAAATAGAAATACGTGAACTTGAACCACAGGTCTTATTCACACATCAATAAGTCAAATGATGTGAAAAGACACTTGAATTTAAAAAAGAAAAAGATTCCCATGGAGACATCTGAGAGGTTCACCTTTAGTCTTGAGCGCCCCCTGTCTGATTTATATGGTACTGCAGCTCTAAGATTTTTTTAAAAATCACAAAATTCATCCAAATTAGCGTTATATCACAAAAAATAAAAAAAAATTTTATGTCTAAGTAACTTTTGATTGTGAATGTGAACCACAAATATAAACTGTTAGAAGAATAGAACAAAATAATCTTGAAATGTTGAAAAATACAAATTAAACCTTTTAAAAATATTTACTCATCAGATGATGCACTTCACTAAAATCAGATGAAAAAACACAAAAAAAACCCAGAAAACACTTTGAGTTTTTCATCACATCTTTAGTTGGACAAATATGTACTTTTGTCATTGTTCTAATATTTGCACGTAAAATTTAAAAGCAACAACTCCTCAGTGATGCACAGATCCAAATAAATCTCCTATTCATGCTGCATTTTCTGTAGCACGAGTTATAATTAGACCCTATTTGTCTCTGTTTTCACACGACTGCCTGTCAATCAACCCTCCCACCCCCTTCACAAATCAGTGCAGTGTGAAAACAGCCTCTTCTTGTGCTCCTGCACGTCTAATTGGCTCAAGTGTAAAAAGCTGTTATATTTGTCGAGCTCAGCTTAAATCTATAGATAATTTATTATAAGGTTTTGATACCTGCAGCCTCTTGATGCAGTCCTGTTAAAATCAGTTTACTACAATTATAATTATCTGTGGATTCCACTTTATTTTCATGAATAAGAAACATAAAATATAATAAATTACTCTCATAAGTCATTTTTGTAAAACGTTTTTAATATGGGGCATTATTAACAGAAATGGTGATTAAAGATTTAATATGATTTTTAATCTAATTGTCGTAAGTGAAAGTTTTTCACAAAATAAATCATTTGCTTTTAAAATGTTATTATCAGCTGAATTTAACTGGTTTGAAGCAGAGGGCTTGTTAGTGACAACATTAAAGGTAATCGTACATAAACCTGAATTCTTCCTCATTTTGAAATAAAGTTCTTCATTGATACATTCACGAAAAGAAAGAAAATATCTTATTTTGACAATTGTCATGTGATTATATTTCTGAATGATGACATGTCAGTAAAAATGGGTACAAAATTTTGAGAAAGGAATTTTAATAAAATATTCTGTAACCTCCAGTGGATTAATAAAATGATTTTTATATTAATTTCCATTAATGGTTATTTCTGTTAGTATTAAAACAGAAAAAAAGAGAGTGGGATGCAGGTTAGACCTAAACACCAACAAATAATGATTTTTTTTCTCCCAAATTAAGTGAATGAAACACTGCAGGTTGCTTGGTTGCGAGCTCCATCATCTGGGTGAAGGGTTGTGGGTAAAGCTTGTTGCTGAGTTTCCCAGCGAACTGGACACGCCTTTTCAACCTCTCCTCACTCCACTCGGCTTTGTTTTATTCAATGCAAGGAAACACATTTTTTTTTAATTCTGTGTAATACAAGACAAAACTAAGACATATTCCCCATTGATGCTTAATTTCTAGTTTGGAAAAAAAAAGATTTATAAATGGAATTAAAATTGATTTCATCACTTGATTTAGTTCCATCAGGGTGAAAAGATAAGGGGGATGTTGCCATGGTTGAATATTTTTGGTCAGTACTTTCCATTAATGACATCCTTTTAGAAAAATAACTAATTCATCAATGATTCATTTTGATCAGAAAACAAATATTATGGTTTTTAAAAATCATTCATGTAAAAGATTAACTTAGTTAATTTTGAAATAAATTAATTTGAATTTTTTCCCTTACTTCATTGACAGAAAAGGTTTATAGCGTTGGTATTTAAACTGAACACAGTCTCCCTCCTCGTTCTTTTCTTGCTCCTTTTCCTCCAGGTCACACACCAGCATCATTTTCTGGCATTGGGCTTTTCACACTCGGGGTATGAGGAGGTGGACCTTCAATTAGCGAGCCACGTGTCCGTTAGAAGAAAGAAGAACTCCATGAGGAGTCCTTAAAGTCTGGTCTCTGTTCTCTCCTTGCTGACCTTGTGACCTCATGCAGGGTCACAGCCCCCATCATTTTACTTGCACACTTTCATGCATTTTACCATTCTAGTGTTATTCATAACAACCCATATCTCCTGCACTTTTCACAAACTGTTCACCAAACAAGTACGTGATTAAAATTGGATAAAGAAAAAAAAAACACACCTGTAAGCTGCAAAAACATGAGCGTTTAATTTAAGACTGTCCAATAGCTTTCAATAAAAAACCCGTAGATTAAGAAATATATGATAAAAAAATGATTTTAAGATTGAGAAAACAAATTTATTACCCAAAAATGTTATTCATCGTGATATAATTATTAAAATATTAGCCTTAAACGTTCTTTGATGAATAGAAGCTTGTGAAATCAGAATAACCACATCAGGTTCAACAGAATGTGGCTCAACTGCGTCATCTGGTGGTACAATCTGGAAGTAAACACTGCAGCTACTTTATTAAATGTCGGAGCTTCATAATTATCACCTGCTGAGTGTTTTAGAAAAACATCTTTTTACACACTGAAGTTTTAATTTAAATCTTTAATGCATGTTCGTTTCATTTTTGGAGTCTATCCAGTTCTAAATGACCACCTCAGCAAATTTTTAGCAACTTTTAGCAACAGAACTATATCAGTTTAATGATATTGAGCTAGAATTTAGTAGCTAAGAGTCTCTGCTAACAAAAACTTTACACTCCACTACACTTCGTCTTTACTTAAAACTTAACTCTTAACGCAGTAGCTACTAAATAACTTTTAAAACTTTAAGCTGCAGTTTTGAAACTTGTCAAAGTGGATACTCACCAAAAAACATGTTCAGCTTCATATTAGACACTCCGTGTGCCTCCGATGGCTTTATAATGGGCTAAATAACTTCAGTAATTCGGGTTGCAGCCATGATGTTCTGGCGATTTATGCTGTCCTAATAAAAATGCAGCCATCGTACGAATTGACAACTTATTTCATAACGAGATGTCATTAGAAGTTTATACAGTATTCTTGTTTATGGTGAGTATATCCTGTTAATTATTTAAACATATTTTAATTATCCTTCCCTGATATTTTCTATATAAAAGTCCTCTAGGTCCTTATCGGCCATTGTTGGGTCCTTCTCCTCTGGATGTGTCCAAACATTTGCCTGTTGCTCTGACAATGTATAGAAAGTAAAAATAACATCCTATTTAGTTTGTCTGTCCTGGGAGAATTTATTTGATAGGTAAAATGTATTTATGGAAAAATATAGAAACAAAGATAAATCTGTTTATTGAAGTTAAGACTACAGAACGGCACGTGTGCAGAAGGAATCGGTAGCACATCTAAACAGGGAGCATATTTAATCAGAACACCGGTTCGAGCAACGGCTGTGGAAACGTTATTTAGTACAACTTCAACATCTGTCTGTTAGTAAAATATCTCATCACCTGCAGTGTGTTTTCTAATCCAATTATCACAAAACAATCATTCTTACAGATGTTGTTACTTCATGGTAGTAGAAGAGACTCGTTAACAACACTGCTAACTGGTTGGATAACATTTCCCCAAATTGTATAAAACATGATTTAATAATATAATTTTCAAGATTTGACCTAAACAGCCAAAACTCCAACTCTTTCAGACATGAGAAGGTTTATCGATGAGTCTAAATGAAGCCTGCACACGATGCTAAAGGGGGAAGAAAGAAAAACACAATTTATTATTTGCTCTGTTCTACAAAACTTTATTACAACATAAAGCCAACGAACAAAACAGCATCTGCAGACAGTGAACTCAGGTGTGTAAAACAGCATTTATACATATCTTGGTCATTTATGCACAGTTCACTTTGGAGTTAAAAGATTTTTTGTTTACAAAGTAGGGAAATATTACAATAAAAAGCTTGTATTATAAAACATGTTTGGAAGACTTAAGCACCACTTTGTTCAAAGATGATATGAACCGTTACATGGGTCATAATTTGAAGAACACACATTTGTTTCCTGCAGGTCAAAATAGTTCCACAATGAATCTCTTGCTGTCAGTCAGTGGAAAATTCCATGTTCTTCAACTGGTGGATGAACGTTCCGTCACATTTTTACTGACAGGAATTAATTTGTCTTTTTGCATGTCATTTTGTCATGTTTAGAATTCTTTTTACAGCTTTACACCTGTAATTTTACAGTAACTAAACTGTAGAAAACAGGAAGAGGAACTCAAGAGAACTTGATGTCCCAGTACTGTGGTGCCTTTACAGTGGCTTCAAACTCATTTTCAGCTGCTGCAAAGTTGATGCTGGTCAGTGACGACTCATCAGGGTGCAGCGTTGGACCTCCAGCTTCTGAATATAAAAACAAGTTTTAATCGTTTTTTTATTTTCTATTCATTTGATTTTTGCTGAATTAATCTTCTATCTCACCAGAGAGGCACAGGATCTGTGGCCTCTGCCAGCGGCCTCCAGGCAGACACTTCACCAGAGGGTTGAGTCTCTGCTGGAAACCCTCTCTGCAGTGATAACGCACAATTGCACTGGTCTCATATCTTTGTCGAACTTTCCCAAAAATGAAAGCATTCCTTATTTTTGGTGGTGGACCACAGGAGGCTAGAAGAATAAGGAGAATGCAATGCTCACAACAACCACAAGACGGAGCTGAAAAATTCTTGAAATGAGCTCATCCACGTGACTCACAGGTGCCTTTCTTGCAGGTGTATGCCAGGTGATAGTTGCAGGGGACGTCGCTCCAGCGTCCATTGTCGTGCCAAACCATCACCACGCAGTTTTCTCCAGAGAGAAAATAACTGTCAGGCTGACCTCTGTTCCAGTTCTGATACAGCTGCAGAGATAAACACAGATTCATGTGGGAAAGTCCCATCTACCAATATTTAAATGAAACATAAAAAATCTATTGAAATATTTGCCATTGAATTGATTTGTAAAGAAATACATTCAGTTTGGAAAAAAAGATGTAAAAAATAAAATACCCACTAAGAAATTACATTGATTTAATTGGGTTTTTAAATTTTGTGAACCCCAAAATACTCACACACTTGAAATCTAAACAATTCTCACCAGTGGATTTCCATCAGACCACTGGAAATCATCCTCAATGGTTTTATCATTCAATCCAGTCCATTGATATTCCTTGTAGTTAGCTTGTGAAGAAATAAAAACCTTGCTGAACAAATTAAAAACTCACTTATTCAGATTTTTGGGGGGTATTTACACTGTGTAACCCTACTGTTGATGTAGTCCTGCTCCTCGGGGGTCATGATGGACATCAGATGTGCACCTTGCATGCGACAGTTCTGCTCAGCGGCCTCCCAGCTCTGACGCTGGCTGAAGTGTCGATAACAGAAACCGTGAAATTTATCCCAACCTCGTTCACATTGCTCCAAGTCTGAACCCCACACAGCAGGAGAATCAGGAAAACCAGATAGAAAGATTTCAGACATCTCGGAGGGGTTTCACACTCAATAAATGTTTAATATTGATTATTTACTGTAAAACTGATTCCTGATTTGTTTTTTGAGTTTGCAAAAAGCTCACCAGTTTGACAGTTGTCTCCTCCGTATGTCGGTAAACAGAGACATATAATCTTCCCGTCGAAGTCAGTGCAGGTTCCTCCATTGAGACAGGGATCGCTCTCACAGGCATCTGAAACACAGCAGATTACTTATAAACTAAAGCCACAATTATTTTGGGAGGCATCAGTTTAAAGGCAGAAACAGAATATGCTTTAATCAGTTTAATATTTCTTGTTTTATTGTTGCAAATTGAAGAAAACAATTCAACAAAAATCCGGATGAGGTGAGCCAGCAGATGACAGCAGAGGACAAACGTCATTCTGTTCTCTTCTTCTTCTTCATTCTCTTTCCTCTCTGCAGTAAAATTAAACATTTATAATGTTTCTTTTTTTTTTAATCCGGTGCAGTCAAGTCACAAATAAAGATTTTTTCCTGGATTTAACAGACAATGTGACTTTCAAACTTTGCAGAAGAAACAAGTTGTTCACCGTTTGTTGTTATTAAATTACATCAATTAAATTAAATGTCAGAAAAATCTGATAGTTTAAACTCTCTGTCCATTTGTAAGACACTTAAAAGCTAATCGAGTGTCATTAAAATGCTCGACTAACGCGAAAGAGACCTGTCTGTGAACATTTTTAAAGTTTTTGTGTGAGTTTTTGCTACCTGAGGATTAATTTTCAAATCCTGATATATAATAACAAAGAGATTGGAGTAAAAAGAACCAAAGTGAAACCCATGTGTCGGATCTCAAATTAAATATTTATCAAGTGAATTCCATTTATTTGCTTTTCTTACACCTTGTAAACAAGAAGTAAGTCTTGTTTGTCATTATGCTCACACTCACGTTTCAGAAACATCTCTGCAGCTGTGTTTATGAAAAACACAATAATAACTGCTTTTCACTACACAAATGAGGATCATATGCTCCCAAAGCAAAATTGTTGTCAACTGTTGCAAAAGAATAAACAACTGCAGTTTGGAAAACCACAGAGGTTCCTTTTAAGTATGAAAAAGGTTTGTTTTATGGCCAGATTTTTCTAAAATATCTGGGTTTTACAGATTTGTATCTTTGCAGTTTTGCTTTTTTTCTAGAAGGATTTGTTTTTGTTTCTCAAAAATTTCAGAGTAAAAGTTCAATGAGTCAGTCACTGTTGAATTTTTAAATCTTGCAACAGAAACTTAACATAAGCAGAACATTGTGGATTAAAAAGACTTGCACAGTATTTGCATTAGTGTTGTGAAGATCTTAGAAAATAACCACAATCAGACAGAAAAGAACATGAGCTATGAACACAGGAAACTTAAATATTTTAGCTAACATATGCTGAATTTTCCTCCCATCTACAGACAGACATTTTCCATCCCTGGTGCAATGAATGAATCCTTTTGAACATTTTTTTTTTAGAGGAAAAAAGGAAAAAACCCAATATAATACAACATCCAGTCCATTTTAACAGAATGGCTGAGTACCTCATGAGAAACTTCAATTCTGATTTTGCAATAAAACCCTCTAAACAGACAAGTTCAATACAAAGATTACCAATTTATGGGAGATGAAGCTGATATTTAAATTAAAAACAGGAAAAAAACTCTGGATGTTCTTTTTGGTTATTCATTAACAGATTACATTTTAGGCTTTTCCATACTTTCATTTTAAAACTTCTTGTATTTTGTTAAGTGGAATAAACTTTTTTGGCACCATATCTGTAAAATTGAATTAAAATGGGTAATAATGTCAAAATGATAAGGTATGGAGTTTACAATCATCACTATATGTTCTTTTTATCTTTGTGTTGCTAATAATATTTACACTCAAACAAAGAATTAGAAAACACAAGAGAATAGACACATGTAACAGAGGGAAGACCAAACAATTGATTAGTTACCTTTATCAGAATTAGTCCTAAACACATAATACAAATCTCAAAGCAATCATGATTAAAGAACAGAAAGTGACTGAAACATAATTCAACTAAACCTCTTCACACTGGATGAAGAACCTGCTATACAATAAGATCTACTCAAATTTTGATGAATAGTGACAAATTTGGACTTATACTGCTGCCATAGCTGAGTACATACCACAAGATTTTTCCCTATTATTGTCTGTTTCCTTCACATGCATCACCGTGTCCTCACCACTTTCTACATGTCAGTCGGGATTTACCATAAAGAACAACAAAACAAGCTCATCACATAGGCTCCTGTCATCAATGGACTTTTCCTGACTGAGCCCTGAAGATCCAATGATTTATATCTATAGAGGAGACATGCCACGGGGTTATGTGTGCAAAACTGGCTGCCAAATTGGAAAAGGCAAAATTCCTGCTCAAGGCAGTGTGTATAACTGTGAGTGAGGGAATATGTGAGTGTTTAAATGTACAGTGGTACCTTGTTAATCACCGGAGTTATGTTCTAAAAATAACCCACAATAGGCGAAATCCACGAATTGGTCAGCTTTATTTTCTACAATTACTATGTTTTCATTTTGGGTCTTCTTCATCCTAAAATTTAATGTGACCTATTTTTAATATGGCACTTATATAGACTTTATATGTATAAAATTAAGCCTAATATGGTGATTTTACTTGCCATGCCATTTGTCATTGTTTACTGCCTTTTTCAACATGGCGGCCATTGAACACATTGAACTATGATAAAAGGCTAGCATGTCCTCTCTATAGATAAAACTCGTTGAGTTTGGCTTTTCTGCTTTAAAAGTCTCAATGGCCATGTGGGTCCATGATGGGTACCAAATGACCTGCTGCACATGGGGCCACAACGCTCCACCAAAGACCCCACTATTCTGCCACCATAATGTTGAGCCTCTACGACCTCTTTATAGAAGCTAGTTGCACGCTCAAATCAAATTCAAATTGTCACACTCTATTATGTGTAGTGGGAAGCCAATTGTGCTCTTAATACCTGCCTTATGACACTGTAAAGATCCTGCAAAGACTACATTCTGGTTGCTTTTTTACATCATAGGGTCATACAGGATGACCATCCTGTATGAAGAAGGTCTAAGGATATTTTGAAACCAGTTGCTAAAGGCCATCACTTACAACAATTAATAATAAACACATTTTGTGCTCCTAAACCTAAAAATATATGTGCTTCTGGTACTAAACTGACTAACGTTGAAAATATCAAAGAAGACAGAACAGTTAAAAACATGATTGTAATTGCATTGGTCAATGCTGTTACATTCAATATAATTGCTGATACATTCATTAGCTGAGAAAAATTGAACTTTTACAGTTTATGATAGGAATCCAGCTTTAGTTTTTGTGTGGATATTGACTATTTGCCATAAAATGTAAAGATTAGCTTACAAAATTAAATTAGCTAGGACATTAACCATGATTCTTAAGAGAAGTCAGTATAAAGGAGCACTAAAACATTCTTTTAAACACACCAATACTTCACAGAAGTCAATTTTTGGATAAGTACAAAAAACATCATGCACAAGTCTGTTGACAAACGCCAAAGATTAACTGTCCCAGTGTGAGTATCTTTGAGGGTAGCAGAGGGGAGTCAAAAGAAAAGCAGTGAAGGAGCATTTAAAAGTGAAGTGGGAGTGAGAAAGGTCAGTGGTCTTGAAAGGCTGCAAGTTAAACAAAAGAAGACATTCTTTTGAAAAGCATGGCGAGGGTTTGGCAAAAAGTGGAGCAGAGACAAGTTGGTCAGAAAACAAACCAGGGATTTTAGTGCATCACTGCGTTGAGTAGGAAGAGGATGGTTAGGCTAATAAATGTGGTTTTAACATTACCTGAAGACTTCCCTGTATCACCTACAGCTGCCCTCTCATTGGGCAGGATATGCAGGGTGGGTGGCTGTGTGAGGCTAAGCTCAAGATCAACCAAACCATGATCTACAGGTGGTATGACATGGGTCACCTTCTGTAGCTCCACCTCCTCATGGATACTTTTGTGGTGTGGTGTGGTGGTTTGGCTCCAGGTGTGTCTGGGCACATGCCTGGTTGTGGTTATAGTGGGAGGGACTGTCTTTGCAGCGGCGGTGGATTTTACACTCATTTGAGATGTAAATGAATCCAAAAATTGTTGGAAGGGGGGTCTTTGACTGAACTTGACATCATTTATTGACTCTTTGGTTGTAGACATGGTCGACAGCAGAGCTGACTTAGATGTTTGAGAACTCAATGGCATGATGGTAAAGTCACCAGGGGTTGGTGTAGTATTAGCTTCTTTCTTAAGATCTAAGGTTGGGGAAACTTTAACTTTTTCAGTCACAAATGTTGGTGAAACTTTGTCTTTTTCATGGAGGGTTGTGTCATCTATAGATTCTTCTTGAAGGACAAGGGCTGGGGCAAATTTGTCTTTTTCATGGACAAGAGTAGGAGTAACTTCAGGTTTTTCTTCAAGAGTCAGGGAAACACTTGCATCTTCTTCATGGTCAATAGTTGAGGGAGCCTCAATAATTTCTTCCATGACTAGGGTTGGGACAACTTTAGCTTCTTTGTGAAAGACCTGGGTTGTAGCAGCTTTAGCTTCTTCTTCCAAAACTGAAGTTTGAACAACTTTAGCTTCTTTTTCAAAGACCAGGGCTGTAGCAGCTTTAGCTTCTTCTTCCAAAACTGGGGTTGGGACAACTTTAGCTTCTTTGTGAAAGACCAGGGTTGTAGCAGCTTTAGCTTCTTCGTCCAAAACTGAAGTTTGAACAACTTTAGCTTCTTTTTCAAAGACCAGGGCTGTAGCAGCTTTAGCTTCTTCTTCCAAAACTGGGGTTGGGACAACTTTAGCTTCTTTTTCAAAGACCAGGTTAGTAGTAGCTTTAGCTTCTGCTTCCAAAACTGGAGTTGGGACAACTTTAACTTCTTTATCAGAAACCAAGGTTATAACAGCTTTAGCTTCTTCTTCAAGGACTAGGGTTGGAACAACTTTATAATCTTCTATAAGAGTTGGGGTAACTGTACCCTCTTCTTCAATGGTTAGGGAAACACTACCTTCCTCTACAAGGTCAAGACCTGAGGAGACTTTGGTTTCTTCTTCAAGAGCTGCAGCAACTTTTGTTGCTTCTACGAGGCCATGGGTTGGGGTAACTTCCATTTCTTCTTTAAGGACCAGGATTTGGTCAACTTTTGGTACTTTTTTAAGGACCGAAGTTGGCGCAACCATTGTTTCCTTATCAGTAGTTGAGGAAACACTAGCTCCCTTAAGGAAAAGAGTTGGGGTGACCTTTTCTTCCTCTTTAAGGTCATGAGTTGTGGCATCTACACTTTTTTCCACAGAAAGGGAAACATTGATTTCCATTTCATGAACTAGGGAAGTTATCGTTTGCTCTTCAAGAGTTGTAGGAAATTTATTGCCCTCCTGAAAGGTAGAACTTACTGTTCCAGATTCATAACCACTTGCTTCTTCATAAGAATTGCTAGAATCAAAGTATAATCTGTAACTCAGTGTTTGATTCTGTGCTGTGACAAATTCAGAGGGTGACTGAGAGGTGTTGAGTCCCTCTGGAAACTCGGTAGTAGTTAGACTCACTTCAGAAACTACCCATTCAAGTGGCTGAGATGTATGAATCTGTATTTCATCGCTTCCCATGGTAAGCATGTCTCCAATTTCTAAGCTTGTACTTCCCTCCTGTCTAGAACTGGATGACTCCCCCAGGTGGGGTGAGGTGGAGTAGATTTCTGAGCCCAGTTTGTCCACATAGACCGACCCGTGGGAGAGGGTTGGATCAGGACCTGCAGTCCTAGGTTCAGTGGGCGCTCTGCTAGTCAGAGCAGGGTGGAGTGGGTGAGTGGTGAAGCCAGTAGTTGAAAAATATGAAGTGGTGACTTCCTTCTTTTCAGGATCTCTCTCTGATAAAGAGCAAAAAAATATTGAAAGATAATAATAAAAGTTACTAGTTTGATAAAAATCTGGAGCATATACAGTATGTCCATGTATCTAAGTATAAGGCTACAACTAGTAGAACTAGGTAAGATCAACCAAATTTGAAAAGTGTTAATCTACTTTCTAGCACTGAACATGATGCATTATGATGAATGCATATAAATGCTTGACATACCTTGAGAAATATCCCCAGACCCCTCCATGAGCCCCAACAGTGAAGTTACAGTCTCAATGGCTGATTCAGTAGCTTGAGTTACTTGTATGGGAAGGATGGATTTTTCTTGTGGTGCCTGAGTCGAGAGCGAGATAGGATCCAGATCTTTTACAACTACCTCTTCCAACTTCACCTGAGTCAATGGGTCGGCTGTCAAAGTGGTTGATTCCCAGAGATTCTCCTCTTGGGTATAGCTTCTTTCTGACTCGCTGTAATTGCTATGTGATTTATCATATTTTAAGGTAGTTTCATTTATTTTGAGGAGCTGCTTTTGCTCCTCATGTGGATATGTGGTCTCCTTAGTCTCTGAAACTGTCTGGTTCTCAGAGTGAGGTTTGTATGTGGTTCTTTCAAACTCAGACTGGTGAAAGGTGAAGCTCAAGTTCTGGTGGAAACTTGTTTGATTGTAAACACTGGGAGGAAATGTTGTGTTCTGAGTTGAATTGTAGGTTTCAGTATTGCTGATGGTAGTATTCATCGCTTCAGTAGGATGCTGGGAGTCATGACTCATTTCTGAAGTTTCATTAAATAGTTGAAGCAAGTCAGCTGCAGATGTTGTGCTTGGGGAAGAGTCTGTTGGGTTTGGTGTGACCCTTAGATCTGTGTCAGCAGTTTCTGTAGTAAACTGGCCAGGCAAAAAGGGTACGGACTCCAGAACACTTTGGACCTCTCGTTCCACCTGTTCTGTTAGCTGGTTCAGTTGAATTTCTTCATCTGTTTGATTTAGAATAATAACGTTTTGCTCGATGTCTTCCGCTTCAGTCGTCAAAGTTTTTCCATTTTCTGCAGAGGACACATACACAATTAAACATTAGTTTTTTAGAACTATTTTTGTCTGCTTTACCTAAGCTGAAGGCTAATACTTCTGTAAAAATGTGTTAAAATGTTTTCAATTTTATTTATACCCAAGAAATTTTGACATTTAATTGAAGTTGTACTATATGTATATTGTTTCAGGAACAGGAAACCCACCTTTAAAACAATAAACATCATGGAGACTAGAAGGATCTGGAAAACCAGTCTGGTTGCTGAAGCGATAGAAGGTCTTGACACCTATTTGTGAACCACCACATCTCTCTCTTGCAGTCCTGATGGGGTAGCGTACACTGCCGTCAGCCAGCCAGCCGGGACTGCAGCGGTCCAGCCCTTCACTCCAGGCAAAATACATCTGTGCTGTTGTTGCTAGCTCTGCTCCTGCAGCTCCACAATATGACTGTGCTTCATCAAATGATAATTTCTGTGGGATGGAGTCATGAAACACCTCTCCTAAAAACACAAACACATTCACTGCAGGTTGAATTTACTGTATGTGTTTGAAGTCTATGTTAAACACTGAGGTGAAAGTTTTTTCATTCTTATTACTGAAATATTAAGGAGGAAATACATCATTTTGTGAGAAATATGGAAGTAAGCCCACTTAGTTTCTATTAAAAATGCACATATTTAAGTGATTTTGATTGAAAATGTTTAGGTAAATCAACGCAGATACATCGCTGTGGTAGATTTATTCAGGGACGCAGCAATCAACTAGCTGGTGACCAGAATGTGATTATTATTGCTTGGTTGACTTGACTAGTAATCGGCTAATCTGAAACTCAAAAGTTTTTTTCAGGTTCTGATTGCACCATAACTCGATGGCAATCAAAAATTGAACGTTTTTCTCAGTTGTTGAATGTATCATTACTACATCCTGATTTGCATTAACAATAAATATGTTTTCTGTGTAAGTTTTAACTCAGTTAAAAATAGTTAGATGTCTGTTATATCATACAGTGCTTGAAAATAAAATTAGAGGAAGCCCAAGGAAACAATACTTTTCAACAGAGTTATGTCTGTAGCTGATGTTACAGCTCAATATGGACTGAGGCTTTCTGTTTAAGTCAAAACTGGAAATCAGAAACGACCAAGAAAACTGAGATCTCTGGTTTCAATCTCTTAAATAGCACTTAAATCAGCAGTCGCAAATAATTTAGCATATATTGACATGGTGTTATAATTCATACCATTAATTTGCTCCACATAGCAATAAACATCAAATAGACTATTTGGATCCATTGTCCCATAGTTCCTCACTCCCGGTTGCCCGTCCATGTCTCCATAGCAACCTTTACGGGGGATTTGGATCGGATACCTACGTCAGTAAAGAAAAATAATTAGCATCAAGTGATGAAAGTAACGTCTCTACAAGACAGCAATTACAAACTTGAGTCAAACAAGGTGAAGAATTTAAGGCAGAATTGTGAGTTTTTGTGTAGTTTGAACATGACATGGATAAAAACTTATAAAAAAAAAAAAGGTGACCTGACGGACTGATCTGCCAGCCAGCCTGCATCACACTGCTCATATCCATCATTAAAAGCTGCCAGCAGCTGGTCAGGAGTTGCAATCTGTGCACCAATGGATCTACAAGCATTCTGGGCCTGCTGGAAGGAGAAAGCATACCGGCCCAAAGCATCTCTGTAGTGGAACACGACCCCTAAACACAAATAAACATGGATCTACTCACAGACATGTTCTTGCACTAAAAAAACAATTCATTTTAATATCTGAAGTTTTGTAGTTTTAGTATCAGATACACAGAAGAAGTACTACATCAGTCCTTCTATTAAAATATTTCATTCAGATCCTTAAATAACCAAAGTATAAAGACTTTCTAAGAAATTGTTTGTGTTTTGTTTCCAGTATTTTGGAGGCTCTGTGAGTAAAACTACTTTAAAGCCTATTATAAATCTGTTTTACCTTTGACTTTAACTTGTACGACATCGCTGGCATCTTCTAGTCCCTGCTGCACCTCACAGCGATAGTGAGCCGAGTCCCTAAATTGCAAGTCTCCCAACCACAGCGACACATCATCAGGGGAGGTAGTGTAATTAAGCAATGCAACCCGATTTCGATATGCTTCATTTATCTTCACCCTTTGACCGCGTGCCACCAAGATCTGTGTCTCTACCCCATCAGACACCACTGTCCACTTTACACGTGGTACCACAGGTGAAGAAGAGGAGTCAACAGGTGTGGAGGACAGAGACACCAAACAGGGGATGAAGATGGAACTACCCAGAGGAGCAACAATTGGACCTGAGTGGGGGATGTTTACTTGAAGCGGCCACACATCTTCTGAAAAACAAGCAATTTTGCAGTTATCAAAAACACTTTTTTCACACATGAATACTTGCTCAGTTTTTAGAGAGTTTTAAGCACATTATGTTCATATATTCCTTCTCATCTATTTATTATGTAATGAAAGAAAGGGGTAGAAAATGTAGACATACCATTTGCAGATGGAATTTGGGTGGGAAAAGCCAGAGTCAGATGACAAACAGCACAAAGGAGTGAACATATCTGGACATGTCTGTCAAAATAAAACAAAAAGACTGTAAAAATACATTGTTAGATTAACCTTCCCAGTTTAATCTTGCAGACAAATAAGTAAACAACAGATTAATTCCAGGCTTTTATCAAAATAATTGACAGTCTGCTTGAATAATGTCTCAGTGCATCGTACAAAACCCTGTTAAATTTTACAATTTGCTCATGGCCAGACTTTATCTTAGCATGTATAACTCTGGAAAATAATGTTTCAAGAAATCTTTATTTCTCCAAAACTGTGGAGAAAAAAAGAAAATAATAAAAAGCTTTGACACCGGCTACTTACTAAACATTAAAAACTATTTTTTGGTGAAAGTTAGTACCACAGATAAACTGTGAAATTGTTTGCTTCATAGCAAAATAAATAAATAAATAAACCCAACATTGAAATCTACTTTGTAATCTCATTTTTTTATCATACAAATTTATGAAGTTCTCAGAAATGGCAATTATGATCATTTGCATTAAATATTTAGATTTGATGTTCCTATTATTAGTTCTTATAGAGATAATAAGTAAAAAGTAAGATAATAAGAAAATAAGTGTGCACTATAATATACTGTATATATGTATGTGTGTGTATAGTGTATGTATTATTACTACACTGATACCTAAATACAATTTTAACATTTACAGTAAAATACTGTTAAGCTAGATGTTTGCTATCACTAAAAAACTAGACCTTTAATTTTTCAGCAGTGTATTATACAGAGTTAGATTTTTACTTAAAAAGCTGGTAATCATGAATATTATAGGCATCTATATAAATCTAAACAACAAGCTGGTTTTGAAGTGGGAATTCTTGTTTTTTGACATAACTCTGGAGCAGTTGCTTTTTGCAAATTAAAGGATCTTCAGAAGATAAATGCTTTTTTTTTTAAGTATCAGAGCAACCAAACAGTAGACGTCTCCGGTTTCCAAAGGGAAGTTGGTGGCACAGGCTTCTGACCACAAGCTATTTATCACCTCCGTGAGTTAATGACACAGTGTCTCGACTCCGAGGCATCCTGCCAGCCCTCCGTTACCAGCCTGGTCCTGTTATTAACCCAGCAGGCCTGGCAGGACGTCTGCAGTGACCCCACACAACCTCCACAGGGAGACTCACCAAGCTGCAACTGTTCATACATCATTTAAAAGCTGTTAAATATCTGTCAAAGATCAACTTCCACTGTCTATTCCTCTTTTAATAAAGTTTTATTTACAAGAACGAACATTTAGATTTAAAAATACTTGCTAACTCGGTTGTTTTTAACCATTTACAAACGTTTCAATCTTTTACAAACACTCTATGGTGTATTTTCTGTTGTCAGTCAATTCATTCAGATACCAATTTCTAGCAATCATCTGACATAATTCATGAAAAACACCCAAAATAAAACCAACAGGAAGGAGTTGGGACTCCTTCAAATCTTCTTAAATCGTTGCATCCTTTGAGAGTTTATTATCTCACCATACTTACGGCTACAAATACACTTTAAGCATCATATGGGTCACATGATGTTGGACTATCACAACACTTCAACAAACAAGCTCCTCCTACTCCCACTGCTTTTATTCATATACAGTTTAATAATCAAAATATCTTACACAACGTGTCTAATTGCTGTGAAGATGTTAAATTTCCTTTTAAATCCACCAGAAGGCAGATGTTCTTACTTTCTAAACATGACAAATCTTCTTCATCTCACTTTAGAAGTGACATTGTGATTCCAATTGATCTATAAATATGTATTTCTTGATATAAGTCAGGTTTTGTAAATGTTTACATGTTCAGTATTTGCCTCAGTTATTCATAAAGGTGGGTTTGCACTGTTTAAAATAAAAATATATAAGATACTCAGCAGAACTTCATTACTGTGGAGCCCTTCGGAGCATCATGGCTAAATAAAATAGACAGAAATGGTTACTTATATGTAGCAGTAGAACAATATGGGGCTCAGATGCTCTTGTTTCTAAGTGATAGACATTTGATCTTTTATTTAATCTCTGACGAGACCAACAAACTGAATTATTGAAGTAGATGTGCTAAAAAGAGCCGGACTTACTGTGTCAATATAAGGTTTCAATTATCAAGTAGGAGGAAGGATCTGCACACCTAATGCATTATGTTTTCAATAAAACATAAGTTCAATTAGAGCCTTAAATTTAACGAGTCTTAATAAAACAGCTCCTTTCTGCATTTGTTGATCAAACACGTTCTGTACAAGAAGTCGGCGTAAACACGGCTCGCTAACTTTTGTCAAATTAAATGGTCTTCTTTTCTGAGAGAATAAATGTTGCCTGTTTTCAAGCCAGCTGGGTGGACTCCACACAGCTTCTATCACTATTAGTATTCTTGACAAGAAAACGTCTCACAAATAGCGAGCAGTGGGCCAAGAGGACAGCTGCACACTGTGCTTTCACTTCATAGCGACAGTCTTACAAAAGGCTTCATGGAAAATTAAAGGACAGGACACTGGCACACTTGCTTGCTTTTTCTCTTTTCTTTCTCTTGTGCTGTTCATGGATGAAAAAAGGACATTTTAAACTGCTAAGAATTGCTTTTTTGTGAGAAAAAAAAAAAGCAGCATTAAAACTCTGGAAACTGATTCAAATGGGCTTTATCTTGTACTTAAATATCAGTTTGTGCATTCAGATCGATGACGGGGGAGAACATCCTGGTTGCTGGGGACTTTGTCCCATCTTGCATCACATTTGTCACTGAAGCCTCACAGCTCTTCTTGTTTTAATGACAGAAACAACAAAGACAATTCAAGCTGAAATCGATGCCACTCACTGCATGTGGAGGTTCACAAACTGCAGCCAATGCATCACCAGGATCCCAGACACAGACTGACTTCAGACTAACATCTTTTAGGCACAAAATATAAGAAAATGACAACTGAATCTATATGAAATCTTCACATTTTAATGCACTAAGTATGTAAAATCATGCAACATTAGAAAAGCCGCTTAAATCTCTTTAAATGTTGCACTGAGAAATAAAACGCTGCATGTCCCGGGTGGCCTCTGCAGTATTCTGCATCACTGTCAATACAGTGAGAGCGTACACGCCAAGAAACCATAAAATGACTAATCCTCATTTGGTTGGGTTAAACATCTCTATTTGAGAGACGTGCTGTGAGATCCGAGGAGTGCTGAGCTGGAAATGTTCTCAGAAGAATTATTTCTCTCTTAATTTACAATAAAAGTCTCATAAAAAACACAGTGATTTATTTTATACAAGATGTCGATATGAAGTTGTGGCTTCACTAGATGCTATTTGCATCTACAGTGGTTTTTTAATTTGTTTATCTATTTCATTTAAAGTTTATGACCATGGCTGCTGACAAATAGATTAAATGAAACATTAATTACAGATGGCTGAAGGAGACTTTCAACTAAATGTGTCCTGCTGTGATAATATATTTAAACATAGTGATTCTAGTTAAATTCAAGTAGAACATCAGATTTGCCTCTGAGAAACAACACAGCTCATCTGTCTTAGTGTTTTTTTAAGAATTAGATTCACATTTTAAAATCAATGAGGTGGGGTGTGAGTGGTTGTTTGTCTCTGTGTGGTCCTGTGATAAATTGGTGACCTTTCCAGGGTGTAACCCCGCCTCCTGTCCAATGACTGCTGCGGGACACCAGCTCCCTGCAACCCTGAACAGGAACAAGCGGGTATAGAAATGCATATATACAAAGAAAACATAAATGTATCATTAAATATAGAATGAATGTTGCTAATTGGACCCAAATGCAGTAAAAGAAGGAGCCAACAGCAGACATGTGATTCCAGGAACAAAACTGAAACTGACTAACCAGAAATTTGACTGACCAAACTCAAAGACACAAACCACAAGGAAGCATCAAGGAGCATCAGGTTGGCTGAACGCACACTGAAACCAGGTTTGAACCTGGAACATGAACTAAACTAAACCAAGTAAGAAAACTCAGGAAAATTCAACAGGAAGCACCAACATGAATCAAACAAAATGAAGGTGGAGTTCAGAAACAACCAAAAACTCAACCTGCTGTGATTTACTCTAAAACCATACTTGAGTCTAACTCATTCAACGCTACCACTCCGGCTTACTCAGACGTGATGCTTCCATGTCTCGGAAAAAATAACCAGTATGTCTCCCAACAGGATGTCTGAATCAGAAAAGCCTCCCACCAAATGATTCACTACCCAGAGTGACTGGGAAACAGTCAAATATCCCAGATCTGATGAATCCATGAAGGAAAAAAAGACAAGCCTAGGACACATAAAAGTCAGCTGCACCACAGCATTCAGCTCATGGGTCCGCTGCTTTCACTCCAATCCACTAGGTGGCAATAACGTGCAGGTTGATTAACTGTCTGTCTGAAAGAAAATAAGAGAATTTCACAAGAATTTAAAGTAGTTTTGGTTGTTTTTTTAAAGTCCAGAGATAAACAGTAGCTCTTTCTTGAACCAGAGTTTATTATATAACATGTATTTTTTGTGCACTAAAATCCCACAGGTTTCACAGACAGATGAGAAAGATACCACTCCCGCTTTAAATGACAATATTCCGTTGTGCATTTTGGGCTTTTAGTTTATCTTTTTGCATTTGTTTAAACCTAATCTCTTTTGTTCTGATACCTTTGCAGACAATATAATGTTTTCTATAAGTAAGGCAGTGCACTTATGGTAAAAATGGCCAGTAAGAAGTCACTCATCACTAAAAGACACACGCCAACCTGCAGGGAATAAAATCAAACAGGTCAATCTGAAGTTGGCAGCATCGCCCTGTGGGGACACTCTCCTGTCAAAGCAACAACGCAGAACAAAGAAAATATGGATACAAATACAAATAGAGCATTCAGACAAAAAAAGCCTTTATTATGTACTGAAAAACTCTAACTCAGCAATAACCAGTGGAATACCATCGTCAAATAAAGAGTAGCTTCAAGAGAACTGATGGGGTTGTTTTGTAGGGTTTTGGAGGACTGTCTTGAAATTTATTTTTAAATAATGTATTCATCCACTTGATCCTGTTTGTACATGTTGAGCCAAGTGTTTGATCTTTTTAAAAATTTTGTTGCTTTTTGTTGTTTTTATTCTGAGCCACATTTTAAGATATTTTCATCCAAAATTGCCAGAAAATCAGAAGCAATGCTCTTATTTTTTGTTTGCTTATATCATAGTTCTATCATATAGACACCAAAACAATATAAAGAATGAACATATCCTCATTCTTTCAATGCTCTCGCTGTTCCTTTACTGAAATTCACCTGAGACTCAGAGTCAAAAGCTACTCTCTGAATCTGCAGGCCACATTATAAGAACATGGTCATTCCAGAAAATAGCATTATTAATAAAGAATAAAAAAATTCCACAGCTACTTGTGGAAGTTTCACTGTGTTCTATCAATGGAAATATTTACAGTCATTTCTCATAATGCCAAAAATGAAACTAAATCGTTTTATCTTCAAAGTTAAGAAGCCAAAGAGAGAAACTGTCTCAGCGCAGCAAAGTAATAATGAGGATAATTTTCTGAAACCTTCTCATTCATTTCAGCTCCTAAACGGTTAAAGTGGGTGTTGTTAACACATCTAAAGCCTACCTGGTTCTTCTCAGCATCATTTCAGCAGAAGCAGGTTAATCAGACTTCTTTTCTTGTTTTGTTTTTTTTATTGTTTCCCCCGTCAGCTCCTCTCTGCTGCAGTGCGACTGTCCCGTCAGGATGTTCTGCACAGGTAGATGAAGCTGGAGCTGCTGCTGCTGTTCCGACGCGCGCGCTCAGAGGCTCGTGGAGAAAAAGGAGCGAGCTGCGAGAAAGTCACGCTACAAATGAGTCCAAGAACTGCCCACTCCTTTTTTTTTTTCTTCTTCTTCTCATCCAGCGATCGGGATAGAGCTGACGCATGCTTGTGGGATTTGGAGGAAGGGCATCGAAAGTAAAATATATATTATAGTCTGAGAAGTGAAGAATTCAGGAAATTACCTGCATGTCTTATTTAAACGACACGTTCAGATGAAATACGTTGAGTCAGCTGCTGCTGATGCTGCAGGTGATGCTGCAGCACAATCACCTGCACAGAAAGACCCCCACCCAAACTTCCCCTCCCCCAAAAGGAAAAAAAGCCAGTTTTCACATCTTGTTACTGGACAGCAAAAAGGTCAGATTTATGCATTTCAATCTTTTATTTAACGTAAAATAAACTGAACTGCCACAAGTCTTTAGTGAAAAAAAAAGCAACAAAAAAATAACTGTGGAATGAAACTGTTGCACATTATGACTGTTCTTAATTCAATGCTTATTTATCTCCTGGAAAAAATATTTCAACTTCTAAAACTTCAAATTATTTTATTTGGTTGGTCACTTAAAAAAATCCAAACTGTTTATTCAACTCATGCAGTGCACAATTATTCACTTCGAACTTTAGAGTTCCCGGAGAAAATTGACGCACGCACAAGGAAAAGATGCAGAAAGGTCCCAGCACAGATTCAAACCCTGGACTTTCATGCTGCAATGCAACAGTTTTACCAACTGCACCACCGTGCAGCCTTTTAAGTTGTCATATAAATGAAAAAAATTGTACTTTAAAACCTGTCGGAGCACTGTCGGAGTGATAGGTTCAATCAGCAGCATGTGGTTGATGTCCGTGTGTGATATGAGAACAACAAGGTAAATGCATCGTCATCACCTGCAGCTGATCTTTACAAACACGTGCAACAAGCATGAGTTTCTCTGGAAACAATGTTTCTAACTCATGTGATGATGCATAAAGACTTTGAACCTGGGAGTTGCGTGTCTTTGTCCACCGTCTCTGCAAATGGATTGAATGGTGCTTTTTGAGTTGAACATCCTGTGACTCAGCAGCAGCTGCACACCTGAGGAATCTCACACTCAGGTAACAGCTGGACAGTCTGAGAAGGAAATGTCAAAAGTCAAAGAGGAGATTAAGATCACAGGTTGGTTTCCATCCCAGTGACCCGGAATGACCCGGAATTTGAACTTTATTTTTTGCTGATATTTGCCATTTAAGATTGAATGACCAAATAAGAAAGAACAATAAATTCTTCAGTCGTCTATTAACCTGCTGAGTCACTGGTTGTCATGGTGATTCCCTCCATCACAAGGAAGACATTAGAGATTTATGGATTAGGATTAAAAGGATCTTCATGCTTTTAGATATTAACATCAAATACACGTGCTTCCTACTCAATGCCAAAACACAAACAAACCAAGACGACTTACCTGTACATGTTTCATATTTGACTAAAGGTAGGATTATAATAAATTATCTAGAACAAATTTTTTTGTTTTTTTAAAAAACCCTTTAATCTGTAATTTAAACAAGACTCTCGCATGAAAGATGATTTCGCTTGTTACTCTCTGACAAGTTGTGGCTGTAATTTTGGTTTTAAAGACAAAGAAACAAAGAAAGTACAACTCTATAAATCATCTTCATGGCATTTAACTTTTTATTTTTGAACCAAAGTAAGATTTGAAACCCAATAAATTAAGGCTGGAGGAAGAAATCGAGCTTTAAACGAAGTATGTTTTAGTCTCCAAACTGCCATAAATGATAGTCATATACAAATATTCACTTGGACTTGACTGAATTTGACCAAACATAGTTGTATCCAAGCTGAAGTTACATTTTCCAGCAGCCTTCAGACAAACACCCTATAATCAGACGCTATCATTACGCTGTAGCTGGACTCAGATCATCCAGTGAGTCAAGAGCAGCAATCAGATTTAGTTTGAAACAGTCTTCACATGTTCTAGATACTCTTTGTTTCATTTACTTCATCTCAAACATGAACTAAGTTCAGGTTTGCTGCGTGCATTTTATTCCACCAGGTGGGAATCATTAATGCATGTGGTCGAGGAGCAACTGTGACTCAGCTAAAACGCAGCAGAGCCTGCAGCTGATCTCTGTGTCGTCTTAATTCTGCTTGATTCATGTCGGTGGTTTCGTTTAACTGGGTTACCAGAAATGTTGTCAGCTTGCCACAAGATACAAATTACAAGATGGTCACTCAGACTTAAGCCTCACATAAATCTGAGTAAATGGAAAAAAGAGAACATCCAGGACAAATGAAGTAATACTGAGGTTCCACTTCACCACCGTTACACTTCACCTTGCTGCAGACTGAAATCCTTACAATGACAGTGGAGACGACCAGCCTTAGATTCATTTTCCTCCCATAAATGCAAAACCTCAAAAGCCCAGTTTCCGCTGACTGGCAGCTTTTTATTCCCCTTTGGATGCAAAAGCAAACTAGTTCAGGAGGGACGAGTCTGGGAAAAGTGCAGCACTCATCCACTCACAGCCAAACTCTCGCCATGCTTTCTGCACTGCAAGAACCCAAAATTAGGGTATAGAGATCTACTGTGAATGGGCCACAGTTGTAGGATCTGTGACACACTGGGGCCGCCGTGCTGAGATCTGGTAAAAAGTTCATCATTTAGTAAATCAATACATGTAGTTCTCTAATTCAACACATAAAAACTAACCTGAGGGATAATTTAAATGACACTGGGTAGTATTAAGTTATAAAGATGGATGTTTATGGCAAAAAAAGTGAAAAAATTGTTTATTTTGGTAAAAAAAAAAAAAATCCTGATATCTGGAAGTAGCCATCTTCATGTCATCCTTTAAAAAAACAACTCATGAATCATTAAAAAGCTGCTTTTTTTTACATGTTTACTACAATGATGTCCAAAATAAATATAAAAATAAGTTTAATGGTTGAAGGCAGAATAAGACTAAATTATTTAGTTTTAACTGAGAAGGATTTTTGTCATAAGTTTCAGTTTGATCAATTGTCAGTCTGTCATTAAACCTGCTAGTCACATGGAGCTGGTGTCAATCTCCAGCAGTCATTGGGCGAGAGGCGGGGCTAAACCTGGGCAGGTCACCAGTCTATCACATGGCCACATAGAGACAAACAACCAATCACACTTAAGGACAATTTAGAGTTGCCAATTAACCCTTAAGCATATTTTGGTCTGTGGGAGGAAACCTACTCATGCACAAGGAGAACATGCAAACTCCATATGTAAAGGTTCCAGCCTGGTTTTGAACCCAGGACTTTCTCACTGCCACGCAACAGCGCTACCAACTGCACCACCATGTGTTTTAACTAAATATGCTAACTATGCAAGCACTCGATATCAAAAATTTCTGAAAATATCCTCCAACATCTGTTTGGCTGAATGTTTGTTTACTTCCTCTTTTTTTGATCAAATCTAACTACATAATATGATCCTAAAAAATATAGTAAATGACTGACATTCATTTGGATGTGCCGTTTTCAGTGACTCTGTAGAAAATCACATTTTGATGCTGATAATTAAGCTACTTTATTCTTGATTTTTATTTTAACAATTTTCTAGCAACAACTGAACAATGTTTCAACAGTCTCATCCGGACTCATGATCCTGAACTGATAAATTATTACATATTAATATATTTTGGACATTTTGATGCAGGAATCAAACTCAAAACTCTAATTTGGGTTATCTAATTCAATTATTTCACATTAGTTTAATCAGTGTTTGTCCTAATTCTTAACATTTCTTTTAAATTTAATGTTTTTGTAAAGTGATTTATAAGCTAAACCGCATCAAAAAAACCATGAATAATTGTTCAAAAGAGCAGAGAAACTACCATATTTATGTTTCAACAGAAAGTAAAATAAAAACAGACAAGCCATGGTTACCACTCGGCGCCAATCATGTCTGTTCACAAACATTCTGCTCTTTGGAGCAAATTCTTTTAATTAACCCCGTAGATCAAAAACTAGTTAAGAAGTTCCTGTTG
The DNA here is from genome assembly GCA_006937955.1 of Pachypanchax playfairii. Taxonomy (NCBI): domain Eukaryota; kingdom Metazoa; phylum Chordata; class Actinopteri; order Cyprinodontiformes; family Aplocheilidae; genus Pachypanchax; species Pachypanchax playfairii. Next base: position 2,923,975 of record SSNP01000045.1, read on the forward strand.
AAACAGTAAGTTGTTGTTTTATGTATTATTCTGTTTTGTTTTTGCATTATGTTGATATAAAACCTGAATGTTTGTAAAACTGAAACGTTCAAAATGTCTGACTGCGAGCAAATCAGCTGATTGACACTTTTACTGTTGCAGAATATTTAAGAAACAAGATTTCTTGATTTATAAAAGTTCTGGTTGTTTGTCCAGATTCAGGTTTTATATCAACATAATGAAAAAACAAAACAGAATAATACATAAAACAACAACTTACTGTTTCAACAGGAACTTCTTAACTAGTTTTTGATCTACGGGGTTAATTAAAAGAATTTGCTCCAAAGAGCAGAATGTTTGTGAACAGACATGATTGGCGCCGAGTGGTAACCATGGCTTGTCTGTTTTTATTTTACTTTCTGTTGAAACATAAATATGGTAGTTTCTCTGCTCTTTTATTTTAAAAAGGAGGTTGTACAATTATTCATGGTTTTTTTTATGCGGTTTAGCTTATAAATCACTTTACAAAAACATTAAATTTAAAAGAAATGTTAAGAATTAGGACAAACACTGATTAATCAAATGTGAAATAATTGAATCAGGTAACCCAAATTAGAGTTTTGAGTTTGATCCCTGCATCAAAATGTCCAAAATATATTAATATGTAATAATTTATCAGTTCAGGATCATGAGTCCGGATGAGACCGTTTAAACACTAAACTGTCAAAGATGTGTTTGTATTTAAATTCTTTCTATAAAACTGGATAAAACATTTGTAAAACTAATAATTAAAATTAAAGTTTTCGAATCATTTGAGCTGAAATGTGATTGTGAAGCATTAGACACTTCAGAGTTACTGAAAATCACATCAAAATGTAATTTCAGTCATTTAAATTAATTGTAGAGAATGCTGATTTTGTTTACTTTTAACCCTCATCTTTCAGGTTCTTTTGTGTTTTATCTTTTTGGGGGGCAACAAATAAACTGATCCTAAATTAAATTTGGGTTTGTTTTATATCTTGATAGAAACTTTCTCACCTTTCCAAATGATATTTTTCAAATATTTAATGAGAAAAGGGGGGTTGCCAAGTCCAAATAGGGATCTAAGTTTCTCCATTTGGTGCAACAGCTCGAGCTTTTGCACCAGATGGTGAAACATAGATGAAAGCTGAATCGAAAGGCGTCTGAAATCCGCTGCAGCAGTAGAGCAGCTGACTCATCCTCAGGTAAAGGGGGAGGAGCTCAGAGTTGCTGCTCCTCCTCATTGACAGGAGCTGGTTGAGGTGGTTTTTTCCTCAGGAAAATTCCTCACTATAGAGAGATTAAATCACACAGCTGATCCGGGAGGGTTTTTGAATCCGTCTGGATGATCTGAAGGTGGCAGTCAGGAAGGAGGTCCGGGGATCTCTGGTGAAGAGGCAGCTGTCTCAGAGAAGTGTTAGATTTATGGATTCTTTTATCAATATGAGTTTAAAACACCAAGGAAATTATTTCTGTGACAAGAAGCTGATTTTATTTATATCCAAGTTTATCAGAATGAAAAATCTTCCAATAATGACGTTTGTAAATAAATAAATAAATAACAGCTGAAAGTGTAGCTCATTGATGAGTTTCTCTGATGCACAGTAACAGACTGACTCAGTCTCTAAACCCGTTCGACCTCCTTATTTTCCGTAGTTGCTCATAAACTCGTGGATGAACTCATACTTGTGACCACAACACAGGTACGAGCAGCAGCAAGCGCCCGTGTGTAACGAGTCAAATGAGGTGAGTAAAGACTTTGTTGAAACAGTTCAGTGTGTGTAGTCTGTCTCCTCCTAAACCATTCCAGGCTCCTCTGGGCTTCCCAGAGACTCTGGAAAGACCGAGTCCTTCATTTGTCTAAACGCTTAAAGTTTTGGAGAGCTGTATGTCTGAGTTTTGGTAAAATAATATGCTCATTTCCTGCCTTGTGACTGGTCCAAACAGGCAGCAGCCATTTCCATTCTTTGTGCTGCCAACACCACTAATGACGTCATTTTTCTCATGGTACAGACTGGATGTATGAAGTCTGGCATGTATCACTGGTCTCTTCGTATTAAGTTTTAAGCATCTCTGATTGCTTTAGTGGCACCAAAAGCTTCAACAGTCCTCTTTATTACCACCAAACCAACTTAAAATGTTCCTTTTTGATCAGTCATATAGCTAGAGGCTGGTCCATCCCTTTAGTTATGCTAATAGAATCTCAGACTGCTGGAGGACATACTGATCACATTTCTTTACCCTTCACTGTTTTTATTCTCCATATTTGTCTTTACAGATACGCCGCTGTTAGATTTGTTGTTTGTTTCCATAGAAACAACGAGTGGCTCAACCCGTCTGTGTTTGTTTGTATTTATTTGGTCGTTCGTCCTGAGCCCGGTTCATTTTCAGAGTTATTTTCTGTTAAAGTTTAATAAGGGATGATCGTTACACCACTGACCTAAAAAACTAAACTAAAACGTGTCATTCTGTGTAAGTTTGTAAATATGAGCAAAGTGTTTTTTAACATTTATACACTAGTTTTTTCTTTTATTTCAAAACCTGATTTATTCATATAATCATGGAAAAAAAACAATTAAGGAGCTAATGTTCACAAATAAAATGTTATACCAGTATATTTAAGTCCTATTTCCTTCCTTTTGATGTCCTTGTGTCCTTTTGGGTCTGGATGCCACAACGGAAGGGACACAAATGTCTCTGATGTCTTTCAGTACCAATAGCTTCTCCGATGTCTTCGGTTCTCCTGAATACCCATCTTCTCCATCACCTCCTCCTCCAGGGTTTTCAGAGATGGAACATAAGTCTTTTCCAGAGTATCTTCAGGACTGGTGTCTTTAGGTCCGTCTGAAAATTCATGTCAGCTGGTAAAGATCAACATTTGCACAAATACCCTTTTTAAAATCATCTATTTTTAGACTGAAGGATAAACAGCAGCTGGTTTTATGTTCTGAATGCTGCCTGAGCGTGAAATAAACGGCTTCCGAACATGAATCACCTTTCCACTGCTGTGGCACGATGCCGTCCCGCCGCTCCACGACCGGTTTGGGGATGATCCGACCCGTCCTGACCGACACGCGAACTCTCTCGCCCTCTTCTGTGAACTTCCACTCGATGTGAGTAGGTTTCCTGAATGATGAAGATCAGAACATCACAGCTGTTTGATTAAAAGGATCTGGGTCAGAATTTTAAACAGAGATTACAGATGAGAAAATTAAAGTCATTTTATTCCAACAGAGATCATTTTTTAGGTAAATTGTATTTATTTGCCTTATTGTAATCACTAATAACATGTTTTTAAACACTATAGATGTGATAAGATTATTTAACTTCTTTTTATACCAAACCAATATTATATTTTGTGACATTATGTAGAGAAATAAAAGTCAAATCCTAAACTATAAAGAATATGTTGCATCCTAAATACGCTGCAGGTTTATTTACAACTATTTCAATAAAATACTTTTATTTTATTACTGTGACAAAAGCGCTTTAGACTTTGAGGACGGCCTCTCTCATTTATAGGCTTCTTTTAAGTAAAAAAACAAACAAATCAAACTGATTTTATTAGTCACTTGCTCAGATTTAGAGGGCTGTGAAATGTTTTCTTTATAACCAAAAACAGTCAGAAAATTTCTAATTTAAATATTAAAGTGTTAAATTAGATAATCAAGCCATTTTTATTTAAGATATTATTATAATTTCATATCTATGATTTTCTGAATTAAATTCAAACACATTTCAAACCTCGGAAACATCACATCAAAAATCAAGTAAACTCAAAGAACCCCTTGAAGACAAAACACAGTTTTTCTAATTTTATAAAAAGCATCAACACTTCATCTGCAGATTTTGTACTTTTCCTTCTTAGTGACATGATTATGAGAAAATTGGATGAAATTAGGGGTTCTACGTTTTGTCCAAAGCTTCTTAAAGACGTGGAGGATCAGAGGAACAAACCACTGATCCACGGCTTTGCAGGTCTTGTTTCAGTTAAAGCTTAAACTTGGCTGCCAAACTGAAAACCTGCTCTACGGACTCCAAATAATCAAGAACTACAGTTCAGTTTTCTGTACCTGTCTGATGGGTCAATGAGGGCAACATCACGCAGCAGCAAAGGAGCCTCACTGGCGATGTAGGTTCCACGGTAATTGCTGGATTTCCCAATATACCTGTGATGCTACAACACAATAAATATGTCACTGAAAGAAACTGTACAGCTCCATCTAGTGGAGGAAAAGAAGTACATGATCTTCCAACTTTTATTTTTCTGAGAAAAACTGCAGTTTTCAACAACACAATTTAATGCTATTACAAACATTATGTTTCTAAACTTCTGTTGAAATAAGTTAATTTAGAAAACTCACTGAAGCGATATGACTAAATGTTTTACAGGCAGAATATTTCCATGTGTTTTTCTTACTGTGTTGAGTCCCTCCACCATCACCCAGTTTCTGCGTCTGAAGACTTGCGTCACTTTTCCCTGCTTTCCTTTGTCTTTACCCGCAAGAATCTCAACCTGAAAATTAAACAAAAGGCAAATAACATAACTTACGTCACATTATCAGTGCCATGAAGAAAACTCAGATATAATAAAAATGTCCTTCAGCTGAAACCATGAAATATTTTTGTATTAGTTTTGTCTTAGTGCAGATGTGGAGAATGACTCTGGGACCTTTTGAAAACAAGAAAGTATTAGTGTTAATAACGCAGTTAAAAACACTAAATTAATATTAACTTCAGGACTAAGAACAAATTGAGATGCTTGATTGTGCATTTGATTTGTTTTACAAACTTAAAAAAAACTAAAAATGATAGCAAAGATTTGTTTAAAATAGTAAAATTACTCTTGGAATTTCCAAGTTCCCTGTTCTTTGTTTGTATGGTTCATCTACAAGGTTCTGAACCTGCAGCTCCGGGGCCACATACGGCTCTTTAGCCCCTCTGAAGTGGCTCCTTGTAACTTTGACTAAAATCAACAGGAACCTGATTAACAACAGGATATAGATCATGTTTTTCTACTTGTTTATGGATTCTTTGCATCAGAATGACACTAAAGTTACAGGGTTGTTCTGCCTTTGTGAAGTGATTCCAGAACCAGAACTAAACCAACACAACTCTGATAAAAGACCTGAGACACTTTAACAAAGTAAAAGTCTTGGTCTTCTGTGGACATTTAAGTAATAAATTACCAAAATACATCCATCCAACCAGTTTTATAACAGCTCGTTCCTGCAGGATCCTGGTGTTTACCTCCAGCAGTATGAACAACAATCTGATGTTTAAGTTGTTTATTTATTTTTAAAAAATAATCCTAAAGGCTGAATTTCATCATTTAACTATAAGTGGGCGACTTATTGTATAAACTGTTTTAACTCAGTTTTAAGGGTCGATATGCCTCTTTACAAATTAAATGTATTATGAAAAATGGGAAACTGGCTCTTTCGGTCAGAAAAGTTGCAAAACTCTGATCTAATTGGTGCTCGATGGCTGTAAGATTTTAGAATAAATATAGAGTCTCACAAGAGAAAATATTTTAAAAGGTTTTCAGAGCACATTTCCTTAAACACTTTGCTTTAGGAACACTTTGAGAAAGATTCAAAAGAAAAACAAGTCTAAATGTTACGGTTTCATAGACCCAAAACCTTTTAAAGACATTTGTAGAGGTGTTTTTGGACGATAGAGAAGGTTTCTCACCATGTCTCCTCTGAGCACAGTCCAGTCTTGAGGCTGCAGAGGCTCCACGAAAACCTTCCGTCTCTCTTTTCCCGGAGGATTCAGCCTTTTAGCAGCTTCCGTCCACGGCCTGTTGGTTCCGTAACGATAGTTTTTGGGCACAACAACCCTGGCTGCCATCGACAGGAATACAGTCAGCCTCATGACTGTGTCTGAAATGAATGAATCAATCAAAACTAGTTACTGTCACCATTTTTAACACTCTGTAACACAAGCTAGCTCAACGTTAGCTCACGTTAGTGTTGTCAGTAGCGTTAGCTTAAAGCGGCTTCACATTATTTGTTGTTTAAAATATAATTCGATCTTTCGTTTTTATAGGTAAATATTGATTTAAAAGGGAAAACAAAAAATTGTAGAAAGAGTTTACCCTGCTGTTGTTGTCAATGTCACATGTAGCAGGATGGACACGGTCAATCAAAGATTCCGCCACCTGCTGGACGGGAGGATCAGCGTCCTGCTTCGCGCATGCGCAGCTGCCAAACCACGAACCCAGAAAATGATCAAGTATTTTGTGAATTTGTATTTCTAAATCTTGACTACACTATGAACACAAATGTAAAATACTTTAAAATCACGGTATAAAATGTATTTAATGTTAAATAGAACACATTTTTCTTCAAATTTTCCATTTTACTGTGATGCACCAGCTCATTCATGTTATTTCCAATTCCATGTATTGAAAAAAATTATTTGCACTGAAAGAAATTAACTGGAAAATTTGGTATAAATCTGTTAAATCAAAACAATTTAAAGCTAACAAAAGCTTTCAGATACATCTGTAAAATCAGAGAGAAGAACATTTAACTAGTCCATAATAAAACAAAATAGTTACTCAAAAATGAGCAAATCACAGTAACTGAGACGACCCATTTTAACAATCATTCACATACCGCTTCGGATAAGGAAGGACAAAAAACACTGTGAAAACTCAAAACTACAATTTCTAAAATCTTGCAATTGATTTACATAAAGATGCAACAAATAAGATGTACAAAGTCTTTAAACTTTAAATGACAAGTGTTACAAAAAAAGTTAAAACGTAATCAGGTTTAAAAGTTATTCAAATGTGACTAACAAGTAGGATCTTAAGAACAATACTTCATAAAAGGACTGCATGACACGAGATGTGCAAAAAACAAACAAGACATACCTGTTGGTTAAATGAGTGTTTAGATAATAGTGAAAGTTTTTTTTATTTAAGAACATGAACAAGGTTTATTTTTTGGTAATCAACATGTTTATTAAATCAAGTGGCAACTACAATGGTAAACTAAGCAGCAGATAAAGATGAATGTCAGCTTCAGTAAAACAAAACCCCCCCAAAAGCAAAATCAAAATTAAACATTTGAAACAAACTCCAGAATTCAAGCTGTAATTTGAGTATTTTGACATTGTCGATGTGCTGAAGGAGCTGTGGCCATCTCAACACAACACCTATCAGAACTGTTGTCTTTTATTTAGAGCCGAGTTCGTCCCTTTTTTCATGACTTGGTCAACCGACATTATGACACGTGCAAAACACAGAGGCAATGAAAGAATGATGACTTCCACCAGTTTGTTTTAAAGTACAAAACAACAAGACCACTGAAGTAAAACAATTCATATTCCAGTTAAAAGGGCAGGAAAAAAAAAATCTGTTTCTCTAATTTCTTTCAAAAATCACACTTCAAGCAAAGAATATTAGCGTTAACAAATTCAGTGACACATTTCAGCTGAAAATACGATTTTTACAACAAATTTCTGAACATTAAGTGTTCTTCTGTCTCAAGGAACGGCACCAGCACTGATGGGAAATTAAATAGATGAAATTACGATAAGGAGTCGAGAGCTGATGGGTTGGAGAGATTTGGATATTTTCTGAGAAAATACGAACCCTTTTCTCTTCGCAGCAGTTTTCACTGCTCTGCTGCGATGTTTCAAGATCAAGCCTAGACAACATTCAGGAATGTCTTTCTGCTCTCTTCATCTGCTAAAGGGAGCAGTTTATTGGTTCTAAATGGGTTTTTTGTGTTCGTCAGCACGTGAGATCCTGTAGAATTCAATCACAGAATTTGGTCACCAGTAAAGAATTTACAAGAAGTAACAAAACTTGGGTTGAATAAACACCTAACAGATCAAACATGATGATGAAGGTGGAGGAGACACAAACAGCAAAAACAGCTTTCATCTAAAACTGAAAGTTGGAGAGAATTTGTTCTTGTTTGTGTTTTTTGTACAGTTTCTACATCTCAGGGTACTTTGATTTAAATGTTCTCGTTTTATGTAAATTCCTTTTAGATTTATTCCAACTGAAAAATGTGACGACACCTATCGCTCATCCTTTGTAATTATGTAATTGCACTTAGAAATAAAAAATATATAAACACCCAAATCCCATTTACACATGAGCTCAAAAGAGCTTGTTTTAATTGTTTGAAGTCGGATTAGCAAATGTGTTGTTTCTGGGATATATGATATCCCAAAAATGGCAAATGAAAGTTTATCATTATAAACCCTTCCTTTTTTAAAAGTTTCATAATAATTAAACAGCAGAAATCTGTCATCCTGAAGGAATCTGTTGATGCTTGAATTCCAGAGAGAAGCGTTGAGGGTTCTTGGTTTTCTTCTGAGTTGATGTTAAGCGCTGTCTGTCACAGCCTGAAGGGAAAACAGAATTATTACAGTAACACATTGACTCCATCTACCACATCTGTGAAACAGAAACAAACACAACTGGATTCAAAAGGAATAAAAAGTGGTTAAAACTGAGTGCTAAACAGCTGAAGTAACTGTTGTGATTAACCGACCTTCTCTGCTGTTAGCTGGGCCCCTTCAGGAGCGCCGTCCTGGGCCTCTGGTTTGGACTCGCTCTGTGAGGAAGGCGTTGTTTCCTTGGTTCCAGCCACATCATTCAGCTTGGCCTCTGTATTGGACTTGTTGCTGTCACCTTCTGCTGCGGTTTCCTTTGGCCGCTTGGGGGATGTCTACCAAACGTTGAGCCAGTGTGAAAGTTTGACATGTTTTAAGAGCGTCTGCTTGTACAGGCTGACAGCTGGAAACTCACCTCTGCGGACTCATCTGCTTTTCGTTTAGCCCCTCCCCTCTCATTCTTCTCGTCGATCACCAAAGTCCCTTCGTCCTCATCACTGCTGCCCTCGGCATTTGCTTTCTCTGAGCTGCCTGTTTCTCCTGCTCCTTCTGAGGAGTTGTCCTTCTGTGATGATTAAAGAGTCAAAAGTAAATAAGTTGAAGATGTAGAACAAGTTTAGACAAACAGCTTACAGCTTTGATCCAAAAAGTCTGCTCACCTCGTAGCCTTCATGAGTGACAGTGGGGTTGTTCTCGATCTCCCAGAGTCCCTCAGCAAAGCCTTTCCTCTTGTTTGCTTTTCCAAACTTCTCCTTGCATTCATCATATGGGAATAAATCCTTGGCCCCCAGAAAGGCTCTAGAAAAGGACAAACAATAATTAGACATTTCACAAACGAAAAAAAAAAAAAATCAAACCCACAATAAGTCTACTAACCAACATTAATCTAAAAATCTGAATATTTTTCAAAAGTGAAAAATAAAAAAAATGGCAAATTACTGAAAATTAGATTAAGTTACAGCATGACAGGTCTGCTTTATACTGCTGTATTTATTGCTTATTTTAGGCTAAATGTGTGGACTGGAAAAAAGCAAATGAACTGCCTGCTGGGAACTAATAAAACTCACCCTACAATTAAATAAAAAATAAAATATATTAAAAATTTTTTTGAACCGATACTAGTTCCTTAAAACTCACAAACAAACATTGATAACTTTCGCGGACATCTGAATGAACAAATAAACTAAAGCACTCACGTCTCATGCGTCCCAAAAAAGAACACCTGGTATTTGTTTGAGGAGGACTTCACAGCTCCTTCAGGTAACTCATCAATCTGTGAATGAGGAGCAAAAATCATCACAATTCAAAACAATAACAACAAGATCATGTGTCAAAGACAGGACTAAAACAAAACTTTAACCTGGATGAATAAAAAATAAAATTTTAATGAATGGGAGAAGAGTAGTACATCTTTAAATTTGAGGAAGTTGTAGTCTTTATGAACTCTGAAAACATGGTGCTGAACATTATTTCAGTGCATCTCTGCCAACTAAAAGGAAGCAGCGTTATGATATGCAGATGGGGGTTTGGCATGTCCAGATAGGAGCACGGTGGGCTGGTGGTCAGGGCAGGACCCACAGCGTGCTGATATGAGGCAGATAAGACTAAAAGGAGGGAAAATGCACAGATCAAAGCATTTACCAATTTAATTTACAAACAATGTTAAGAAACAGAAGATGGGGATTTTCTATTATTGTGTCAAGCTGCAACAGCAAAATGCAATTCAGTGTTTCTTTTTGAAGAGTTCAGGTCTGATGTGGGAATCAATAACGGCTTTTTATTTCTACATGTATGTATTACAACACGGGAACAAGTGGGTTTAAAAACTGCATGTGTGCGTTTCAACACCAGCGTGCAGTGAATACTTATTTATGGCTCTTGACTGATCACAGCTCTTATTTTGGATGCAGGTATTTTCACTGCAAATGAAACATACCAAAGAAACTATCAACAATTTTACACTTTTATCTCCATAAAATGAATAAACAGAACTCTACTCTTTTTTCAGCAGTTTCTGTGTTGAGCTTAAATGTTTTTACATGAAATAAAATCTATTTCTTTCCAGAATTAGTTCAAATCATTGGCTTTGTAAATATAAAGTTTTTTAAAAATATTTATTTCTGAATTCAGACCTTGTTGCACAACCTGGAAACATTAAAATATTAATATTAAAATATAATCAAACAAATTTGTTTTTAATATATATTTTTAATATATTTTCCTATATACCTATATATATTCAAGATATAAGCTGAAACGCAGTCGCAACAAGTGTGAGCAGGCGTGTTTACAAATAACCAAAGTATAAAAGCAGTAATTAATCTGTATTTAAGAAGCTGAAGATAAAAAACAATTTCTAAGTGTAAATAATCTTTATGGTGGTGGGGTAGGTGTTTGTGCTTGGTTGTTATCGGTGTACGTGACACGACCGTTAGTTTGCTCCAGCTATCTTTAACGGTCTTTAACGGTCACGAAAAAGCTTAAAGTTGACGTTAGCTTAATAGGCCGCTTAAGACACAAATATAGTACGTGTAAAATAAATATTAATACTTAAAAAAAACATTCAAATGTATACTGAAGTGCACAATGAGGCGTCTCTTACGTGTTGAATCACTCGATAGAAATGTGCCGTTAGCTACTGTTTGTTTATACGCAGCTAAGCTAACTCATGGTAGCTAACTACAGTTAGGCCTCTCGGGAGACTAAATGAAAGATTGAATGAAAATAAACAAAGAAACAGACGGAATATTTAATGCACATTTAAAAATGGAAAGTGGATAAGTTAAACTGGTTGCTTACCCTCGCAGGCCAATGGGGATACCCCTTCATTTTAGCAAACACCAGATCTCCTGGCTTGTACTCCTTTTGCCTGTTGGACCTCGGCATGATTCGGATAAAAATAGCTTTTTATGAGAAAGATATATGTATAACTAAAACACTGTAGTACTTTTTAGCTTGCACTAAATCCGTTGTGGTCACCTCCTTCGACTAAAGAAGCCCAGCGTCGATTTATCATCCAATAATAACAACGAACCAGGCGCGAAAAATTGGAGCGAAAACGCGACGGTGCGATTTTTTTCTTCGTGGATTTTAGAAGAGTGTGCGTCAACCAAAGCACGGAATTAATTAAAACTTCTGGTTTAAATTTACTTTCTAGAACGAAGCGCAGTATATTTACATCTTGTAAAAGCTGGCGTATACCCCGGACTATTTAGGTTTGAAATTAAAACCCGCTTCCCTCTTACAGACGCGCCCCCCGATAGGTACCTGTAACTGGAGAGTAGCGCCTCCTATTGACCAAAACAAAACATGACACTGGAAGAAAAGCAGCACCGCCAAACTGGAAAGAAAAAATTTCTTGAAATAAACTTGAGTCAAATACATCAAATATATATATATATGCAGTAAAATAATAATATATCAGTCAAATATATCAAACGCTTTTTTCCCCGCTTTATCCTCTGAGTAAATGTGTAATTCTTGGATCTAAGTACTTAAATAGGGATTCTACACAAACAGAAATTACATTTAAAAGCATATTTTAACACTTCCAGTATTATAAACTGTTGTTTAATGCATTTAATCCATGACTCAGTATAAACACAAAAGTTTAGCAAATTTCCTTCAACAGTGTAGTGATTTTACTGCTTAAATAATGGTAATATTTAAATTATTTGCCAATTAGGTATACAAATTGATTCCCATTTGTCTGCTTCTCTCAAGGAGTTTATTTAAAAATGTATATTATCAAGACAAAATTCGTGATTCTTCTAAGATTTAAGATGCATTTGAGCTGTTTTAATGCCAATTCATTAAAAAAAAATCTTATTTTCAGAAAGTTTCCATTGCCTATGTGGGAATTAAACGCGTGCTTATTAAATGTGGATCAACCTAAAAATCCTAAAATGTTTCCCAAGCTCCAGATGAAGACATTTTCCAAACGCAACACTGTTAATTCACGCTTCTCCCACTAGAGGGCGCTGAAGCTTTTGAGCTGCTCTTAATTTACAGACGAAGAAGAAAAAGCAGTTGCCTTGTCCTCGTTAGGAATTATGGAGGCGATTGTTTTGATGGAGTTCAGGGACCTCAAAACTCGGTTTGTAGGTTCAACAGTTGATTAAAGCGTCACATTATGGTATGAAAACACACAAATGCATCATCCGCCAGTGTTGTTTTTTGTGCCGTAACAATTTCAGACTAAATTACCCGAAGAAGAAACAGGGAGTAAGTTAATAACGGTGGCCTTGCTAACATTAGCTAGCACCGGACCGCGCTTTTCTTTGCAATACAGCTCGAACTTTGAGTTATTTCATCATTGTGGCTGTAGTGAGCTAAGATTATCGCACCTCTACCTGGTTGAAGTCTGATTAACAAATGTGAGTTCGGCGTCTACAGACCATCTCAAGAAGAAGCCGTCATTCATGTTCACCGGTTTCTGTAGGTGTTTAATCTTCAATAACACCAGAAAACATGTCTTTAGTCGCTTATGGTAGCAGTGATGAGAGTGAGTCAGAGGAAACGTCGAGCCCTGGAGGGCTCTTCTCTGTCCTGCCTGCTCCTAAAACATCTGGATCTGCTGAAAGGAAGGAGGGACCAAATCCTGCAGCAGGAGACAGCAGACCAAGTGATCCCCGATCATCTACAGGTTTCTTATCTAGTCTGCCTAAACCGAAGAAAAGAACCGAGCCTGTCAAGATCTGTGTGCCGCAGGTCCAGAGACGGGATGTGAGTCAGTTAAGAACCTTTATTCCATAGTTTCTTATCATATGACACCTAATGAGGTTTTTCCATCTACAGTCTGACTCAGAAGATGACGAGCCAGCTGTGAAAAAACTACAAGCTCAGGTAAGACTCAACATTTGCTGAGTTGTTCTTTTTAAGTCTTTTACCCCCAACCAACTTTTATCAACATCATGTGCTTTAACGTCAACTTTAAAACAGTTTTTCCCTCTTTTTACCAGGGTGGAGGTTCAGGGTTGTCCTCCCTTCTTCCCAAACCCAAAAACCTGACAGTGAAGGAAAAAGACCGGGCTTTGGTTCCTCACACACTCACCAAACGGCAAGAACCCAAAGGACCCAAACCTTCAGCAGCTCCTGCTCAGGGTCTCCTTGGTTCTAGTGCGTCTCCTTCTGCGATAAAAGCTGCAGCCAAATCTGCAGCCCTGCAGGTGGCCAGGCAGATAGCGACAGATGATCAGGAAAACGAGGAGGAAATAACCCCACAGAACTACTTTTCCCTTGAGGAGAGTTCCCAACGTATTCCTGATGTAGTCCCAAACGCAGATCCTGAGCCAAACGCCCCCGCCGAACCCTGTCCTTATTCAGGCGCCGATGAAATGGGACAGTCAGACGCTCCTCTTGACTTTGGGGGGAACTATGGTGGAGTGGGCACGTGGGGTGGTGAATATGATCAGTATCAACAACCGACAGCTGGTGCAGAGTCTTTTCCTCAGGTATCACTGATCTTGTAATCCTATGTGCACTGAAACAGATTGGGATGTAGATTATGTTGACAATGTTTAAATTAGGTTGATATGACACTCTCAGCTTTTTCTGTGATTGGAAAAAATAATTTCGTGTATCAAATATTAGATGCTTTCTTAACTATAAATAAATAGGAAGTGTTCTCATGTTTTATTTGGACAGGAATACTATGATCAGGCATACTACCAGGAATCTAACCCTGGACCAGCAGAGGCAGAGGAGCCGGATCAGTCTGATGTGTTTGATGACGAGGGGGTAAAAAAAATACTTCTGCTGCTTCTTCACCTCATTCTTTTTCATTTTCAATATCCAAGCAAAACACACATGTTAACTACAGTGTTAACTTCTCCTCTTTCTGCAGTTCATGCGACTGCAGGGGAAAAGAAACCGAGGCAAGGAGGAAGTGAAGTTCCTGGAGATCAAAGGAGATGACCAGTTAAGTGGGAATCAGCAGTGGATGACCAAGAATATATCAGAAGAAAAGCAGACCCGTCAGTCTTACAGCAAGGTGACACTTCAGTGTTTTAAAGTCAGACCTCCTGGTTTGACAGTGTTCTGTTATCTAGTTAAAATAAAACATAAAATCCAATGTAACTTTGGAGATTATGTCCTTCTGCAGAGAAAAGGAGACCAACCGACGGGACAACAGAGACGCAAGCATCAGATAACATATCTCATTCACCAGGTGAGAGATCAAACAAACATAAAACCCAAGTTACACTATGTATATATATATTTTTTTGTCATGTGACTGATTTCTCTGAGATGATCCTATTTTTTTTTTAGGCAAAAGAACGTGAGTTGGAGCTGAAGAACAGCTGGGCAGAAAACAGGCTGACCCGCCGGCAGACGCAGGCCAAATATGGTTTCTAACCGTGGACTGTAGTGACACGCCTGATTTACCCACATTAAAAAACTGTTTAGAGGAAAACAAATATTCAACAAACCAGATGTTTCTCCCGGCTCTTCACTCTGTCATGTATTCAACTGATATCCTTTTCGTTTGGTCAGTTGTTTGAGTTAATATTGTTACTTAAATGTATCCAAATTTACTGCTCCCACTCCTTTTAAATATAAGCACGTTACCAAAATAAAAGCCTATTAGTGTTTTTGAAATATCTCACTGGTCAACCAGTGGCAGAAATGAGTTTTTCCCTCTTTTGAATACAGATATTTTCTTGTCTTCCTGCATCAAGACTAATTCTTTGTTTTGATAAACACGATGGAAATGTTTGGTTCTCTGGAAGTCCGACTTAAGAAATGAGCTGAAGTTAGAAAACTGTGACTCGTAGCATTTTATCTTCAAGAACTTTACAATAAATCATGGTGTAGTTTTTAATGTTCCAACCAATATTCCTTCAGCTGAAAAACGAAATTACCAGAGAATCGACTTTCCTCTGGTTACACCGTTTTAGATCATAAAACTGTTTAATTTTGAGAACTTTAGTTTTTACAATCAGGTTTGTGTTCTGCATCTTTAATTGCTGCAAAATTCCTCTTAGGTGGGATTTCACCCATCGCAAGTTGACTTTTTTTTTTTTCTTGGGAAATGCTAGAAATCTGTAGCATTTAATTTTCACCCTGCTGCTACACATCAGCTTCTTTTTTGTTGTTGGATCTGATTATTCTGAATGCAAAGTTATTTGTTGTAGAAAATTCTTTTAAAAAGTTTAAACTAAATGCTCCTGTAATATTCAGCTTCCTTTTCTGACGAGCATGTTTCGACTCTCCCGTCCTGCATTTTCACGTTAGACGAGTTTGTCAGTAATTATAAAGTCTTCATCAGAGGAAGATGAAGACACCCAACCTTCACTGTTTTTTTCTGCTGTAGCAGTGTAGCATTTTACAGACTTCTCCAGATGTGAACAGCTGCAGGCGACGCCACACATGATTGAACTGTTACATCAGGCAGATAAGAGATTTGAGAACCACATCACTGCTGCATGTGCGATTTTATAATATTCACATTCCAAATTCAGAATCTATTTAACAGTGTTGATCCAAACACCCTGTTTTGTTTACCTTGTACATGTTGTGTGAAGTTAAATCTAATAAAGTTTTCTTGCTTCCTTTGATGAAACGTTGGCTGTTTTTACCACAACACACAAAATAATAGGCGTTAAAGATTTATGAAAACAAAAGTTTTATTTTGCACAGTCCTCATAACATATTTATGTTTGTTCCTGTTATTGTTTAATGATAAAAATAACACGACAGACTCACTTTAAAACATTTATCATGAGATCTTTCACAACAATTTGGAACTTTTTACTTGGAATCCTTTATTTTTTATATGATGTGTCACTTGGTGTCGCTGAGGATGAAGCTTCACTCACGGAGTCTTTAACAGCTTCGATCTCATCCGCATCAGAAACGGCCTTCAAAACGCCGCCCTCCTCTTCATCGTCTGGAACGCGTGTAGCGGCCTGCTGCTTGCGTTGTGCCTTCAGCTCTCGTTGGTGGCTCGCGGAAAGGTCTTCGTAAGGCAACAGCGACATGGGCATTCGAACTGTGTCCAGACCGTTAACCTAGAAGGAAATATATAAACAGATAAAACTGATCTGAGCAAGAATTCTGAATAATGTTCATGAAAAACTGTCCAGGAAGAGCTCATTTCCCAGCGGCTGCTTTTCAAAATAAAATACTTATTAACATGAGAAAGTTCTTACTGTAACTTCACACCAGTAGTCTCCCAACTCCTTTATTGGCTCAAATGGAAGATTCAGCGCATGAGGCGGCACAACAACTCCCAACTAAAGAACAGCAAATTTAAATAAAGACAAGAAGAAGTTTTGTGGAGTCACTTCAGAAAACGACAATCAGACAAACCTTCTTTTCGAGCTGCCTGCAGACGACGTCTTTGGTGAGCTGGAATTCATCAGACAGCATTTTGTTAATCTTCAGCTCGGAGCGTTTAAGGATCTCTACCGTCTGTAAAAACATCCAGCTGTTAGCATGTTGCTGCTTTCATCACTCAGTACTTTTAAATCACATGTAAAAGTTTAAAATTCAGACTTATATATGTCCGTTTGTCAGAGAAAAACTCACCAGCTGTCCTGTTCGGGTTTGGACTCTGTCCTCTGGTCTTCCCTCACGCAAAACCTGGTTAAAAAATAAAAATAAACAGAAAACATGAGGATAATTAACTTCATGCTGCTGTTCAATACCCAGATGGAAACAATTCAATATAATACTCACTCTGAGCTCCTCAGCAAATATGTGTTTATTCTCTGGTGATGGATACACAGCGAGGCCTTGGGCCAGCAGCTTATTCCGGCCAACAGACTTTCTCACAAACACAGAGTCACCTCTCCCGCCAAGTTCTGGGATTTTAATCATACGCAGAGTTTTGATGCATTTCATGCTAAATTTCAAAACCTGAAGATTGACGTGGACACTCACTCGGTACAGTCTGAGTCAGAATGAGCTCCATCTTGTCTTTGGAAGTGTGTTTGGTGTCCTCCACCAGTTTGTAGATTCTGTGTCTTCGGGGATGAAGTCTGGGCGGACTGCCCACTTTGGACAGGGGGACGTTCCACCATCTCTCCACGATGACGGTGCCCTAAGAAAACACGTAATGTGTAATGTGAGATAATTTTACATGATTTCTGCAGTTTCATTAAAAAAAACCACATTTTAGAATGAAACAAGAATGAATACCAGAAATGTTTAACTAACAATGTTTTGTTGGTTTGCAAATATTTCAAATTGATAATTATATTTGTTTAAACCATCATTGCTCAAAAATATGCATTGGTTAAAAGAAAGAAGAGAAAACACTTTTTCGAGTTAATAAAAACTGCTTAAACTACAATTATTTATATTTGCCGAAGTTTTTTTTTTTTTTAAATTAAACTTTTAATAACTTAATTTAGAAGATACAACCTGATTAATTCTTTTAATATTTAAGTTGTATGTTATTTAGCTATTTTTATTAAGAAGGTCCTGCAGAAGCTCTTATGGCTTTCTGGGTCCAGTTCAGCTTTTCTGTGAATTGAGGCTGTTTCGTGACTCTTTATCAGCCTAGTTCTTGTAGCTGGACTGTGGAGGGACACTGACCTGAACTGGACTCAGAGAGAAAGTCCTGACAGCAGACTGTCTGAGCAGATCCTGAAGGACGCGGCTGCCGCAGATCCACATGTTCGTCCAAGCTCAGCAGGAAAAGACTTTCATCAGCGACACAAACACAACTCCTTCAAAAATCCACGATAACCTCAGATTCAGCAACAACATTCATATATCCACAAAACACTCTACTAATAATTTGGGACGCAACAGAAATAAAATTCGTGTCCCGTGTGATACATAAAAGGACCCCCGATTAGCCTTGTTTAAGTCTAAAACAAAGCCTGAAGAAAAATGACTCATGTTTGTGAAGCTTAAATCGGTTTTCAAATCAAATCACTGCTACTAACAAATTAACAGTTTTATTTACACAGAAAGAATTCTTTAGACAATGAAAATATAATTCTGAGGCGACAGAACCAGTTTCATTGGATAAGGCAAGATCGGATTTTCCCGAGAGGCTTTTAGTTTCCACAGAAGAAGAAAGTGGACGGCGCGTGAGCTTCCGGTCCCATATGTTCCGGTCCAATCACCGCCATATTGTGAGTGGCTTTGTTGTGGAAATCTGGACTTGAACAGAGCCTGTACGCTCCGAACCAGGTCGTTATGGATCCCGTCTTAAAATAAGCTGAACATCTGATGTTATGGGCATTTCAAACTCCAGTAAGGATTGAATCTGTTTTGATTATTTTCTGATGTGGAGTCAGTTTGTGGTAACTGGGATTAGAAATTTAAGTGCTGGAGCTTTTAATCCATGAAAGTAAATTAAAAATTTGGAAAAATCAAAAGGGGATTTAATATATGAAAGTATGATCATCATTTTTATTATTATTACATATCCTGACATGTTATAGTGGAGTTTTCTGTGCAGTGTAACAGAATCAGAAACCCGTAAAGCAGCAGTTGTGTCTAAATTTCACACTGTTCAGTTCTGTTTCCTCCACCTGCTGCGTCATGAGATCACGTGATGCTCTGCTCTGTTCAGCTGTTGTTTTTGTCAGAAAACTTGTAGCTTCAGTATTTTTTTTATTTTATTTTTTTTACAGGATAATGATGATATGTGTGACATTGCTTGCATTTTAGTATTTAAAAGCCCCAGTTTTTTCCAAGTTCCTACTTTCTGTTGTGTCCGAGTCCAGATCTGTCCAAGTCTGTCCATCAGGAAATGTCCTGATGTCCTATAATCTCACTGCAACATCCCTGCTGCTGTGTGTGACACAGTTAACTTGACAGAGTTTAAGAAATCTGTATTTAGAACAGCTGAGCCGGTTATTTACTGTCAGTGTGTCTGAGATCTGTTCAGGCTCTGATTGGTTCAGATCACGTGTTTAATCTCAGAGCTCAAGGCTCTTCTTTTTCCATGAAACTTCAGATATCAAAATAAATAAACAACAAATGTAACATGGCATCCATAAATAAATACTACAGACATTTATTTGATCTGTCTTCTGCTTTGTTTTGTTTATTGCAACTGAAATGTGATTAGGTTTATGGTGACTCTTTAATAGAAAATCAAGAAAAACCCTAAACAACTACATTAAAATCCAATCCTTAAATAATATTTAAATGAAAAAGAAATATTCTAAATATATATTTTTTTATAGTAACAAATCTAAAATTGTTTTGGTATATTTACAGAATGAAGATTTGACATTTACAATGGAAATTAAAATAAATGTGCTCCTTTTACTTTAATTCATGACAGTTATTCAAAATGTTATTAATAAACCTTCAAAAGTATCATAAATGTAATTCTCTAGTAAATTTGTTATTAAAAATCTCTGCACACAATATAGGCTACTAAGTATAAAGTATATTTATATATTATTGTATACATAGGATTGCAGAACATTTTGATTGAAAATGTTGCTAAATTCCTGTAAATGAATTGTTTTTCACACCAAATTTCAAATAAGGTAAAAATACCTATAGACAATAAAGTGGAAAGTGTCTGAAGTTTTTGTGTTTCCTATTCGACTTTTGGTGGTAAACATTTCAATATGATTTTGCTAGTTAACATATAAAAAACCAAAATCTGTAATGACGCTGTCATTTTTGCAAAAATTTCAAATTTTAAAAAGTAGCTAAAAGTCAGTCCCAACTGGAAGCAGAAGTTTTCTGTTATTGATGGTGAATGGATTTTGACTGCCGTTATCTGACGTGTCATCTTCTCTTGGCTCAAAGTGATGACAGTTTTCTATTAACAGGAAGTAGGTGGTCTGTAAGTGGTTTCTTATCAGCTGCTGCAAAAAAACCACAACAGCCTTTAGAATAACACGGTCAGTTCAAATAAAGTGAAATAAAATACTTTCATAGAATTAGGCTTGAAAGCTCTAGTAGTTTTAAATAATTATAATGAAAAACCAGAGGAGAATCAGCAGAAGCATGAGGTCTATGACTGGTTTTAGATGTGGAACCAGGTTGTAGTTACACGTCACGAACAGACGGGTCGTGGAAACCACTTGTTGCACCATAGAAGCTGTTCTGGTTGGGTAACAAGTGGCGACTTGCAACTACAGTCGTGCAGCAGGTTAGAAGAGCAAAGCAGCCCCCACAGATGAACATGAGCGCCACAGTAACCCACAGCACTGTGATGAAAACAAATGCGAACAGGTAGGTCGTCTTGTGGCAGAACCAGCCTGTTCCAGTGTAGTCCGGAGGATAAACCGAATAAACCCACACTGTGCCTGAAACAAAGAAGAAACAATCCCACTGCAGGATGTGCATTCAAACACTTCTCACACATGAACTGCACATAAACATGCAAAGAGGTTTATTTTTGCTGCACCTGCTATTAACCATGCAAAGTTGAAGATGTGCAGGAAGGTCATGAAGACCAAACTCAGGGCGTAAACGGCTCCGTCCTTGTTGCTTCTGCTGCTGTAGGTGAAAATCAGAGCGAGGACGCTGCTTGCTCCCATAACGATCAGATAAATGGGGATGTAAGGCTGCACGGGACAGCTGTTCAGATGTGTAGCTCCTGCACAACAACCAGGGAAGATGCACTAAAACATCTATGCAAAATTTACTACATTCTATATTGTATAAAAATTAATGTTGTAGAGCAAAGGTAAACCCACCAAGTCCAATAGCTGCTATCATTAGCATCCACCAAATCATGTTCACAACAACTACAACAAAGAAGTACAAGGTCAGGAAAGTATATTTAGGACCAAAACGCATGAATAAAAGAGGAAACGACTTACTAATCATTGCAATTGGAGCTGCCCTGTGAGCGTTGGTGTCCATCTTCAGGAACAAGGTTGTGGTAAACCCGAGTCTGACAGAGAAGAAGCTGCAGCAGTGGCGCTTTATGACTCCCTAAAGCCTTGTTTTATTTTTGCAATGGGAGGTAAATTAAATAAAACCTCCACTGATGTTCTCAGCTTCGTTAACACTGTTGTCTGTTTTGGCAGGATGTGAAGTCACAAGTTTCAATGTTGAATTTTGCAATAGTTCCTGTGAGGAAACGTGATAAAATCAAAAACTGTCATCTGATGCAATTAACATGCAAAATGTGTTTTAAGGTGCCAACAAGTCACACGAAAATTGTTATAGTTTCAAAGATTTTTGAACACAATTAGCAGGTTTTACAGGCTGTGAATCATTTTCAGAGACTCACAACCTTGTATGTATTTATTCACTTAATTTAGAATCACCACCTGATGCATGTTTTTGAAACAGAGCAGGAAACTCGAGTAACTTGAGCAAAATGCAAAGAAGAAAAAATTCAGAGACCTGTTTGCTGTGTAACTCACAGCTCTGTTTTTGTTTTTTGCTTAGAATCTAAAACTGAAAATGAATGAATGACTAATAAACATGACTAATGACAGCAGAAGGAACTGAGAACCATGAACCACTGACCTCAAAACCTTCAGTATCAGCTGAACTGTGACAGAAAGAAGCATTTTCTTGTTTTTCATTTTAACAAAATGAGCAAGACGTTTGACCCACAGCAGATTATTGCTGTAGTTTTTTGTTTTCTAATTTAATTTTTAAATGATATGCATGAAAACATACAAAAACCTATTAAAAAAAGGGACAAGTTTTCTGCAAGACAGTGTTTAACACTAACATGTTGTGATATTGCCACCGTGTGGTCAGAGTTAGATACTGAAGAGAAAGCATTACTTTTCTTTTTTAATAAACGTATCAGCTGATGAGAGAGACACACACTGCCAGTTAATATCAGGGATATTAGCTTTGACACATGTGACACAACAAATTCATAAGTTTGGCCACTAGAATTGAACTGTGATGTCTACAGTCAATTTTCGGTTACTATGGCAACATAATCTACTAAAACCTACATCCCTATTGTAACCCGATGAACTAATCTCTGAAATCATATTTTCCTATAAGCTCCCATATAAATTTGACGCTTTCAGGCTTTTCATCACATTTGCAGCATCTTTTAGATGAATGCAGCTTTCTGATTGGCTGAAAGTTTCTTAGTCACGCACACAGTGGCAGTCTCTTGCAAAGTTTCTCCAGGAACTTTCTAGTATTTGTCATGCGGATTAGATTTTACTCTATTGAAACATAAATCAGAATAAAACCTTTACATTGAGGCCAGTGTTCAGCTAAATGTTTTTGTTGGAAGATGGTTCCAATAAAAGTAAAAAAAAAAAAGACAGACATGCAACAATTCCTTCATTTATTTGTGAAATCCCTCGTATTTTCCACTGACACAATGTCAGCTAAATTTTTTTTTTTTACCACAAAATGTTTAAATGTGTACTTTCTTAAGTGAATCTATCCCAGTTTTACAGGTCTCATTGCTTTCTGATATAAAGAGTCAATTTTTAAATCCTACGTTAGAAAAATAGGATTTTTCCTTCTTGATGCAACTTTTTAAAACCAATTTTTACTTTGAAATGTTTGAATTATGGAAATAAGATGATTTTTACGAGGGAAAAATTAAATAATAATTAAATAATAACTTTTGGCCTCAGATATTTATTTTAGTTGGAAGTCAATGATCATTTGGATAATAGGAGCTGCAGGGAAGTCCATGCATATGATCCCAAAGCGCTGGTTCTGGTCAGTTTTGCTCTGCAGGTAGTCATACAGCTTTGGGTTGATGCGCTGTGCAACAGCCCTGGGGTGTGCGAACACGCCAGCTCCACTGATGTAGGTGAGAAAAATCTGTGCCATATTCCCTGCAGGTGCAGCCTCTAGATGTTCGTAAACACTCTGCCATTTCTCCTCCAAATGCGAAAGTGTGGGCACCTGCAAAAAAAAAAAACAAACAAACAAAAAAAAAACAGTATAGACGATTTGAGAAAAAATCTACACCATAAAAACTAAATAACAATTTAAAAGGCAAAGAAATCACACATATTTAGTATCATCCTAAATCAAATTTGAGGGGAAATATAAGTTGAAAAGGCCACTAAAAGTTTACAGAAATTCCATAAAGAGTTGCTTAAAAATTCTAAAATGATTTTTTTTTTATTTCCTTTCACGGGGCTGCAATTTACTAGAGTTATGTCTAGGTTTGCAAAATCAGAAAATAATCAATAGAATGGAAATATTTTAACTAGACACAGAAACGTAATGAGGAAGTTGAAGCTGAAGTAAAACAAGCGCCCCCTAGTGGTGACATGCAGTACCGTTTTTAGGTCCTACCTAAATTATTTTTAAAAAATGGACATTTTCCAGACTAAAAAGTAAATACATTTATTATTTTATTTTCTCAGATGTTGACTTCTGTTGAGTCACACAACTTTTCTGTTGAATGGCCAAATGTTAGTTTTTAAAATATATTTAGTTATAATTACATTCAAAAGCATGTGCAACTCTAGAAGTGGAGCTTCTAGGCCTATTCAACAGAAGACCCTTTGTCTTCATCTGTATATGTCTATAAAGTAAACTTTCCAACAAGTACAACAGAACACCTTCCTTAAAATAAGAACAGTGTTTCATATCTTTACTCGTTTAATCCACCACTGGTTGTTACAGTTCCATGCTTTCTATAGTCTGCAGGACATCTTTGCACTCCAGTTCAAATTTTTAGAGATGTCCTAAAGACATTAGGATTCTCAAAATATGGAGCAAATCTAATCTTAATATTCTGGGTCTGTAATTCGTATTAATTTGGATTGAAATTGTTTGAAAATGTAAAAAAAAAAAAACATTCTTTTACCTTCCAATCATCAGCTATGTCTAGGGAACTGTAGCGCATCCCTAAGTCTGGCCCAGTAAAGTTCTGCAGAATGACGAGTTTCCCTCGGACCTCACCCATGGTAGGCACCAGTCTGCTGTGCCACAGCAGGTCCCAGTAAGCATAGCGATGGATGTAGTTCACCACTGCACCATAGATGTTATTTGTCTCACTGAACTCTTCTTTTACACGCATCAGCACCGTCTCAGTTGGGTGCTCATGCAGGAAGTCAACCA
The DNA here is from genome assembly GCA_006937955.1 of Pachypanchax playfairii. Lineage (NCBI taxonomy): Eukaryota > Metazoa > Chordata > Actinopteri > Cyprinodontiformes > Aplocheilidae > Pachypanchax > Pachypanchax playfairii. The sequence continues at coordinate 2,948,287 of SSNP01000045.1, forward strand.
GAGTCTCTAAAACGTGGCCAAAGTGCGCTCGCTGGTAGGATACCCCATGATGGATAGTGAGGTTCCCATTGATGTGACGTACACGGACATCTAGAAACCGGATGCCAGCTTTGAGCTGGGAGGCCAGGCTCCATGTCTGACATTCTGCATACACACCACCGTACAGGGCCATGGTGTTGTGGCTCCCTGGCATGGTGACTTCAGAAAGTGGTCTATCATCAGGAATGCTCGCCATCCAGAATGGGTTGAAGAACTCTGGGTTGGGTGTATCATCATAATCAGGTCTCTGAATTGCACCATAACCAAAACCAATGAATCTAAAAACAGTAAAGATTTAAGAAACTGTCAATCTATTATACTGTATGTCTATATGTCTTCACATGTTTGAGTTCTGCCTGCACGCGGGTCCTTTCCAGACACACATTACCTCAGCAAAGTAAACATTTTGATTCTAGTAATGTTCTGGGGACTTATATACTTATATATGTATTTATTAACTTGTAATGCAAAGCAAATGTCTAGAGTACCCATACCAAGATTATTTTAGTATTGATATTTTTGAAAACATTGCATTTAGAAGCATGCATTCATGTTGTTCTTGACTCCCATGCAGTTAAATTTGATAGTTGTTTATCTATATGTGGTTCTTGTGTTATTATTTGAATGTACTCACCCCAGCAGGACCACCAACTCTGGTAGCAGCTTGAACATGTTCAGTTGACCTTGTCTTATGTAACTCCTTATGTTTGATTCTTTGATCCAGAAAAAAAAAACATGCGCAAAACACGAAAGGCAAATAAAAAAAGAATAAAGCCAACATACTGCTTAATGTTGAAAAAATTGGATTGAAAATTGAAGCTAAGTATATTACTCACATTTATATCAGAGTATCATAACACAAAAATGAGGCCAAAGATACATAAATAATTATTCAAATCTAATAAGCGTCTAATAAGACCAAAATCTAAGACCGAACTGGTTTATGAACATATGATGATCAGCGCTAAAAACAAATACACAAACAGTGTAAACAATCTGTTCTGCTCTGACCCGCGATCAGCTTCATCAGACTCAGACCGACCAATTCAATGACGGACTTAAACCCTTCTAATCCCAAAATCTGAACTGCACCGCTCAGTGCTGCTGAGTCAAACCTTCTAGTGTTCACTACCTGAAACCAGGCGGTGTTTGTCCTCCGTTGAGTCCAGTGGACGATGGACCAAAACAGGGAGACAGACTCAAGAGAAGAGAAAATGACAGCTAGTGTGTTAACCTTGGATTTTATGGTGGGAAATAACACTGAGGAGCAGCTGAACTGAGTATGGGTGGGACAACAGTGGTACAAATACCTGCGGGTGGGGGATGAGAGCCATACTCATATCCAATATTAGAAGGATTTTCATATTCATGATCAGAACCACCCTAAAATCATAATATATATTACAAAAAATACAAAAAAACACTCCATACTGTTTTTAGAATCTAGAAATCAAGTAAAATCAACAGATTAAAACTCAAATATAACTCATGTTTACTTAAAACACTGGAAATATGCACATCTGTGAGGGCCCACTGTTTTCTCACAGTCTCTTATCATTTTTGCAGAATGTCAGAATATTGATAAGACTTGCAACCATATGGTCAAAAGAGAATGAAAAAACATAACTTGTATGGTAAAACATGAAAAAAATTGGGTCTGTGTAAAAGACAACAGAAAAATGAGATCAACTCAGTTTCTTTTTTGGCGTTGATTAAACAAACTGATCATGAGAATTTGGAATAGCTAAGAAAATGTTCTGAGAATACAATTTCTGAAGGTTCAGACTGAAACACTGATAAAATCCATTGCAATAAAGTTAATTTCCACCTCATAAAAATAAAGATATCCTTCTCTCTAGTGACATTCCCCTCAATCCCAAGGCGTTCCTGGACCAGAGAGGATTTATAATCCTTTGATTTGAACCGTGAAATACAAGTCATTCTAGAGGGGAAAAAGTTGTCTGATCGCCCTCTAGTGGTGAATTGGATGCAATGGCAGGTTAGGCAATATATACAGTGGGGCAAAAAAGTATTTAGTCAGCCACCAATTGTGTAAGTTCTCCCACTTAAAAAGATCAGAGAGGCCTGTAATTTTCATCATAGATATACCTCAACTATGAGAGACAAAATGAGGAAAAAAAATCCAGAAAATCACATTGTCTGATTTTTAAAGAATTTATTTGCAAATTATGGTGGAAAATAAGTATTTGGTCACCTACAAACAAGTAAGATTTCTGGCTTTCACAGACCTGTAACTTCTTTAAGAGGCTCCTCGGTCCTCCACTCGTTACCTGTATTAATGGCACCTGTGTGAACTCGTTATCAGTATAAAAGACACCTGTCCACAACCTCAAACAGTCACGCTCCAAACCTCACTATGGCCAAGACCAAAGAGCTGTCAAAGGACACCAGAAACAAAATTGTAGACCTTCACCAGGCTGGGAAGACTGAATCTGCAATAGGTAAGCAGCTTGGTGTGAAGAAATCAACTGTGGGAGCAATTATTAGAAAATGGAAGACATACAAGACACTGATAATCTCCCTCGATCTGGGGCTCCACGCAAGATCTCACCCCGTGGGGTCAAAATGATCACAAGAACGGTGAGCAAAAATCCCAGAACCACACGGAGGGACCTAGTGAATGACCTGCAGAGAGCTGGGACCAAAGTAACAAAGGCTACCATCAGTAACACACTACGCCGCCAGGGACTCAAATCCTGCAGTGCCAGACGTGTCCCCCTGCTGAAGCCAGGACACGTCCAGGCCCGTCTGCGGTTTGCTAGAGAGCATTTGGATGATCCAGAAGAGGATTGGGAGAACATCATATGGTCAGATGAAACCAAAATAGAACTTTTTGGTAGAAACTCAACTTGTCGTGTTTGGAGGGGAAAGAATGCTGAGTTGGATCCAAAGAACACCATACCTACTGTAAAGCATGGGGGTGGAAACATCATGCTTTGGGGCTGTTTTTCTGCAAGGGGACCAGGACGACTGATCCGTGTAAAGGAAAGAATGAATGGGGCCATGTATCGTAAGATTTTGAGTGAAAACCTCCTTCCATCAGCAAGGGCATTGAAAATGAGACGTGGCTGGGTCTTTCAGCATGACAATGATCCCAAACACACCGCCCGGGCAACGAAGGAGTGGCTTCGTAAGAAGCATTTCAAGGTCCTGGAGTGGCCTAGCCAGTCTCCAGATCTCAACCCCATAGAAAATCTCTGGAGGGAGTTGAAAGTCCGTGTTGCCCAGCGTCAGCCCCAAAACATCACTGCTCTAGAGGAGATCTGCATGGAGGAATGGGCCAAAATACCAGCAACAGTGTGTGAAAACCTTGTGAAGACTTACAGAAAACGTTTGACCTCTGTCATTGCCAACAAAGGCTATATAACAAAGTATTGAGATTAACTTTTGTTATTGACCAAATACTTATTTTCCACCATAATTTGCAAATAAATTCTTTAAAAATCAGACAATGTGATTTTCTGGATTTTTTTTCCTCATTTTGTCTCTCATAGTTGAGGTATACCTATGATGAAAATTACAGGCCTCTCTGATCTTTTTAAGTGGGAGAACTTACACAATTGGTGGCTGACTAAATACTTTTTTGCCCCACTGTAAATGTAATAAAGCTTCCAAGGGCATCAATATTACTCTTTAGATTGAGCTTCACAATAAATGTAAAAACTAGACATAAAAAGCTTTGGAAAACATCCTGATGTGTTTCTGTTTTATTTTAATTCATCAATTCATCCACAAATAGATTAACAAGTTGTTCTGTTTTTTTAATTAAAAAAAAAAAACTCAAACAAAAAGGAAATGTATTTGTTTTCTCTGCCTTTGAAGCATCATTCCATGAATGTTTGCATGATGACAGTGTTTGTTACCATCATCTTAACGCCTTCATGTTCTAAAGAAAAACATCTTTGAAACTGGCTTTACTGGTACAGTATGTGATGAAATCCCTTGTACATAGAAGGGTGAACATGAAACATATACCAGGAAAACAGGTGACACACATGCAGGTGATTACAACTTCTCACACGCAAACTAACTCATCAAAGACTATATTAACCTTTATGAGGAAGAAGAGGGAGGATCTGTTGGCCAGGTCATTCATTACAACAGATTATTATAAGGCCCTTCTTCTGTCAGTTCAGTTATGAGAGCATACATCTTCAGCTCCTGTAGTTCACAGCCTAGTTCCCAGTGTTTCTTATGCATCCTGTAAGTACTTCATTTCGCTGCCTCGTCAGCCTCTTTTGTTTCACCCTTTAATAAAAGTTACTTTTTATTTTTCACCTCATCCCTGAGTCTCCTGCACCTCCCTGCATCTTGGGTCCAGAAACACTACTCATTATGAAATGACAAGCAGCATGGGGAAAGATGACACATGATATCCAAATGCTTTTACAAAAACAGGATCACAGATTATTTGCACAAACTGTAAAAATACAAAGTCATTGATAAACTATTTTACAAATAGGCTGTAACCAAACTCTCCAAAATACACCAAGAAGTCTCAGACCCTTACACTGTATGTAACATATAACACTGCCAAATTCCTTGTGATGATTTTAGCTCATATGGTGGAATAATTTAATTTTACAAACAGAATTACATTGATTTTTTTAAACAAATATTTCCATTTGAAGCCAACATCAGGAGAAACCATTATCTTTTTTAATGTTACATTTTTCATTTAAACTCCTACATCAGACACAGATTTCACCCATGACTTGATTTGTGGTTCTCTGGCCAAATGACTCTTGACCACGCATTAATATTACTCTATAGATTTAGATTCGCAATTAATTAAAAACCAGAAATGAAAGACTTTGAAAATACATTAAAGAGCTTGATGTATTTCTGTTTTTTTAATTGATCAATTAATCCACAAATAGATTTACAAGTTGTTTTGTTTTTCTTAATTAAAAAACTCAAACAACTGGAAAAGTATTAGTTTCTGTGCCTTTAAAGGACCATTCCATGAATGTTTGCATGATGACAGTGTTTGTTACATCCTCTTAACGCCTTCGCATTATGAAGAAAATCATCTTTGAAACTGGTTTTATGTGATGAAAAACCCGAACTTCCAGAAGTCAACGTGCAGCCTTTAATCCCCTTTACTCTTTGGGCTTTTAGGCTGGACTCAAATGCAGCAAGTGGAACACTATTAGCTTATAAAAAGCTTTACATGGTGGAAAACACACAACTACACAGAACAGAAGTTAAAGAAGTATTAACCTGAAATATGAAACATTTTATATCTAAAAAACGTCAGGAAACACTGATTAAAAGACCTTTCAATCTGTCTGCATTAAAATTCGGGTGGTTCCGGCTCCTTCCGTCAGGCAGCTTCGGCTGCTTCGGCAGCAGCTCGTTCATATTCATTATTCGAATTTGCTGGAATCAGACTGGTATACTGTTTCCTGCCCCGCTGCACGTGGCAACGTCAGACATCGTGTCTTCCTGTTTATCCTTCTGGTTTTATGTTTGACATCCTTCTAGTAAAGATGCTCTTTATTTCTTCTCTCTTTATATTTCAAATAATTCAAAATCAACCCTGTTTTTGGTATCCTCTCCAGCGTGGTCAATATAGTTGTGAAAAACCTGGATGTTGATAGTGACGACCACATGGATGAGGATTTCAAGAAGATCCAAGAAAATCTGGATAGCATCTCAGAAAAGAACAAGGAAATCTTGAATGATTTAAAGCTCAATGAAGTGAGTGAAGATTTCAACGAGCATGTACGGAAGATAAAATTCAAGTACGAAAAGTTCACTGAGATGTTAGCAGAAGTGGATAAAGATCCAGATAATGCCAAAAAACACATCGACAAGTTTAAAATTTTTTACGATACCAAGCAAGAAGAGAACCTGATGGGTTTATACAAGCTCGTGACGAATGAAGGGCTTTTTCACAGAGATTTACTGGTGGTGTATAGGGATACCTACAACTCTGACCTCAAAAAGATGAAGGAGCTCTGTTCTTACATTTTTTACATCTTCCACATGGGCTTCATTGCACAGATGGGCTTCACAGTTGCTACAGAGGATGATGTAGAGTATGAATGCAAAAAGTGGATCGGAAGGATGAAAGAAATGGAGGAAAGGATGGAGGAGGTGCTCAAGCAGTGTCAGTAAAAGCCATCCTGAAAACAGACCCATGAAGAAAGCATGTTATCTGGGTCTGATTCCAACAGCAAAGATATAAAACCAAAACCTTGTTACTGTGTGTGTAATTAAACTGCAGCTGTTGTTTTTTTTGATTTTATCAATTGCATTTGTTATTCTCATAAAAACAACCATAACAGTCTGTTGTTTTGTGTCACATCTCAATTCATGCTGAGGTTTTATACAATCTGTTCAATAAATAAATAAACTACTGAAGGTTATGTTGTGCTGTGTGTTTGAAATACTTTTTTCATATTTCACATAAAAAACATGATATTTAACATTTATATCAATCCATCCATGTTCTACACCTGCTTGTTCCTGTTAAAGATACAATATATAAGAATTAGACTTTGTGGTCAAATCAGAGTACTGCAGCGCATGTGAAAATAAAACTATCCGCTCTCAGCCATAGACATGTATATAATCACTAGACGCCCTATTGGCTGCTTCGGAGCAGGAAATGCAGCCGCCATTAGAATCCGGTATTCGACCCAGACTGACAGCTGAAAACAACAGCGGTTCATACAGGATGTCTGATTGTTGTGCAGTGTATTTCTGCTTTAATGAACGGAATATTGAGATCAGGGCTCGTGGGATTTCAGAGGTAAGACTGAACATCGTTATTTTTTTTCTCACAAAATATATATTTTGTACCGTATGTCCACCAGCCTGCTAACGTTAGCTACATAGGAACACCCGTGTTTATTTATTTATGAAATGAATGAAATGAAATGAAAAATGAAATGAAAAATGAAATGAAAAATGAAATGAAAAATACTTTATTTATCCCAGAAGGGAAATTCAACGTTGTAGTAGTTTTTTTTTTGTTTTTGTCCAACAATAAAAACAATAATAAGACAATAATATAATAATAACGATCAAGGTCTGTTCTTGTTGTGGAGGCTAATGGCTGCAGGCAGGAATGATCTTTTGTATCTTTCGGTCTTGCATCGGACCTGAAGAAGCCTCTCACTGAACACACTCTGTTGTTTGATCACTGTGTCGTGCAGAGGGTGAGAAGAGTCCTCCATCATCTTGTCCAGCATTCTTTTTTGTACAATCAGCTCCAGCTCCAGTTTTATCAGACACTTTAGAAATTATATATCCCATAACATTAATTACAGCTGACAGAAGAATGCTAAAGTTGAAATAAATAATATTACTGGTTTAAACTCCCAGTTGATGAACTTACTCACGATTTCCGCAGCTTTGGTTCATTATCAACAGAAGCGTTAGTGTTATTTCAAAATAAACATTTATCAGATCTCTGGAGTGAAAACGGGAATAAAGTGTGAAGTAAAAGTTAATATGAATAAAATGTGAAGAAGAATGAAGACAATATGAGTAATAATCTTCTCAGTTTTTTGTTTAGACTCTAAAATCTCTGGTTTTTGATTTAAATATTTTCCAGATCAATATCAGAAAGAAGTGGGAAGATTCCTCAAGAAGAGGTTTCACAGCTCCAGAGTCTTCGTTCTCTGCAGTGAACATTTCAAACCAGCAGATTTTAATCCAACTGGTCACATCAGACTGAGAGATGGAGTTTATCTATGTATTTATTATTTATTTATATTTAAATAGTATCATATCTTGTGCTCCCCTGCCAACGAGGGTGTAGAGAAGACCCCACACCTCACTCCTCCTGCTCAAATGTACTGATGTGCAGATAAAGTTAAATGCACTGAAGGAGCTGCACCTTGTGTGAGTCACACAATTTTTGATTTTTGCTTCTCTATCCGGTGTTGAACTCCATCACATCACTGGGAAGAAAATCCTCTGGTCTGAAGTGAACGTCACAAATAACTACGTTTTTGTAGCCAAGGCAGAAGTGAAATATCTTCTTTTCAGCTAGCCAAAACATAAGTAAATCTTATGAGTCATTTCTTTGAGTGTGTCCACATTTTGGACAGAGAGGATCAATGGTTTGAAAGCAATGTAAAGGAAGCCATAAACATTACAGGAACAGGAAAAACTGAGGAGTTGGCCTTGGCTTTCAACTACTGTATCTAGTACCTGTAATTCTGCATTGACTCGTCTTCCCAGCCAGTTTCGCAACAATCAAAGCTGCGAAATGTATAACTGCAACATCTCGCTTAACAACCCTCAGAGTGCCAATACAGAGGTCTGCCAATTTTTCGAGCCACTTTACTTTGATCTGTGAATCATTCATTTATGAACAAGGTGTTGTGACTCTGGGGTTTTGTTTATTTCTTTATTATTTCCTGAAGATGTTTTTCCAGTTTAGCTGTGGTTCTAGTGGCTCCAGTTCCTGTCTTCCCAGTTCCAGTGGTTCAAGTTTCAGCACCAGCTCCAGTCCTCCCGGGTCTAGTTCCAGTTTCGGTTCTCCAGAGAGTACGGCCTCCGTCTCCAGCCTGCCCGAGGGTCCAGCAGTCTTCTGTGCCAGTCCTCCTGAGCCTTGACGCGGGTCCCGGCTCATCACCTCGCGGCTTCCATGCCGTCCACCAGACCTCAGCAGCGTCCGCCCGTCAGGCTCCTTCCGCCGCTGCCTTCCAGACCTCTGAAGACGCCGCCGCCTTCCAGACCTCCGACGACGACATCACCTTCCAGACCTCCGGAGCGCCCATCCTCCAGAGACTGGGCGCCTCTCCTTGCGGCCTCCAGGCCTCCAACCAGACTCGTGGCTCCTCGCGGCTCTCATTCCACCCTTCAGTTATTCTCCACCCGGGCCTCTGAATTCTGTTTTTTGTTTTGGCCTAGCCTATTTTTTTGGGCACTTTCAGTTTAGACTGATTTTGTTTTCTTTCGATTGATCCCTCCCTCTGAGCCTCCCACCTCCCGCCCTTGTTTTGTTGTACCCGGTTTTTGATTTCACTTTTATTTTGGACGATGGCTGCCATCCATTAAGGGGGGGATAGTACTTTTGTGACTCTGGGGTTTTGTTTATTTCTTTATTATTTCCTGAAGATGTTTTTCAAGTTTAGCTATGATTTTGTGTTACTTTCCCCGATCCCTCCTTGTTCCATGTTGGTCTTTTGTTGTGTCTCATTCCCCTGCCTTTGTGGTCCACTTTTATTTTGGTTACAGCTTTGCACTTCCGGTTCTGCTTTTACTTTGGCATGTCTTTACTTCCTGTTTCTTTCCCTATGTGTCTAGTGTCTTGATTGTGCTCCTGGTTCAGTATTTTTCTATCCAGGTGTTTCTAGTTTAGTTAATGAGTTCAGTTTGTATTTAAGTGGTGTGTGAGTATCAGTTGGTGTGGGTTCATTCTTTGACTGTGGGATCGGTGTCTTTGGAATTTTGGATTTACTTCTCTGTGTGGATTGTTCATGCTCATTTTTCCCCCTCCGTTTCACCCGGTTGTCTCCAAGCACCTCCTCCACACTCTGTAAGTGTTTTTCTGTTCATTCTTGATTGGCATTATTCAACTTTTTTGTTGAACAACCTCCTGGTGAGTGCTCTCATGCGTTTGGGTCCAAACCTTAAACAGTACAAATCATAGACATCATCTCAACAGAGAAATAGAAGCCAGAGTACATTTTGACCATCTTGTAACTGTATTTTTGCATCTACAAAGTGAAAAAGTTACATTCGTGAGAAAACATTGGGTAAAAAAAATGACCTGACCTAATCGATTGTGTTGTTGTTGTTAAAGATTTTCTTTAGATCAACCTGAAGAATGAGTTTAAAGAGGCCATTTCATACAAATTTCATGACTTTGTGGTTATTTCTTAAGTATTACCCTGTAATATGAAACATTTTATATTTACGTTAGGAAACACTGATTAACAGACCTTTTAATCTGTTTGCATTAAAATTTGGCTGATTCCGGCTTATTCCGTCAGCAGCTCGTTCATATTCATTATTCCAATTTGCTGGACTCAGATTGGCTTACAAACTAGCCTATGAGAGCAAGGTAAACTGTTTCCTGCCCCGCAGCACATGGCAACAGCAGACGTTCTCTCTTCCTGTTTGCTACGTCTTATGCTACAGCTTTTAGCCGGCAACATGCTAGGCATAATTTCAACTGTGGAAGCTACTGAATACTAACAAACAAAGGAGTTGTGACGAAACAAGTACTGGCTGTTCGAACTTGGGTGTTATCACCACCTGCGTAGTTTGAGAGCTAAAAACTGAAAGAGAAGTTGTTGACCTGTTTTCACACCCACCATGAAGGTATTAACACCTGTGGAGCTAAAATATTCAACAGAAACCTCAGAAAAACCATTTTTAATGGAAGGGCCTCTTTAAGTAATAAATCATTTCCACCACAGTAATGATCTACTGAGTTGTTTCAGACAAATGTTGGATCATCACTCATGTCAGAAGAAAAAACAGCATGATGAGTTTATCTTCAAAATAAAAGTAAGGTTATTATTTTAAACAAGTTTTTGCCTCTCTCATGTGAAATTGTATTTTTTCTTGAGAAGCACTAGTGACTCTGTAAATTCACCTTTATTTATTTACTTTACATGCCAAAAAAATGCTTGTCTGTCTTAAATGTCCACAGTGTCAGGTTCAGTGTCTGTGTGTGCTGTGTTTTCTGTGTGGGGTGAGTCATCTGCCTGCAGGAGGATCTACGCTGGAGTGTGAGGCAGATTATCTACACCTGGCGGCGATCAGCGCTGATGAGGAGCAGGGTGCTACTTAAGCCAGATGCAGACGTTCATTCAGCGCCTGGTTGTTGACCTAAATGGTACCTCCCTTGTGCCGTCCTAGTGATAATTATTTCCTAGGGATTCCGAGAAACTTTTTGTGATTTTGAGAAACATCTTTAGAACCTTCATGCTCCTAGTGAAGACTCTCGTTGGATTTTTGTGTACAACTAAGCCTGTTCTCTCCAGGATTGTTCACCCTGCTCCTGGAGTTCGTGAGAGCACTTCTGTGTCCAGCGACTGGTCGCCTGAAGCCTGATCTGTCTCCCTCCGGCTTCCTCACACCATCTGGTCTCCTCCATCCTGGACTCACCCTCTCCCTGCACAGCACCGCACTGGACCTGCCCTCCCTTCAAGTGTGATCACCTGCCTCCTCCTGTGAGTGTCATCTCCTCTCTAAGCAAGATCTCTCAACCCGTCACAGTGACTCTAGAACTAACTCTCCTCTCCGTAACAGTGCTGAGATTCTCCCTGGTGCACCAGATCACCGAGCACATTCACTGCACTGTAAATAATCAACCTATTGTAAATAAACCTTTCACTTTTGCACCTGAGCTGCTGTCTGAGTTCTGCAATGTGGGTCACAAAGATCACTGAGTCCGTGACACACAGAAAAAGTCTCCTGCTCATTATTTTGTTTTAACATAAATCTAAAAGTAAAACATTGAATTTACAGACATGTTTTATATATAAATTATATATAAATTGAACAAACTTTTATTTTTTTTAAATACCACAAAACAGATTTTTTTTATTTTACACTCAGACAATAATCTGTTTATTGGTTACTAAGTATGTTGTTGCTTCATTAACTATGAATGTTTTAGCTCATGATTTAATCTCATACAATAAACAGTAAAGAAAATATTTTAGGGTTTGTGCTGCAGCCTGCAGTTGGAGCTCCAGTCATGAAAGAGGTCCTCTCATCCAATCAACACACGGTATAAGTCACTTCCTGGTGTTCACTCCCTTATTTGGCAGAGATGGGCTGTCCTTAGGTCACTGCTATTTAAAATGGTGGAAAAGAAAGGCAAACAGCTCCAGTAGACGGAGGGATCTAAAGAATATTATTCCTGGTGAGTAAATATGTAAAGACTTTATGTTACATAATCTCTAAACTGAATAATGTGTGTTTAATGTTTGAGTAAAAGCTCAGCTGAGGCTGTTTGTAGCAAGAGAGAGTGATTCATTCAAGAGCAACTGGAAATCAGGAAATGAAGCAAACAAGCTGGAAAACTAAACAGCAACATATCCTGAGTCTTGCGTATAAAATGGAACATTAAACAGAAACAGAGTTCATTTTAGATGCCAAACATATTATAGCAGGTAACTAAGCAGTAGAAGTTCCTTTTTCCTGTTTGACTTGCATTCATAGAAAATAAGACACACCTACTACTGTTCCAGAGTTATTTTTCCGGCAGGACAACATTGAAAGTGATGATTAATGTCACAACTATGTATTACAATCTGATTTACGTCTGTGACCCCCATAAATTTGTATGTGATCACTTTGTATTTAATCAAAACACATACAAATATATTGCTCAATGAAATGTTGTCTCTTTTGCTGCATTTTTTTGTTGATAATTTTTTGGGGAATTTACAAAATACTAAAATAATGGTAAATCTTTTTAAGGAAGTACATTTTAGGCTACTAAATTCCACCCTTGTGTTGCTCCTTCACCCCAGATATTATTTGCTAGTTTTCTTGTATTTGTGTTATTTAAATGGAAACCTCTTTGCATTGATATTATCCCTATTTTTATGCTTTTAAAAAGATATTATATAATGTTATTGACTTCATCTATTGCTTTTCAGTTCAGTTCAACTGAACTTTATCAATCCTCAAAGGGAAATTTTTATATGTTGTAACTCATTTTTTAAGTTTCTTCAGAGAGTCATTATAGAGGGTTCTAGCTGTGGTAGGAAGGATCTCCTGTAGTGGTCTGTGTACGATCTGAAGAAGCTTCTGACTGAAGACCCTCTGTTGGTGATTACTGTGTTGTGAAGAGGATGATGAGGATTTTCATCATAAGTCACTCTCTTGACAAGTGTATAGAGTGAAAAGGAAAGGTGAGAGTACAGTCCCCTGTGGTGCTCCTGTGCTGCTGATCACCTGGTCGGACATACAACTCTTCAGTCTCACAAATTGGGGTCTGTTTGTGATGTTAGAGTTAAAATAGACTAAACTTTGTTAAAGGCTTTGGAAAAATCAAAGAACATGATTCTCACAGTGCTGCCTGCTTTGTCCAGGTGTATAATGGCATCTTCCAATTCAACCCCACAGTGATAAAAAAAACTGCAGTGTGTCTTGAAAGGTGCTTATTTTCTTATTTAGGTGGACCAACATTAGTCTCTCCAAGACTTTCATGATATGGGATGTCAGGGCAACGGGCCTGTAGTCGTTAAGGACTGATGGATGAGAGGTCTTTGGTACTGGAACACAGCAGGGTGTTTTCCTTAGATCTGGTACCTTCTCCTGGGTGAAGCTAAGGTTGAAGAGATCCTGCAGAATCCTACATAGCTGATCTGCACAGACCTTTAGGACTCTGGGGCTTACACCATCTGGACTTTCTACTTTGTTCCTGTTCAGTCTCTTCAGTTGCTTCTTCACCTGACTGCTAGATACAGACAGGTGGAAGGGGGAGGTGAAGGGGACACCAGCTTCTTCTGATGATGCTGGAGATGATGGAACAGCCCTAAGATCCATGACTGAAGTGGAAGATGGGACCATTGGGGTGTGACAGAGAAGATGTGGCTGGAGAGAGGGTGGGAGGTCTGTTTGATTTGAATTGAAGCTAGGGGAGGGAGATGTTGAGCTTGTTTCTACACTCAGTCACATGTAGAACATGAGGGAGTTGATTATAGTTAAACATGAGAGTGTTGAAGGTGTGTGTCTGGGGGAATATGTCTTCATTAAAACTTAATATGTTTCCATAATATAACAGCATGAGATGTAGATAAACACAATCTGACATGTTTCTTCTTTGCAATAAACCCCAAAGTTTAATTTTAAGAGTATTAAATTGAAATATTTTGTTTAACAGGATGTTTTTTTTTTATCTATGCAGCATTCAGCATCATTCTGTATGTAAGAAAAGCAGCAGTTATGGCTGATGCACAAGAAGTCAAGAAAACAGTAGCTAAAGTGTTGGTCTGCGTGGAGAAGGTAACCTCCTTCGCCTCATCGATTGACCCCATCTTTGGTATTGTCTCATCCCTGGTTGGAGTGGCACGAAAAGGTCTCAAGGATGATGATGATGATCACCCTCTAGAAAAGGACTTCCAAGCGATCCACACCAAACTGGAGAGCATCTCCAAAAAGAACCAACAGTGCTTGAATGATATAAAGCTCCACGAGGTGATTGAGACTTATGGCCAGTATGAGAGGTACATAAAACACCAGTATGAAGCCTTCGTCACCATGGTAGATAAGGTGAAGAGATATCCAGCTGATGCCAAGACACACATGACACAGTTTGAGAAAATTTATGAAAGCGACAAGGCTGAAATGAGTCTGAATGTGTGGTACAAAGGTGTGATGGGTAAAGCAACGTTTGGAAGACCTGTGCTGACCGTGTACCTGGAAAGCTGCAATGCAGACCGTAAAATCATGGAGCACCGTTGTTCTTATATCGCTCACCTCTTCCATATAGGCCTCATCGCACTAATGGGCTACACAGCTGTTACAGAGGATGATGAAGATGAGGTGCGTGATAAATGGATCGAGAGGATGACAGAGATTCAGAATAAGATGGAGGAGGTGCTCAATATGTGTAAAGACAATTCATCCTGAACACAGACTAGCAAAAAAAAAGCCGTTCTTTGGGTTTGATGCCAGCAGCAAACAAGTGTCTGAAAACACAATGTGATATTTAAAAAAACTTATAAGACCAAAGCCATGTTAATGTGTTTGCAGTTAAACTGCAGCTGTAGTTGTTGATGTTGTTATTTTGATTTTATTGACTGCATTTGTTATCCTCATTAAGACAACCATAGCTGTCTGTTGTTTTGTGTCACATCTCAATAAATGCTGAAGCTTTTATATAATCTGTTCAATAAATGCATAAATTATTGACAGTTATATTGCACTGGGTTTTGATATTTTTTCCTTAGTCTACATAGAGTGATATTTATAAGCAGATTGATTTATCCCATTCAAATATCTTCCAAGTAGGCCTTGGTTCAGTTTTGCTTTTGCGCTTATACAGGAAATAGGTGAAGAATATAGACAAATGGAAATATAAATTGACAGAGTAGACTTAGTACACAGATAAAAGAGTTTAAGTTTGCAGCATTTGCCATCATAAGTAGCTAATTAGTGTTTGAAGCTTTACTCCAAGCATAAATGTAGCCACCTTGTCCATTCATGTGCAAAGAAAGCCAGGGATAACCACAAGAACATCCTGCCTGTGCTGAATGAACCTCACACTTTGTAAGTTATTCATTACCTAAACCCACTTATTCCTGTCCATTACTGGGCCGTATATAGAATGACAATCACTCACACACACTCACACCTAAGGACAATTTAGAGCTGCCAATTAACCTCAAGCATATTTTTGGTCTGTGGGAGGAAGCCAAAGTCCCCAGAGAAAACCCACACAAGCACAGGAAGAACATGCAAACTCCCAGCTGAGTTTTGAACCCAGGACCTTCTCACTGCAAGGCTCCTAACTGCTCCACCGTGTAGCCCTCTCACAATTTGTATAGTTGAAATGTTTATTTTGACTAGGAAGAAACAAGTTCTGAAAATCCGCTTTGAAGATCCTTCCAATTATGTGACAAACTAGCTTAAATCTATCAACAATCCGTGAATAATATTGACATTCAAGCAAACACATTTGAAATTGCTGTAACTGCTATGATTTTCAAATGAGGATTTTAAGTCATTTTTTTCTTAAGCACCACATGTAATAATAATCAACTCTAACATGACAGAGACAGACAGTCCATGTTTTAAAATATGAGACATATTATTGCACTGACTCCACCTCACCACTAGAGGTCACTGTTGTCCCACCGGTGCTACAATCAGACGTAACGTGATTCCTGTGTTTGTGTGTCAACCCTGCCCAAAAAGGCCTACAGCTACTTCAACCACCCCCCAAGACCCTGCACTGAACCTGGAACCGTTTCTAAGCTTTGGACTCTTGCTAAAACACAGTAAAAGGAATCGGACAACCAACAGGAGTTACGCGTGTTCCGTTTTAAAGACAGTCAAATCGTATTCGGTGAGTTTCAGATATGTATCGATAACCAGGATGATGAGTTTAGCATCCCAGCTAGAAAAAGCTGATTAAGTAAAAAGTAAACTTTATTGCGTGTTGACAGGAGAATATATATTCAAGTGATAAATCTGACATTTGCTGTGAATTACTGGATAAATTCGCTAATTTCTGTAAAAACGGTTTCTAGTCTGGTTTCCGGGGCGTGACCTTCCTTTGAACTCAAGTTTAATTCTGAACTGTTGCCGCTGTTTAATGTTTTGATTAAATGTATTACAACTCAAGGGTGGATAAAACTCAAATTGTATATGGTATAGCACATAAATAAACAAAATATACTTCGTTAAACTGCTTACAAGACTTAAGCAAGAAGTTTAGAAGTTGTTAAAACCCTGCAAAACAGTTTTAAAGCATCATCACTTTAAATTATTACACTTTTACACAACTGAATGACCCAATTGATTCAAGCATTTTACTTACAATAACAAAATCCAAACATTACAGTAAATTTGTAATGCAATACAACCAACTGTGCTTGTGTTATAATATTATTTTTACACATTAAATCAAATTCAGCTTTCAAAGACCCAAAATCATTTAAATGTTTTATAATTCTTTTAAGTTTTAGAGCTTTAGGTTTCTGTTAGTTAGTGTCTGTTTGAATATCATCTACTTTCTCATTAATTTTTAATGTGTACTACACATTTTGAATGTTTTATAGTTTTTATAAGCCCCCTAACTCTGACCTGTTAATCATTCAGGCATGAGATGGGCACCTAAGCAATAAATCCATTTAAATTATTTATTAAGTCACTTTGTTATGAGTAGTCTTGTTCCAATTTTTTCAACTGAAGAAAAAAAGCCATTATATATGTTGTCATGGAACAGGGTTATTAAAATAAGCTGTCCTGATCAATGTTTCAGGCATGCCTCTCCATGGCATTTGGCCTCCATGTTGGATGTTTGCTCCTGTCTGAAATAAAGACAGCACGATGGGCAACGAGGACAGCTTAGAAGATGTATTTGTCGCTGTCATTCGTCCAAAGAATCAAGTCAGCCTGACCTCAAAAGAATACAGAGCCAAAGCTTATGAGGTAAGCTTACAGTCAGCTTTACATTGAGAAAACTATGTTGTAAAATATAATTAAAGGACACTCTCGTCTGTCACATACAAAGATCTTGTTGAAAGAAGTGCCTTTGGAAGGAAAGGAGAAGAAAAAAAAGAAAGTTCTTCTGGCAACAAAGATTAAACCAGGAGACAAATCTAAATCCATATTGGATTATGTTGAGGAAACAATGAGACCGATCTCCAATAATCAAAGTTTCATAGGTGAGACTGACACATCTGTGCACACAAGGACGTATATGACCGTGAAAGATTTCTGTAAAGTGTTTTGCTTTGCAGGAAAGCGTGTGGTGCACATGAAGAAATTCCTTCTTGAAGGTGACAACGAAGGGAAAGAGGCCTCTCTGTTTGTTGTGCCAGTTAGTGTGAAAGGTAAAGAGAAAATATATTTTACTTGACTAACTCCACAGATGTTGTAAGAAGTAGTTTTTCCTTTTCTGTGCTGTAGATTTAAAAAACACCCTTTTTACACAGACAACAACAAACCCACCCACAGTTCAGGGAGCCCCAGTTTTTACTGCTTCCATGACATCATGCGTGTGTGCAGTGAAACCAGTACTCACTTCTCCACCATCACCTCCAAGATGCTCCTGACCTTAGACAAGTGAGGATATTTCTATGTACACATCCTCATACATTTATCAGAAAATTCCACAGGGATGAGAGTCCGGATCTTTCTCCTCTGCAGATGGTTAGCAGAGCAGCACACCGTGCCTCACGCCATCCCCGCCCTTTTCAGGCCGGCTCCTGTTGAGCGGGTGAAGACAAACGTGAACAACCCAGCCTATAGCAGTGAGGGAAAACTGAGCGATGAAGGTCTACACATGGGCTACACTGCTCTGGAAATCAAGAGCAAGATGATGTCCCTGGAGAAGGCCGACATGTGCATCCTGAATCCATTGTTTGGTTCAGATCTTCAGTACACCAACCGAGTAAGAGATCTCACCTCCACTTTGTTGTTTTACTAAGGAATCATATTGCACATATAACTACATGATCTGTCTCCAGGTGGATAAAGTTATCATAAATCCATACTTTGGGCTTGGAGCACCAGATTACTCCAAGATCCAGATCCCCAAAAGGGAGAAATGGCAACATGGTTCCAACTGTGTGGCAGAAGACAAGTGAGGCTTCTGCTCCTTTGTGCCTTTACGTTTTCTTTAACTGTATTTTCCTTTAATCTATTTAACACCAGTTCCTGCTCCCATAGAGAGCACCAGTGGGTGGAAGACTTTCCTCTGCACCGCAGTGCCTGTGAAGGAGACACGGATCTGCTCTCAAAGCTTCTCGACAGCGGTTTTTCAGTCAAACAGCTGGACAGTGATCACTGGGCTCCCATTCATTACGCCTGCTGGTGAGTCAGAGGAGGTTTCATTTTCCTAGACTTTGTTTTAAAGTGAACTTTAACATTTATATTACTTATTTCAGGCACGGCAAAGTTGAAGCCACAAAACTATTGCTGGATAAAGGCAACTGTAATCCAAACTTGCTGAACGGCCAGCTCAGCTCACCTCTGCACTTTGCAGCCAGAGGAGGCCACGCTGAGATAGTGAAGCTCCTCCTGCAGCACCCTGAGATTGATCGGGTACGAAATGTCCACTAGGGACAGTAACAGGCATTATTGTTGTTAATATACTGTATTTACAATATAGTGATAAATACAGCCACCATTTCTTTAAATAAAATGAGAAACATGCTAACATATTTTCTGTATTAATGTTTTAACTTTTAAATATAGTAAGCTTTTATAAATCCCTCCTAATAAAAACACACAACACAGTGAAAAGGAAAGTAAAAGTATGTGAATTCTTATGTGGGGTTTTCTGATGACAGCACATAGAGGACCAGCAGAAAAGATCACCTCTGCAGGTGTGTGAGGAGAACAAACAGAACGAATGGGAGGAGACAGTAAAACTTCTGCAGCAAGCAAATGGCAAACCAGTGAGTCTAACTCTCACTTTATTTTTATTTACTTGATCTGTAAATTGTTTGATTTTTAAGAAGATACAAATTTTAAAGTGACTCTCAGTAGGTTCCAAAAAGATTCAAATCAATTTGATTATTTTAGGTCACTAGATGGTGCTGTTTCTTCAAAGTTCTGCTAGTCTGTGCTCTGCTTTATTCAAATTTTGTGTTTCACAGTATGAGAAGGTGCGTATATATCGTATGGATGGCTCCTATCGCTCTGTGGAGCTGAAACACGGCAACAACACAACCGTGCAGCAAATAATGGAGGGTATGCGGCTCTCTCAGGAGACCCAGCAGTACTTCACCATCTGGATTTGCTCAGAGAACCTCCGTGAGTTCCATAAATTTAAAGTTTTTCTTAGTGCTGTGAGCTAATTTAGAATGTTTTTATAAATGGGTTGTTGTTGTAGAGTAACGGGAAGTGTGTGTTTTGTTTTGTCAGACCTGCAGTTGAAGCCATACCACAAGCCCCTGCAGCACCTGCAGATCTGGACAGAGATTGTGACGGACTTGACGGTGTTGGATCCCCAAAGAGAGTTGCCTCAACTTTTCCTTCGCAGGGACGTCCGATTGCCACTTGAAATTGAAAAAAAGGTAACCCACTTATCACATTTACAGTCTTTATTCTGACAGAAACATCAGGAGACACCCTGATTTTCATACTTGCTGCTTTAAACAAGGTGGAAGATCCGCTGGCCATCCTCATCTTGTTCGACGAGGCCCGTCACTGCCTCCTAAAGGGTTTCTTTCCGGCACCAGACAGCAAGCTGATCACACTGGCCAGCCTCCTCCTACAGATCATTTATGGCAGCTACGAGAGCAAGAAGCACAAACAAGGCTTCCTCAAGTGAGACTCTTTCTAATTAGTGTTCAAATATTACGGCCCACTAACGTCTCATGTATGTAAAACCTTTAACGGAAGAGTTTTACTTCAACAGTGAAGAAAACTTGAAATCAATAGTGCCGATATCAAAGGTGAAAAGCAAAGCGTACCACTGGACCAACAGGATCCTTCATGAATACAAGGTTTGTTTTATTTTAATTTTTAAGTGGAACTTTGCTGCTCCCTAATCTAACCCGGGTCCTGCTTGTTTAACAGGCTCTGAGCACCAGTGAAGGAGTGAGCAAAGAGATGCACCACCTGCAGAGACTCTTCTTACAGAACTGCTGGGACATCCCAACCTATGGAGCTGCCTTCTTCACGGGTCAGGTGTACACCAAGGCAAGCGCAAGCAACCACAAAGTCATCCGCGTGTACGTCGGAGTCAACACGAAGGGGCTGCACCTCATGAACATGGAAACTAAGGTATCTTCTACCCACTCAGTCACGAGAACACAGGTGTTGGTTTCATTTAGGAGTGTTACATTTTAAATTTTATCTCTTGCAGGTTCTTCTCATCAGCTTGGAATACGGCACCTTCATGTGGCAGCTGGGACATGCTGACCAGTACTTCCAGATACACAGCGGTGATAATAAAATGAATTTCATCGTGCACACAAAGCAGGTAACAGTTCCAGGGTGTCACTGAACTCATGTTAATATTTAAAATATTTTGCTAGTATTGCAGTTTAAAGTTTAATAGTCTTGATCCACCCTTCGTTTCTAGAGAAGCCAGATTTTCTGTTGATCAAAACCATTTCAAAAGATTAAAATGAAGTTTGGCTTCTTGGAAGCCGAACATAAAGACCACAGGGGTGGATTGTTTTGCAAGAATTTCATGTGATGTCCTGTATGTTGTTCTAAAAGAAACATTTGCATGAATTAACAGTTGTTTATCATATATTTCAGTCTGGCCTTATTGTGAAGCTTTTGATGAAACTGAGTGGACATATAACCCCAACTGATAAAGGCCCGACAGATAAATACGCATACGGCTGAGACCTTTTAAAGAAAACTACATCTGCCAAAGACCTGAGTGCAGGTTCCTCATCATCATCATCACACTGCAGTGATTTTTGGAAGGACACTGTCTCTCCACATAAAAACCTCATTTTGTAAAACAAGCTAATTGATATCTGTCATTTATTGTCTTGGTTAAATTTCATGAGGCTTATATTTTTCGATTCTGTGTAAATATGTTTTACTATTTAATGTTTGTATTAATAAACAGATGTTTGAAGAATTATTTGTCATGAATCTCTTGCTTTAAAATCATTTTAAAAATACAATCTGGTGGATTTGAAATTACAACAAAGTTCTGTCTGCTGTGTGACTAATTAAACAATTAAAAGCAACATCAACTACATCATCTCCAAGATGACAAACCATAAAATCAAACTCTCCTGACAAAACATGGACTCAAAAAAAAAACATAATATAAAATAAAAGCTGGAAAACTTGACATTACTGCAAAAACAGTACTAATTTCCTGCAGCAAAATGGATATATGACTGATTAACACATAAACCTTTTCTTTGAACTCACCAAAAAAATCTGATCACTTTTTCAGATGTGAAAATCATTTGCAGCCAAAGTGCCACTCATGACCAGCAGTTTAAACACCTACAATCTGTGATAAAATTGAGGTGCGGTGGATTTTCAAGGTTACTTCAGTATTAAATGATTATAACTTAATATCAGATTGCTGATTTCCTCCTCAACAAGTGCTTAGACTAGACTGGAGGCTGCAGCTAATCTGTATTGTTCATTCTCGCTAAGAGATTCTGGCCTGGTACCTGGGAGTTTGATGACGGCCGGATAGTCTCTCGTAACAGACTGAATATTAAAATACAGCTAAACAACATAGACAGAGCCTCATTAATGTACAAACATTTGTTTGACTGCTCTCACTGGAAGCATGAATTTAGAATAAAAACTTATTTTCTCACTTTAATGTAATTACATTTTCCACAACCCATACAAGAGCTTCAAACGTTGTGCTAACGTTAGTATCATAACACTTTTCCTTTACTGCAGATTAAACTGAGCTAATAAACAAGAAAAAGACGATAAGAACAAACTTTTTGCTCTGATGAAATATGACTGAATCGATTAGGGCCCTGAGCGGTGAAGCCAAACAGAGAGAATCAATTTCTTTATAGATCCATATTGTTTTTTACCTGATCCCCAAACAACCTTGTGAGGCTTCTGATGATGAGGAGCAGCAGCTCTACTGAGTTCCTCCTGGGAAGTCAAACTCCTTCACTGTAAAAAACAAACAAACAAACAAAACAAATGTTTAAATGATGGGTCATCTTTTCAGAATTGTCTACAAAAATCTTATTTCCTCTAAACTGAGAATGGAGTTAAAATTAAAAACAAAAAAGGATGACTTCTAGCACAAAAACTAAACTAATACATTTAGAATAACAAACAGTAAAACACAGAAATAATGCACATTTTTAGATACTTACAATTTTAAATATTAGTAAGAAGGTGTTTACTCTTATTATAAGAAATTATAAAAACTAAAAAACCGGTAGGCTATTTATAAGTAAAGTTTTATTAAACATTTGTTACACCTAAATTTATAATGTAATTTAAATTCATAAACTGGTATTAAAATGTCAAATTCAAGCAAAATTTTGTATCGACATCAATAAATTATTGACTCCAAGCTGTAAAGCTAAATTTTCTAACTAGCTTATTTGATTATTCGGTGTGTTACTACTCAGGGACATTTTGTTACCTCTGTGGTACAACAGAATAACTCAGCCTTTTATCAGTCATGGCAAACTAATTTTAAACAAAACTAGCACAAGTTAAATTAAATAAAACAATGTTAAAAAATCAAAAAAGACGTTAGAATCGATTGAACGGATAGTGACCGTCCTGTTAGCGTGACATCATATAGCAAGACATCGCTTCAGGAACCGAGAGCCAATCAAAACCACAACTGATTGACTGACATGTTCTTATTAGCCAATGAGGAGTCAGTATTGGTCAGGCGGGGGCAGAACTACAATTGACAGGTAGAAACGGTCAGCAATTGCGTGTCGCATGAGTGGGACAGACATAAGACACCTGGGTTACGGTCGTCTTTTGTTTTATTCTCTTCCTGTTGTCAGTGGGTGAGTGTATCGTTTTGTTTTAGGAAACTGGAATGTCGATGCACTTTTACCAGATGAGCACTAAGCTGCTCGGGGACACTTTGGGTAAAATGAACGAGAATTTGACCTCAGTGGTCCTGGCAGCTTCTTTCTTCACCCTGACTCTGGGTTATGTGTCTAAACGGCTGCTCAAAGAATCTGCTGGCAAGGACGTGGTAATTAATCCTGATTTTAAATATTAGATATAATTTAAACCCCCAGCTTGTTTACATATTCATGTGATCACGTGTCTTTTCACAGAAATACCCACCTTACATTCCTTCCAGCATCCCTTTCCTTGGACACGCTATTGCATTTGGAAAAAGCCCCATAGAGTTTCTTGAAAATGCTTATGAGAAGGTAAGATTTCAGATATTAATCTGCAGCTCAAGAGTAAAGACTTGGATTTAAAGATTTAGCAAAAATCGTATCTCTTTTCATTCAGATGGTCTGAAAATTTTTCTTTTGAATTCCTGCTAAAAGTTTTGACAGTTTTTGACATCTTCACCATTTAATAAGCACGTACAGATCCTGATCCTAATCCAAGCCTGTTTTTGCTTCATTAAAACTAAGAAATGAGGGTTTAAATTGGGATTATCTGAGATTTTGTTTTTGTAAGCGTAGAAAAGTGGAATTTACAAAAACAGAAGCAACTTTTTGTCTCCTCAGTTTTTGTTGAACTTCTTGTTTTTTTCTGTTTTTTTTTTTTTTTTGTCCCTGCAGTACGGTCCTGTATTCAGTTTCACCATGGTGGGGAAAACCTTCACTTACTTGCTGGGCAGCGAAGCCGCCACACTGATGTTCAACAGCAAAAACGAAGACCTAAACGCAGAGGACGTTTACTCTAAACTGACCACTCCAGTTTTCGGCAAAGGAGTGGCCTATGACGTCCCCAACCCAGTGAGTCAAAATGATCTTGAACTAATTCAAATTAAAATTTATTTTTGCAAAAAATACGTTTGGTTCAAATCAACCCTTTATTCTGCTGCAGATCTTTCTCGAGCAGAAGAAGATGTTGAAGACTGGACTGAACATCGCTCATTTTAAGGAGCACGTCAAGTTAATCCAGGCAGAGACCATCGAGTATTTTCAAAGATGGGGAGACAGCGGGGAGAGAAGTAAGTGTTTGTCTCAGAACACATACCCTTCATGATTAGTCTGTTGTTCATAGAAATAAAGTCATATGACAGTGTTTTCTCGTGTCAGACCTGTTTGAGGCTCTATCAGAGCTCATCATCCTGACAGCCAGCAGCTGCCTCCACGGGAAGGAGATCCGCAGCATGCTGAACGAGCAAGTGGCCCAACTGTACGCCGACCTGGACGGAGGCTTCAGTCACGCCGCTTGGCTCCTGCCCGGCTGGCTGCCCCTGCCGAGCTTCAGGTAGCTTAATTAACCTGCGTGACGTCAAGACTGAATTTAGTTTGGCTTGAACGTTTGAGCCTTAAAACAAAAGCAGCAAGTTGTAACTGTTTGTTTGGTTTTAGGAAACGAGACCAGGCTCACAGAGAGATCAAGAACATCTTCTTCAAGGTGATTGAAAAACGCAGGAAATCCGGAGAGAAAATAGACGATATCCTGCAAACCCTGATTGATGCCACCTATAAGTAAGTCAACATCAGCTGAAACACACGTCTGTTTTATACATCGTCACATGAGGGATAATTTCACAATAAACACAAAGAACAAGAAAATGTATGTCATGACATTTTGGTCTTTTCAGAGATGGTCGACCACTGAATGATAACGAGATCACAGGGATGCTGATTGGGCTGCTGCTGGCGGGTCAGCACACGTCGTCCACCACCAGTGCCTGGATGGGGTTCTTCCTGGCCCGGGACAAAGCTCTGCAGGATCGTTGCTACGCTGAACAGAAGACCGTGTGCGGAGAAGATCTGCCGCCACTCGACTTCGATCAGGTTAGAACCGTGAAGGCGTGATGAACAGATCCAGTAGAATCTCGGACAGTAAAGATAAAAGGTCACATTTTGTTGGAAAAACACTGTAAACCTCTGATTATAAGCAACAGAAGTGGGCGGAGTCAGTCTGAGAGACAAAACTACACATTCTTCACCCGATTCTTTGTTTTCTGTCATAGTAAATCTAGTAAATTTGTTCACATTTCCAGTTCCTATGTTTCATCCCTTTTAGTAAATGCATCTTCCTCCAAATTGTGCAGCAGTACATCCTATTTTATGTTGAAAAGTTTCCACTGATTTATATGAAATAACATAAAAGAAATCACATGTCAGAGACAGTTTAAATACTGTGAAATGAGTTTGTGTGTTTAAAGTTTTTTTCATGTCTTTTGTTAATTTTTTTAGCTGAAGGATCTCAGCTTGTTGGAGCGCTGCTTAAAGGAAACCCTGAGACTCCGCCCACCGATAATGACCATGATGAGGATGGCTCGAACGCCTCAGGTGACTTTATAGATTATTTATTACCTACATTTTCTTTATTGCTGATCTTGTTTATTGAACATTTCTATTCAGAGAACATTACAGTCAACGTGTGTGTATGTGTGCTCAGACTGCTGCAGGATACGTCATTCCTGTGGGGCATCAAGTGTGCGTCTCACCAACTGTCAACCACCGTCTGCGTGACACCTGGTCAAAGAGGATGGATTTCTGTCCTGATCGATACCTCAGCGACAGCCCCGCTGCGGGGGAGAAGTTCGCCTACATACCATTTGGAGCTGGTAAGATGAGTTTTAGTGGGCAGGTTTAGTTGTAAACAAACCACATTTTGATGCTAACCGTTCTTCACCATCTTCAGGACGCCATCGATGCATCGGAGAAAACTTCGCCTACGTCCAGATCAAAACAATCTGGTCCACCTTGTTGCGCCTGTACGAGTTTGAGCTGGTGGATGGATATTTCCCTTCAATTAACTACACCACAATGATTCACACCCCTCACAACCCCGTCATCCGATACAAGAGGAGGAAGCAGTGAGTCAGAGGGCGGAGGATGTGAGAATCAAGGGCGCGACGTGTTTAAACCGGGACTCCAATATAAGAAAATACACATGAATGCACTCTGTTACCAACATGCTTTTTCACTTTCCTAAACCAAGGCCAGAATGTTGGTGTGATGCTTTCAGAGTAAAACACTCAAATGCATGACAATATGAGAAATGTGATAAAATGTGCCTTAAAATTAATTTTTTGTTTTCCAAATTTATTTTGAAGTTGTTTTTACATTTTTCAACAGTCTCTTCACTGTACCTCTGATTACATTTTTTATTTTATATCCTACATAGATGCACTGATTGGAATTTTTGTGAATTTCAGACCTGCCGGTTCAGATTTTAGCACATTCTGTCGTTTCTTTATCAGCTGTAACTCAGAATATACTAAATAATTATGTTTTTCTTTCAAGTGGATAATAATTTATTTACAACAAGGTCAGTGATATTTATTAAATTACTGAAAACCTCCTTCATAAAACAGATGGTGCATTTAGCTAGCACCAGGTTGTTGTGATGCATTCACTTACCAGAAAATATATCTGAATTTTGAGAATTTCATCTTCGACTTTGGTGCATCGATCTGGAGATAAAAACATATTAGCACAAGAAAAGAAAACATGAACACAAACATTTCAAAATAAAAGAAAACAGTGAAACTGACATTATTCACTCTGAGGAACATCTGAACGATGTTACGATATGCACTTCACCTCGAGGTAATTGTCATCGTTTTAGTCATCAAAACAAACCTTGAGGCAATTTATAAAGTTATTATTGATTGATTTATATACTGTATTTATTCTTTGGAATATGATATCAGTAAATCTTATTCTGGACATCAGCATATTTATTATTGTATTTTTTTTTATTTAAATCTTTAATGTTTGGGGTGATTTTAAAATATATTTTTTTCTCACAACCATAAAAGCTGAATATTCTCTTCATCAGTTCTTTCACATCAACTTTTTCACTCTTTACAACTCAAAACAAGTTACAGCTAATGTAAAAATAAATATATTAAATGAAAATAATATTTTCTCTAAAATACAGGATTTTTAAAATTTTATTTTGGAGCTTCTCACAAAAAAGATTCAGATTAAAAATTCTCAAGATCAGTAAAAAAAAAATGTTTCAGAGGAAAAAGGCGGAAAGGAAACAAAAGAAAAACAATCAGTTTTGAATCAATTTAATCTTCTTTATTTCAGTTTTTGACAAAATACCCCAAAAATTCAAAGCTCCTATGCTTTACAAAAATACACTCTCTACAAATGTCTTCTGTAGTCTGTCTGGCCTTAACAAAACACAGTGTAGTGAAGAATATCCAGTAGCAGCCTCCTGAACAGTAAACCCAAACATCCTCAACGTAACGCTCCAGCCATTCAACACAAACAGATAAACTGATCACAAACTCTTTAAATTAACATCCGACAAATATACATGATTGTAGATCATCAACAACAAAGAGGCAGATTAAATTACAAACGTAGCTGTTTTTCAAGTGCTGGCGACAAAAAGCCCGAGTACAACATGTCGTACGCTAATAAAAAAATGTGTTTTGGTCCAAATGGAGAGATACAGTCCACAGCAGAATGATAGAAAACAGCAGAGCGCTCAGCACGAGAAAAGGCAACTGAGTTTCTTCAAGCCAAAGTCGCTTGTCAGCATCTATCTTCTCAAGCCAAAGTGCAATTGAGCGTACGAAGAAGCACCTGCGGAAACAAAAACATCCTGTTTGGTGAACGGAATTGTAAACGGAACTCGATCAAACTGAGGAAATCCCTGAGATACCTGATGTGACGCTGCCCAGCCTCCTCTGCAGAGCCTCCAGTCTGGAGATGTAGTCAGTGAGCGCTCGGTCGGGGTCGTAGCTCTGCAGGTGGGAACAGGTGAGAGGTCCGTGGTCTGCAGCCCCGTGAAATCTACAGGAAGCGTGTAATAATGCCAAATATTAAAGTTTAGAATTTAAAGTTTGAGATAAAAGATTTTCTTGATGTCACTGGTTAAAATCAACATAGTTTATTATTACTGAAAGTCATACCTGTGGGGTGTGGAGGAAACACCTGATCGTGGGGATTCACGCCCACTTCTCCCCCTGCTGCTGGACATTCCTCCTCCCCCTCCTCTTTCTCGGAACATCTCCACACTTCCTGGGTGAAGATATGGTGAATCCCTCACCTCAGAACCTGAAAAAGATCCGAACCACATTCATTATTATAAAACAAAAACCTAAAGAAATAACAACACACGACTTGTTGTGTCTCCTATCGTCCAACCTGTTCCATTCTTGTTGACGCTGCAGGAAGCTGCGGCGCTCACGCCTGTAACCTTGTGCCATCTCTTTACGAGGAAACGCATTCTACAAAAACAACAACTATTTACTCAGTACTGTCAATTTTTGTATGTTCAGAGATCTTGTAGCTGGAGCAGCCTACCTGGAGAGGGCAATAGAGACTCGGACGGCAGAGCGGAAGCGCGTTAGCCCCCTGCGGCGCTGACTGTAGGACTCCAGGCTGGAGAGAGAAGGCCGGCCGCCCATCCTGGAGAGCAGCGACAGCGTGGCTTCCTCACACTCCTGGAAACCGCCCAGTAGTAGCAGAAGGTACTTCTTCTGGTAGATAAGAGCCTTCCGGAAGCTCTCTGATCTCAGGTACTTCCCGTACATCCTCTACAGGTAATGATAAAAGAGAAGGTTGATCATAAACAAGTTCTCGTGGCAGTTAAACGAGGTTTTAAAGGCGAATCAAAGGCTCGTCAGTTGTTTTCGCACCTTCAGTGCAGAATTGTCAGCTTCAGGTCCAGTTATCTCTCGCAGCGTGTCGGACCTGATTTCTCCCCTGAGTCGGGCCACCTGGGACTGAGCCAGATGTAAAGCTTTCTCCAGTCGGACCTTCTCCCGAGTCCAAGCTTCACGCTCCTGAGAGAGAATCAGACCTGCGGAGTCCATCTTTGACACGCCTCTCCTGCTGGACTGTAAAAACATTAAAACACAAATTATTTCCCACCTGAGCTGCATTAATATTCATATTCATCTGACAGAGTTTATGTTTGTGCGACAGACTCACGCTGTCGCCTGATCCCAGTCCAGCCTTCCGATAGCGCCGGAGCTCTTCTTCCAAGCGCAACGTGTGGTTCCTCAGATCGTTCTTCTCCTCCGTCAGTCGACTGACAAACCCGGTCAGCTCGGCGTTCTGCCTCAGCAGTCGCTCCGTCAGGGTGTTGGAGGAGCTGGAGGAGCCTCCCGCCAGCAGGGAAACACTCTGAGAGAAACAGATGAGCACCGAGATCAGCAGGTGTTGTTTAGAAAACATTTAGATGAACAGCTGATCATAGTTTTTTTTTTTTCTTTGTGTCTCACATATTTTGGCTTCTCAGTGTTTGTAAAATGAAAAATCCTGAAACCTGACAACAAACCTCAGGGATGGAGGGTAAACCAGGGGATTGTTGTAGCATGGTGATGACCTCATCAACACTGGACTGGATCCACGACAACTCCTCACCGTCTACCTCTGCAGTCGGCCTGTAAAAAAACAGATTTAATTAAATCAATTATAAATAATCAGTAAATTTCATCATGGTGGTTTAAGAAAAGAAGATGGATAAATGTGTTCTGTTGGTTCCTGCTGCACAGAAACACATCAGGTCGATTTAAAGTAACAAAATAAAATGATCTGATTTCATGTTTGAAGCCATGATTCTGGTTTATATTAGCTGATAAAAGGAACCAGTTTAAACTCTTAATACAATATTGTACTTTAGACAGAGTGAAACAGCTACAACAATGAATTCCTGTTTGGTTTTTACCAAATGACGATGAGCGTTTCAAGAAAATTATAAGGAAATAAAAATAAGAGCTAAATACAAGATTTTTAAAAAGCAGTAGTTAACGAACACCCCAAAGTTAGAAACACAAGTAACTGTCTTACAATGTAAATCAACAGTAGAAAATCTAATGTATCCAAATTGTTTTATTGATATTTGTTGCTATGGTTACCTGCTAGTAACCTTGTTTTCCATGTTGTGGAGTTTTGAAGATATAAGCTGGAGTTTCCCAACAATCTTGTCGACTGTGCGCCAGGGACCGTGGTGCGGCCCGGCGTCGTTGCCTGTTGGAGACGCATCCATGTGATGTAACGTCATGGAGCTTACTGATTGGTTGTTTTTCTGCTGCAGCACCCAGTCTTTGGTTCGGTCAGTCGACTCACCGTGCCAAACCTGCTGTTTACAAAATGAACATGACTTCAGTACAGCGAGCAGCACAACTCAAACATTAGAACTGTGTGTGGTTACGGACCTGCAGAGTTCCCGCCTCCTCCCGCTCTCCTAACTGGTTCAGCCTTTCCTCCAGTCTCTCCTTCTCCTCCTCCAGACTCTTCCTCCTCTCCACTTCACTTTTGAGATGTGTTTGAACCTCTAACATTTGGGTTTTCAGTGTCTCCAGCTGGGTCTTGGTCTCCAGGAGCACCTCCTCTTCTCGTCTGGACTTCTGATTTGCCAGCGTCAGCGCCTCTTCTTTCCGAACCACCTCAAGTCGCTGAGCCTCCACCTGACTGAGCAGATTCACCACCTTGAAACGAGGTACAAATAGTTAGTTTTATCAGGTTTTATTTAGGTCAACCACAGAAAGTACAAACATGCTACCTGTGTGTGTTTGTCATCCAGGTCCCTCTGCAGTCTTTCCAGCAGAGTTCGCTCCTCTTCACAGTCCCTCTCGTCCTCTCGGACAACATCCTTGTTGGACGGGCTGTCGGTGGAGACGCCGGTCCGAAGCTCTCTCTCTCTCCCCAGTGCAGAGCTCATCTCCAGGGCTTTGGCTTGTTCAGTTTCCAGCTGAACCTGGAGCTCCTGCAGACGTCTCTGGAGGCTGAGACGATCCTCTTCAGCCTTCTGGGAGAGCTGAGAGGAGGCCTGCCGCTCCTGTTCCAGGGTCTGGGTCAGCTGGGCTACGTGGGTCTTCTGCTCCTCCAGGGACAACTGCAGGTCCTGAAGGGAAGATTAAAACTTTTAAAAACTAGTTTTCAAGGACGGGCTAAACTGCAGAGTCAAAACATGAACCCTCTTCCCTTTGGGACTAAGAAAGTACTACTGAATTAAAATAGATATTTTTACCTCCAGTTCCTCTCGTTTATTATCCTCATTTCTACCAGATCGACACTTCTCTTTCTCCACTGCCCACTGAAGATCTCTGCTTTTCTTCCTCTCTTCCATCAGCTGGTCATTCAGTGCGTCCAGCTCTGCAGCTTTCTGTGATACGTCCGCCCTGTTGACACATTGAGACCAATTTAACGAGCTGCACTTTAATGATCCACGTTGCAAATTGGCTTTTATTTCCAGCCATTAACATGCAGGTAAAAGTTCCTTTCAGACTCTGTGATTTAACTGAATATTTGCTTCTTTTCTGCTTAGACAGAGTCGTGTGCATCATGTCTCACCTGAGAGCGTCCAGCTCTTTGAGATGTTTGTGTTGGGCCTTTAGTGTCGTCTCCAGCTCCAGTTTAGTCTGAGACAGTTCAACCTTCATCTCCTCTACGAGCAGCCTGTCGGCCGCCGGTGCTCCATCAGCTCCTCCTCCCTCCCTCTGCTCCTTTGTGCTACTTTCACCAACCAACGTAGGGCCAGGCTGGGAACCTAAAGAACACAAAACATAATATTAATAGAATCAAATTATATTTATCTGAACAGTGCAGGATTAGAGATGTTAAAATTATGTACATTTTTAGCTTAATAAACAACATAAATCAGGAAAATGTAAGTTTAAATGTTCTGGTTAACCTGGAAGAAGATGTTCTAGTTGAGATCGGAGGTGATGAATCTCAGACAGGAGACTTGACCTTTCTGCAGTGTGAAGTGAACCCAAGGCCTCTCGGTGATGAGCTTCCTGTATCCAAAACAACATGTTTCACTTACCGATTGAGTCAAGAGACGAGGTAACCGGGTTCTTCAACCCAGACATAGATTCATCTTTATAATCACCTGTTCAGACAGTCGGTGCTCCAGCTGATTGAGGTGAACGACGGCATCGCTGGTGTCCAGCTGGTCCAGCCGGCTGTAGAGAGCGTTCTTCAACACGCTCCTCTCCCTCACAAACACCTGCCGGACTGCATCCAGCAGCTCGGCTCGCCAGTCTGCGCTGCCTGATGTCTGCAGCAAGGTGAACAAGCAGAGACGGGAACATTTCTATAGTGTGAAAATGCCTTTTTATATATTTTTTTTAAACTAATTTTCACGTCACTTCTTGTTCCTGTTTTTAGATACATTTTTTTTGTATTTTTTAAGACAAATATCACGTAGCTATGAATCATTCAAGTATAAAAAGAATCTCTGAATCAGTGCAGCAGATAACTTAGCAACAAACCAATTTTTTAAACATATTTTTAGATGCTTTGTTAGTTGCAGCTTGTAGAAACATAATTGGTTTGTCTTTGTAAAATGTCAGCTTGACAGAAAAAACTGTCCTTCTACACCAGTGAGGTGATTAATGAAAAAACTTTGTGAACTCAGAATGTTCGGGCTCATTGAGATTTGATCACTGTCGTAATGTCGAGGCTTTTTCTACCTGTGCTCGGCTTTGTGTCTGTATCTGGGTGATGAGGCGTTTCAGAGACTCCACAGTCGCCAGCAGGGCATCTCTCTCCTTCACCCAGCCTTCGAGGTTGTAATGGCCGCCCGGCTCGGAGACTGGGAGCTCGGACAGAGAGAGAACCTGCATGCCTTCCTGATGCACCTCACGGAGCAACGACTGGAAACGCCACAAGATGCTTCAGTAACTAAAATCAGCTTTAACTTAAACATTTCTGCTAGAAACGGTAAAACAAACTGAACCTTTATCCGATCAGGCAGCGGATCATCAGTTTCTCTCCTGGCTCCTTCTGGAGTCGTCCTGAACTCCTGCTGCAGGCTCGAGACGTCACATCCAGTCCTCTGACTGTAGTCTGAGCTGCTGTCTGCATGATTAAAAAACATGTACACCTTAAATACTCAATTATTTAAAGCAATAAATTAACTTTTAGAAAATATTTATTGGCTTTCCTCCTGAGAGATTTGTGGGACAAAGGGAGTGTGTCTTACCGCTGGTGTATCCGTCTTTAAACTGTGACGTAGGACGGTCTTGTCTGGACGGAGGAGCCTAAAGGGTGATTAGTTCATATTATTCTTTGTCTGTTTTATGAATTTCAAAAAGCTAAAGATAATAGTCTACACACATGAATATGTTTCTCACCTCAGCTGAACACAGTTTGTCGATGACGGCTTTCAGGGATTTACATTCGTTCTCCAAAGCCTGGTTGTCCCTGCGGAGGTTCTCACTCTCAGAGATGTGCCGAGCCTCCATGTCGAGGATTTCTGCTGCATGGAGCTCTTGCATCTGGGCGATCTTCTCCTGAAACTCTCCGATCACTTCCTCCATCTCTTCTTTGGCACCCGTCTTATCGTCCAGGCTCAGGTCAGATGTTTGGAGATGCTCAGTCTGCGTGAACGAGTCTGTTAACGCCACAAGTGGCTGATCTGAGCTGCTGTTTGGGCGGCTGGAAGGAGCAGAGTTTTTCCTAGAGAGGGATGGCTTGTCTTTGGAAGTGCTTCCTTTTGTAGTAGGCTGTTTACTTCCTCTTCTTTTGGGCTGTGTGGTGGAGGTGGAAGAGGAGGCTGAGGAAGGAGGCTGAGGAGATGGAGAGGGAGACTGAGGACCAGATTCTGATGTCTTCAATGCTTTTTGCATCTCTTTGAGCTCCTCTTCAAGCTTTGAAATGGAGACTTCACGGGTCTTTAAATCCTCATGAAGTTTCTCATTTTGCTCTCTGTAGCCGGTGAGTTCTGTTGTAGTGGTGTCCACGTTACTTCTTACCTCTTGAAGCTCCTCTTCCAGTTTTGAAATGGAACCTTCCCGGACTTCGAGGTCTTTCAACAGTTTTTCATTCTGCTCTCTGTAGCCGCTAAGTTCTTCTTTGGTGGTGTCCACATCACTCCTGACCTCTTGGAGCTCCTCTTCCAGCTTTAAAATGGAGATTTCACGGGTCTTTAAATCCTCATGAAGTTTCTCATTCTGCTCTCTGTAGCCAGTGAGTTCTTCTTTGGTGGATTCCAAGT
Source organism: Pachypanchax playfairii (assembly GCA_006937955.1). Classification (NCBI taxonomy): domain Eukaryota; kingdom Metazoa; phylum Chordata; class Actinopteri; order Cyprinodontiformes; family Aplocheilidae; genus Pachypanchax; species Pachypanchax playfairii. The sequence goes on from SSNP01000045.1 coordinate 2,982,514, forward strand.
TACTCCTCACCTCCTGGAGCTCCTCTTCAAGTTTTAAAATAGAGCCTTCATGGACTTTGAGGTCTTCCAACAGTTTCTCATTTTGCTGTTTGTAGCCACTGAGTTCTTCTTCTGTGGTATTCACATTGCTTCTCATCTTTTGGATCTCTTCTTCTAGTTTTAAAATAGAGCCATCCCGTGATCGGAGGTCGACCTGCAGCTTCTCGTTATGCTCCTGGTAGCTGTTGAGTTCTTCTTTGGTGGAAGTTGCGTCTCTTCTGACCTCCTCGAGCTCCTGAATCAATCCCGTCATGTTTGTTCCGTCTTCTGCAGCTTTTACCTTGAAAATGATGAAATGAGACACCAAATATTAATTTAAAAACCTCTAAATACGCCAATAATCCAGTAAATTGTATTTAAACACTTAAGAATTGAATTCAAATATTTTAACCTACTTGAAAAAGTTCTCCTTTAAGATGAGCGATGGTCATCTCTCGCTCCTACAGAGAAAGAACATAGTTTTACAAACATGTACCGTATTGCAGCATCACTAGCAGCCTGAAAATACAACATTAAATATATTTTACCTTGAAATAACTCAAATATTTATATGTAATTTGTTATACTTCTGACAAAAACTAAAACTAGACTTTACATTTTAAAATGTACAATTTTAAAACTAGAGAAACTATAGGTTTTTATACAATAAACAAAAAAATATTTAAATCCAATTTGATAATTATTGCAAACAAACAGATTTGTAATTTTTTTTTTAGATTCTGTAGATTTAACAGGTGTTTACCTGCAGCAGCTCCTGCAGCTTCTCTAAACTCTCCTTGCAGCTGTTCAACTCCTCTTTGGTGGAAGCTGCTTCATCCTGAGCCTCCATCAGTTTCCCTTCAAGCTCAGACATCTTTGTTTCTTCTTCAGGACTCGACGATACCTGCAGAATTAAAAGTTTTGTGTCAGGTTTTCTGTCGAGAATATGTGAGACATGAGAGAAAATTTGCTTCCTTACTGTTTGAAGTTGGTCCTGGAGACTCTCCACTGTTGCCGTTTTTTCCTGGAAAGGAAAATTCAGGTTTTTGAGTCTTTTAAAACATCAGAGACTCTCAGAATTATCATGATGAGAAAAAATATGTAACAACACGTACTCGAAGTTCCTGCTCAAGTCTGCTGCAGCTCTCTTTGTAACCGTCCAGCTGCTCTTTGGTGGCAGCAGCTTCATCTTTAACTTCCTGTAACTCATGAAGAAGCTCCGACTCGGCCGGCTGCTCGTCGGAGGATGAGATCTGATTTATTTAAAAGATAAATTGAATTTATTACCAATATTACAGTTTTTTGTTAACAGTTTCAAACCTTATTTTAAAAATAAATGTTTGGAGGATGATGCACCAACTATAACTGGATGCATGTGAGTCTATTTAACATTTGGTGAAATTCTCACCTCCGTAGATGACGATGCTCTCTGTTGCTGCACGGTCTTCATCTGATTGAGGAGATCCATGAGCACAGCTAGCCTCTTCTCGTACTCAAGCACCTCCTCCTCGGAGCTGGAGAGCAGCTGCTTCTGGAGCTCCTGGTCTTTCTGCATCCCACTTAGTCCAACCTCCAGGTCCCGAAGCTTCTGTGTCAAATAAACCACCTTCCCTGTTGACGACCGTTTCTCCTGACTCAGTCTGCTGAAATCAATCTGTGGGATACCAAAGTCACCAAACTCAGAGACGTGTGAAGGAGGAAGTCTTTGCTGCTCCTGGTCCTGTTTCAATCCCTCAGACTGCTGCTGCTGAAAAGCCTCCAGTGTAGCCTGGCTGACCAGTGCTGCAGCCACTTTCTCCCTCAGGTTGTCCTCCAGATCAGAGACTCTCTGCTGAAGATCGTCCGCATAACTTTGAGTTTCCTCCACAAGTTCCCGACAGCGATTTATCTCCGAGTCCTTCTCACCTAACAAGTCCTCCAGCTCCTGGATTCTGAGATCCAACTCCTCCACTCTGGATGCAGCGCTCTGCTCTAAAGCTTGGACTTCAGCCTGCAAAACCACAACAACTGCAGTTTTCTCTCTCAGAGCCTCTTCAAGCTCCTTCTCAGAGCTGTCCAGATTTTCTGTTTCAGCCAAGGCTTCTGCACTCTGTTTCAAACACAGATACGTCTCCAGCAGCTTACTGTGCTCCGTCTTTATTGTCTCCAGCTCCTTGGTGGCTTGGTCCATATGTTGCTTCATTTCATTGTACTCCTCTTTGGTTGGCCCTGACGAGCTGTTCTCCAGCTCATCTTTCGTGTCCTCCTCTTCCACAGCAGTCGGCTTGCTGCCGATATCGGCAAGATCCTGTTGAAGCTTCTCAATGAGTGCATGAAGCTGGTTAAGCTCTTCTTCATGAGTTCTCTTTAAGTGATCCCGTTCGCTTTGCTGGGACTCTACCCGGAACTCCAAATCTTTAATCAACTCCTCCCTTCCATTAAGTTCCTAAAGAATAAGAAACAAATTAATACATGACAGGATTATAGGAATGAATAAAACCAATGACATCCCACTCAGCAAACAAACATCTGAGTCTTTGTTGTGCTTCTAAAGTTTTATTTAAACCTTTGTAGGTTGTAAACACTTTGCACCCAAAAAACTCAGAGGTTTAATGAACCACCTCACATGAGCAAATGATCACCAAAAGATGAAGGACAAGGCAGTCAATAAACTACCGAGACAAAACAAAAACCCAACAACAAACAGAAAATGGAGCCAAATGGAGCCAACTATGAGAAACGGGACCCAAAGAACACACACAGAAGCATCTTCACGGAGCTATGCACACGCAAAATAGACTTTAATTCTATTTTGTGCGTGCATATTGCGTTACCTTGTTATCAGAAGCTGTTTCCATGTGTTGAAGCTTAGTGATCTGTTCATTAAGAAGTGCTATTTCCCTGTCCTTTTCCTCCATCACCTTCAAGAGTCAGAGATTATAACGCAACAGCTATTAATGCTTTCATCCACTGAAAGAGTCTCGATTTCAGATGAGCTCGACTGAAAATGAACATTCTGAGATCAGAAGTGTCTCAGGAGCAGCAGTGAGCTTTGCAAAGCAAAATAATTAAATAAAAAAAACCTCATAAAACTGTAAACACAGAGCAAAGATCTGACGACGATTTTTTTCTGAGCAGATAAATTGATGCTACACGGATAAAAGAAGGTTATAAAATCTTATTATTATTCTTGGAATTTCTTCTTGTTAGTAAAGAACTAACACATTAATTAAGATATGCAGATTCAACAGTTTGAATCCTGCAGGCTGTGGATTTACCTGAAGCATGCTCTCCCTTGTTTCTGAGTATTGCTCCTGGCTGATTATCTCCTTCCTCTGGATCTCCAGCTGCATGTGAAGCTGCTGAACCTCCTCACTCTTGTTCTCCAGCTCCTCCCTGAACTGTTCCAGCTGTTCCTCCAGGTTACAGATCTGACACAAGGAATAAAGAGTAGGAGAACTTAATGAAGATGTCATAACAAACCTTCCAGTATAGTCATTTTAAACATGTTTGAAACACGTTTTTAAAAGAAAGGCCTTTAAAAGTCAAATTTAATGCTCTGATCTTAGATCAGCTGATCTCCTGGATGTAACATGTTTAAGTTGGATCTAATGTTAAATTTTAGGTGGTCTTCATTCCTGAGCAGCCTGTTACCTCCTTTTCTTTCCTCTCCAGAGCTTCTCGTTCCGTCTGTAACTGAGCCTCCAGGGTAGAGTGCCTCGTCTCAGTGATGGATTCATGCTGATTTTTCTGTTCTACCTGCAACACATGAAAAAAAAAAAAATCTAGATCAGCAATTTTTTTTAAAGCTGTAAAAAAACAACCTCTTTGAACTGAACTGCTCTTCAGCAACATGTCAAAACTGCACAATGCAACTGATGCAGATACATTTTATCTACAATGTTTCCAACAAATCCTTTTGTTTAATCCCAAAAATCATCAATAAACACTGGGGGGCAATCTCAACAACTGTTAGCGATAACTTAGCGACAGCAAACAGTCGGAGTGGCTGATGTAGACCCACCCACACATTGTTCTCCCACTCAGCCCTCCTCCTATTTCTCCTCTAGCTGTCACCTCACACACACACAGCACAGCTCCACAGCTATTGTTCAGACTAATTCTTCTCTGCTTCAGTCTCCCGCTCAACCTTCATCTCCTTTCTTCCCCCTCCTCACCTTCTCCAGAGACTCAGCGCTGGCCAGCAGGGCCTGCTCCAGCTCGCGGATGCGGCTCTCCAGCTTTTCAATCTCCTCGTTGCGCTCTTCCAACTCACGATGCAGCTGCTCGGAGCTGAGCAGCAGCTCACTGCACCAATCTGCCTTCTCCTTCAGCTGGGAGGTCAGCTGCTCCACCTAGTAAAGAAAGGAGGGAAAAACGAGAAGAGAGAGGAGGAGGAGGAGGGGGATCGTTTAGTGAGATCGGTTCTCAGCTCAAACTCGCTACAGCGTAGCTGGTACAAGTGCAGTTAGCGGGGCGGTCAGCTGATCCACCTGAGAAAGGGGGGGGGGTCGGGTGTGAAAAGAGGTGCAGGGACGTCAGAGGGGAGGTGGGGGTGACTATTTGATTCAGAGTGATGGGAAGCTACTGACAGCTAACTTATACACCTGTGAGTTTTAGAAAATCACCAAAGAAATGGAAAAAATGAAAATTTTAAAAAGTATTTTTATTAAATGTGGATCTTCATGAAACGGCTTCATCACAAAATTTAGATTTGAACTAAAAGTGGTTCGATTGTGGCAACAATTTTGTTCTTTTCTGTCCAATTTTTGTTTCCAGAAAAGAATTTGGCAGCTTGTTTATTTATGCGCAAACGCAATTGTTCGAAGCTGTGAAGTCCACAGATGGCAACTGAATGACAAATGTACTTTTTATCTTTAATCTCTCACACACTGTGAAAAATCTGACACCGTGCATTGCAAGCAAAAAGAAAGTTTTCATTTCCTCATAATGAAACATCCTCCCATCTTTTTTACCTTTTGGATTTCATTACGGAACATTAGATTTAGGGAGAACAGGAGCGGAAGGAGGTTTTTGACACAAATAGAAAAGTTAAACACAAAAGGAGGAAAAAAGATGGGAAAAAAAGAGCTGGACGGGTCTTTTCTTTCCACAGGAGAGGACAGGATTATTTAAATGCACTAAATAGACTAGCAGTACCTTAAAGGTTACTCGATCCACCTGCAACAACCACAGGAGAAAGAAGGCATGATGGATCACAGGATGGAGAGTTCAAGGGCGAAAGGGAAGCAGAGGAAACAAAAGGCTCTTAGTGACGATGACTACAGGAGTCTATGGAGATTACAGTCACGGTAGGAAGGTAACCGCAGGATGTTTGAAGCACAGACATTAACTACAAGCTTGAAACATAAAAACAGCCAAAATAATAAATCAATCTGCACAAATCAAAGCTACAATCTAACATTAAGGTACGTGGAGGTGACTGATCATTCAGGTCAAAGATAAATAATCCTCAGTAACTAAAAATGGAGTAAAAACACACATCCTGCAAATACCAGAAGGAATCTCTTCATTTACTTTTAAATTGTAAAAATATGTTTCTATCCTCAGATGTACAAACAAATTAAAAGATTTACAATCTAATTAGAATACAGAGAGCAGTAATCCAACAAATACAACAACTTTACGCTAATTCACCTTCTAATTATCAATAAAGATGAAAGTGAAGTAATTAAAAAAAAAAGACGTGACTCAATACTTTTAGAGCAGTGCTGCAAATACTAACAAATACACAGATCAAGAAGACATTAACGTTCAGCATGGTGTTGTGGAATTCAGTGTCAGACTGAATCTCAGGATGCTAAACGATCCACCGTGTTCACTAACAAGTTGCTAACTTTGTCTGTCTATTATTTGGTGTTTGCAGATTTCAGCATGTTAATCAAAGTTATTAAAAATAAATCCCTGCTGAAGATTGAAGAAAGACTCAAGAGAACTGAAATAAAGCAGTAAAGGTAGTAAAAAAACTACAGAGAAAAAAAATGTAATTTTGCTGATTATAACTATAAAATATATGCAAAAAATGGTGCACTTTAAAACAAAATTCAAACAAAATTCAAACAAAAAGAGTTTCATTATCACCTCTTTACAGTTTTATCTATTTTTAGTTGATGATAATAAAAGTAAAACCAACTATTACACAACTAACAAACCACAAGCTGATAAAAGCTCAAACTCTTTCTCTTTAACACTCTCCTGAGTCGGCGCAGGTAAATCTACAGGAGTCAGAACATCTCTCACTTTGGACTCTGACAGAAAACAGTTTTGTTCTTTTACCTCTCGGTTCCTTTGCTCGGATCCAAACTGGAGTTTCTGTGGACTCTTCAGCTGCTGCTCCAGTTTCTGGATCTCCTGCTGGAAAACGTCCCTCTCGTGTTCTCGGTCCACAGCTTGCTCCTGAACACCAAAACAAAGAGAAAAATGTAGAAAGACGATGAAGCAGCTTGTTAATTAAGACATTAAACTTTATTGTTTAATGCATGACATGACAAGTGTTCTAACAGGTGAAAAATGTTCTTATGTAACCTGATGGTTTGATTGTTTTGGTGTTTTTGATTTTAGAACAACTTTTTGAAAATGTGTGGAAAATTGTAGATCAGACAATGTTTGATAAATGCTTGAAGATCGCTCTGCTGTTGTGTCCTTGAGCAAAACACTTCACCTGCCCTGCCTGTTTAGTGGTGTTCTGTGTTCTTTAAAAACACTTAACAAGTAAACGCCATTTACTTTTATAAACGTCCATTACAACAGAATGAAGGCCCATTTTAGTGTGCAGCTTTTTATCCTGTAAATATTTACACCATAACACAATTTCAGATTTGGATGATCTAAATAAGAAGCACATTAAAAGAGTTTTTAAATCTTGACAACTGTTAAATTTAAAAAAAACAAACAAACATGTGATGAGAAATTCTAATTAAATGAGAATCTTTATTCATGATCGTCGTGTTTCACTTTGAACACCAACTGGATTGAAACAATAACAGGGAAAGTGGGTTTTCTGTAATTTTTTTTATTTTAGAATTCAGATGAAAGAATTTTCTGTTTTGACTGATTTATAGTTTTTCTATAAAACAGGTGCTAAGGGAATTTTGCAGATAAAACAATAGGTGGGTTCTAATCAAGCTGAATAAGCTCTGCTGAAATAGAAAAGTACAAGAAAATCCCCAAATTTTTAAATTCCCAAAGTGAAAGTTGAGTTAAAACTATTAACAGAATGAAAAAAATAGTTGCGAATGAATCATAAACCCAGAAATCTTTAACCAATAACTTCAACTAATCGCTTCCTTTTCTGTAGAATCTCAAAATTTGACATTTGAGGCTTTTTTCTTTCCCACTTACATCAAGAAACTTCCTGTTCTTCTCCAGCTGTTTCTCCAGAGCTTGGATGTGCTGTCGGAGATCTCCGGTTTCTGTCATCTGAGCATGCTCCAGCTCAATCACCCTGTTGACCTGCTCCTCTAGCTCCGCCTCCAGCTGCTTCACCTGCTTCAGGAGGTCAGAGTTCTCCTTCTCTGCTTGCCGCTGGACATCCACCTTCTCTTTCATCAGCTTCTCTGTTTCCTCCAGCAAGTCTACAGAACATGAAGGGATGAGATCAGCTGACAGATTTATCGCCAAGTCATTCAGTTTAATGAGATTAAGATGCTAAAGTCTGAAGGCCATATGATCAGATTTAATCACGCTTTTTAATTCTTGAATTTATGATTGATATCATCAAATTTTATGCACTGGAGTCAATTTCACAACTAATTATCTGAAAAATGGCCAAAATCAGACTCTTCTAACATCTCAGTCAACTTTCCAACCCTGTCACCAAACATTATCCCCAGCACCACACCGTCTCCTCGCTTTTCTGCTGCCACCCGGTCATTATCCAACACCGCTTCACCCGAGATCAAACTCAGCAAGATTAGTGCAAAATTAACAGGGTGATAAAGTGCATTTGACAGATCAGACACAGGACAGTCCAGACACTGAAATATCCATGCCCTATGAGCTTTTACAGACAGGGGAGAAGTCCTCCTGAACAGCCATTCACTCCACTTAAAATGCTGTAAACAGCATAAACAGATAAGAACAAGACGCTTTAAAAAGAGAACTGATGGCTGATATTCAGGAGAACATGATGATGTATAAATGTTACCAATTTCATCATGCTAAAATGAGAGCCCAGGGTGTTAAAAATAACAAATCAGGACAAATATCAGCATAAACGACAAGCTGCAGCAAAGGTTAATGATTACTCTGAGTGAGTTTGTGAGCTCATAGCAAGCAAGCTCCAAGCTTTGTTGGTGAGTAGCTGGATTAGGATTAGAAAGAGGTACACTGTCACTCAGCCAGACGGTTTAGAAGGACAGATACAGATACGACTGAGCCATGCTCAACGTGAGGACACACCTGCTTCAGGTGCTGCAACCATTGCAGCTTCAACTAGGCCTACAGGAGAACGAGAAAAGCACACAAGATTTTAGCATGCTCTTGTTTTTGCCATGAACAGGAAACTTTATAGACATAACTGGGAAAAAGGGTGAAAGGAAGGCAGTTTTCTTTTGGTTTCACAGTAAAAGCAGTAGAAATAATGATGTGAGGGGAAACTGTACTGAAGCCCTTATTAATACTTTTAAATGGAAAAACTCACCTTTGCTGAAAGAATAAAAGAAACACTTTTCTTTAACAACATGGGGGTAATAAGGTGCAAGATTATTGGAAAAATATTAAAAAATATATATATAAAATATAACATTTAAATGTGTATTATTAATGGTAGTATTTCTTGTTGAATATGTATAAAGAAGGTTTAAACCCAATAAGAACTACATCAGCCAAAAACAAATCATTGTGAGGCTTTACTTCATTCCCAGAATCATGTATGGATGTAAATCTTGGAAGTTCAGACTCTCAGTATATTATATACAAAAAACAACAGCTGTCTTACTGACTCTGCATCAATGTTTCACACTAAATAAACCTCTCACGTGGGATTCAGGGAACAATTTACTGTTTAGCACCAACTCCTGATCTCGTTTTTATACTAAACTTGACTGAACAGAAATAAATTCAACCATGTTTTTCATTCAGCTGGAGGAAAAGTGCTCAACTTAAGGTAGATCCTTCTAAAAAACGCATTTTTTTAAAGTATCTTTGCAGATACATACGAAGCTCACGTGGACCAGCCTCCTCCCTCATAGCGTCCTGTTGCCGTGACAGCAGTTCACGCTCCTCGAGCATCTGAATCCTTTCCTGCTCCAACTCGTGCAGCCGGCTGCTCGTCACCTGCGTGGAAAAATTTGAATTAGCGTCTGAGATTTGCATGCATGTCGTCGCTTGCTGACACATTTACCTCACTCTCAACACTAAATGCATGATTCCACACCAGAGTCACCTTTAATTCTGTCACAATCTATTTGCTTTCACACACAGGAGTCATGATGATTCCTCCTCCCTGCAGCTCACCTGCAGCTCTTGCTCGAGGCTCAGCTGGAGCTCCTCCTTCTGCTGTAACTGCTCCTCCAGCGCAGCCCGTTCCCCCGTGTAGCCATCGATGAGACCTGCATGCAGACAGAGCAAAGAAAAATACACCTGAATATAAAGCAGCAACTCATCACAGCAGGATTTATTTCTTTAAAAGCTTTTATGCCCTTTTCAGCTCTTATTCTGAAGCATTTAGAGGAATTAATAGTGTTTTGTTTAGTTTCAGTGAACAAGGCTGCCATCCAGATAAACAAATGCATCTCAGCAGGATCCAAGGTTACCAACAACACAAAATCAAAAGGGAAAAAAAAACATATTGTGTTTCTATGCACACACACACACAAATGTTTGACCCATTTTGCTTGACGTGGAGAACAAGAGTGAGCTGTAAACACAATGAAATGCTTCATCATTACTGTGCTGCTCAGTTAGAGGGCAGCAAGCAGCATTTCCAAGGCTGAGACCAAGTTCCTGGATGGAGGAAGAAAAGTAACTGCTGAGAAAAACAAATCATTTACTTGGTAAACTAGTTACTGTTTAGAGGGGAGTGTATTTTAGCAGAGACTTTAGCAGAGTGGCACCTTTTAGACAAGAGGCAAAGCTGTAAGTAAAGTTTGCATAAGGAGGATGTTTCTGATCCTAATATGTCACATGCACATGATTACAGCCCATTAAACAACTCTATAAAGGTCCCTAATGAATATAATACACAATAAATCCTTGTTAAAAACATACACAAATGCTTTTGTTAACAAAACACTGATATTTAATATGACTGAGTTTAATTTAAACCAGTTTGAAAAGCCACGCCCTGAAGTTTTACCTGGATCTTCCACACAATGGAAGACATTTTTGTTCCTCAGGTCATTAGTGTCTATGCAAGCAGGTTGTCTGCTGATATCCAACACTCCCTCAACAAGACGCGCATCATGTGACCTGATATTCAAAGCTCTTTTCATTTAACACAGGTGGACTGGATGGGTGTAACTTTTACTCCCTAATAAAAAACGCTGATGAAGAATCTACTGACACGTTACTTGTCAATGATTTTCACGTTATTTAGTCAATAAACAACAAATTAAGAGTCTAAAGACGATGTTTTATATTCAGTAGGACACAAAAAGAGAAACTTTGTTAAATAACTTATGTGAAAGTAAATATTTGCAGCTCCTCTGTAGGATTAAAGAACACAAACACTGTGACAGGATGTTAGTCTTGATGATGCCAGATTAGAAGTGGTCATAAACACACTGCTGTTCAGTGTTTCCACAAAGTCAGCAAAAGAAGGAAAAGATGATTAAATCTTTTAACTTCCAGAGAGTGTGATCTGGGTTTGATGTGTGATGTCACAGCTGACAGCTGTTGAACATCTAATCCAAAAAAACAACTCAACAAAAGCCACAATGAAGCTAATTTACAAATTATATTTAACTAGAAAACCACTTGTAGAGTTCAGACCTCCATCGAGCATCTCAGTTCCTCATTTTTGTTTTATCAACATTATCCGACTCCTTGACCATGAAAACACCTTTTGCTTTACATGTTTATTAGTTCAGTAGTTCTTCATGAAAATTACTTTTTCAGTAATGGTGGTTTTCTTCTGGAGCTCCAGAGATTTTGAATGAACATCTAATTCGTTAACACACGTCTGATTTCAAAGTGTCTCGACTATCTTTTGGTGTTTGTTGCAAGTTTAGACCATACATTTTTCCTTTCCCTTATTTTTTTTCTTTTCTGGATCAAAGAATCTTGAATTTTGTAACAATCCAGATCAATTTTTGGTATCACGTAGAACCTGTTAGAAACTCACCCTGTATTGTTTTTAAACGTCCCAGATAATTTATTGTAGAGTTATATGCAGATATGTTAAAAACAGCTCTATTTCACAATGATGAAGGATCCCTAAAAACATTCCTGGATCCAGATGTTGCTACAGATCTCCACCAAAATCGACTCACTTCATCATTTAACCATTTACTGACCTTTTCTGAAAAGTTCATCAAAATCCATCCAGAACTTTTTGAGTTCTCTTGCAAACAGGTAAACTAACAAACTCTGGTGGAAACATGACATCCAGGTAAGGACTTAAAGATTACAGTTTTTTTCACCATTAAAAACCTGTATATCAGTAATTAAAACTGATAAAACATTCTAGATTATTTGTCACATTTTTACCAAAGATGGTTTCAGTTCTTTACTCTCTCACATAAAGAGCTGATATGTTCACGCCCTGCATTAATCGCCCTCTTACACATGGACACACATATTTTCAATCAAATTCCCTCTTTCCAGTATCAGTTATCATTTTGGTACAAATTATAACGTTCATAAAGAAGCTGTGAAGAGAATATTTTTCATTAGACTCACAAACATCAGATGCTTTTCTGGAGTCAAATATAAACCAGCCAATATCGAAATCATATTACCCTGTTACTGTTTTGCATAAAGATTATGTGTCATAAGAAAATAAAAGCTAACCCTCGGCACGGTGAAGTTCCAGAGCCAGCTGTTCCCGGGCCTGGGCCTCTTCTGACAGCCTCTCCTGCAGCTCCTCCTGCTTCTGAAGCAACTCGCCCATCTCCTGATTGTGGCGGAAAGACTCGCGCATCAGCTCGGTCTGCGTCATCCGGGCATGTTCAACCTAAGAGGAGACAGAAGAAATCAGAAGAAAGAAGCATCGATGGTGGAAGGAAGGATGTGGATATACTGATGGAAATCTGACATGCTGTTGTTTTTATTTACATTAACTGACTTTTACTGAATCAGACTCATTAAATTGCTGCCAACTACTTTTCTACAAAAACATTAATATCCAAATCACCATTTAAATGTGATCCATTTGTCACACTGTAGCAAACAGTACACAGTAAAACTTGTAAACTTTCACAAATTTATGTACATTTTTCTTCTAAAAAGCCAGACTTTCTTGTAATGTTTTAGAGTGGTCTTGATCAGTCTGTCTCTGGAGTTTAAGAAGGTCTTTCAATAGATTTTCTGTGAACTTTGGCTGCTATTTCACCCACTCTGTCCAGTCTTTGTACCTGACTGTAACGACACTATCTACAGCAGATGAGTAGTATCTGCTGTATGAACAAAAAGCTCCTCTAGAATCACCTTGTTGATGCTGAAATACAGTTTTCTGGCTGCTAGACTGTGATCTTCAGAATTTTAAAAGTTCCAACTAAAAAAAATGTGGGAAAAAGTTTTTCTTTGAGAGGCTTCAGGTAAAAATGTCTATCCAGCCAGCTATTCCCTCCCACTTATTCAAGATCAGGTCAAAGGGTTCAGAAGGGAAACCCAGACATTCTGTTTCTCTCAAGCTTCTCCTGGGGATCCCAAGGTATTCCAGGCCAGAAGGGATCTATAATCCATCCTTCTGGGTCTGCTCAGGGCCTCCTCCCAGTGGAACATACCTGGAAAACCTCCAGGGGAAGGTGACCAGAAGGCATCCTAATCTGATGTAGGAACCAGCTGACTTCTTTCAATGTGAAGGAGCAGCGGCTCGACTTCCAAACTCGCCCAGGATGGCAGCGCTCTTCCATTCATCTTTAAGGCTGAGCCTGGTTCTTGTTCTTATGGTCAGGATCCAAATCTCATGACCACAGGAGACGGTTGGGACGTAGAAAGACCAGTAAATCAAGAGCCCTAACCCTCCTTCACCACAACAGACTGGAGCGACGCCCTGATTACTGTGGATGAACCTCTAATCAGTTGGTCCATCTACAGCAACATCTTGCCTCTATGAACAAGATGGCTACATACTTAACCTCCTCTGCTGGAGGCAAAAACTGGAAGGTAAAAATAAAAGAGCCCAAAGATTCATGTCTAACTAACAGGTTCTTCTTAAGTTGTGTTGTGTGTCAACGTGATTCTGGTAGATTTAGCAGAGTCAAGTGGTTTGACAAACAAAAACAGAATTTCTCAGATAATTGTCTGATATGGAACTGAAAACAAAAAAGTCCAAAGAAAACCTCTGAAAGACCTTCAAAAAGCCTGATGAACTGCTCATCAAAAGGAAAGGACAGAAGGACAGATCATCTTGTACCCTTTTAAAGAAACAACTGAATAACTCAAGACTTTTGCACAGCTGTTACAAAGTGTTTGGTAACATAGTTCAAGGTTTCAGAATGTAGTTGTTTTCAAAACTGCACATAAAACTTGTAATAAGAAGAGCAACAAAATGATTTTTGGTTCTGATGTAACAACATTGTCGTAAGTTTCGGTTAGACTTTCTGCACTAAGACGTGTTAATAAGGTGACAGGGAGCATATTTCCCTGTACAGATGCTTTAAAATTACCATAAGGCAATAAACCGCCTGCACACTCAAACACATTTTCTACATTTTCATATCTGTCAGAGCAAAGGTCTTGTTATCATGAGAACTAGGAAGCGGTAACGTGAACCTGCCACAGAGAAGTCATATGATCTCTCCCCAATGATTCAGGAGAGCTGTGGAGCGCCAACGTGGAGAGACGTTTAGCTTACATCATATCCGCGTGTATAGATCTGAACAGCAGGAAACAAGCTAGAAACTGAACATTAATGATCTACTTGTTTAAAGATGTTAAATCCCGTCTGGTATAACTTACTGTATATGGAGGAGTAGGCAGGGAGATTTTAGATACGACTTTAAGAAGATGTCCATTAGTCCTGTGATTGACATGTGAGATCTGTGTTTGAACCACCACGGCATTTTTGGAGTTTAAGGTGCTGCACAGTGGGAAGGGTCGGGGAAGAGGTACGCGGGATTCAACCTCGTACACATCTTGATCCTCCCCCTCCAGCCACATGCTGTTCTGCATGCTTGAGTTCCAGTAAGAGCGATAGGAATCCATAGTAAATGAAAGATAGCCTCGTCTTCCTTCCTGTCTGGAGTCATGAGAAGGGATTTCCGTTTGCCATCATCCTTCTGGTTGAGCTGCGTAACCTCAAATGGAAATAAAGTCCAGCGGGAAATGAAGCAGTGGTATATGTTGTGGATAGCTCCAAGCAACAGTCTCTATGTGTTTTGTCCACACACAAAGGAAGAGTAAACAACAATCACATGCTGATTAACTGAGGTAGAACAAGTTCCAGGTGTAAAATAATCCTCCAGGAAATAAGAGTGTTTATAGTCCTTCTATAAAGAGTCATCCTTGGTAGCAGGTCCAAGTCAAATCCAGTTCCTGAGGCATGAAGTTCCGGTGAGTAAACCCAAACATTTCCTTTCACCGCGTCCTGGATGATCCGTGTTCTCTCTGACCTTCTTTTCCCAGAGTGAAACCATATTACGCTGCTGAGAAACACCCCCACTACGCTCCTGCTCTCCTCTCCCCCCCTCTCTCTCCCTCTCTCTCTACTACGCTGCTGTCGAACCTACAGGCAAGCCTCCCCAGGGCCCCCCCTCCTTCTATTTGTCCAGTCCGAGCTTCAATCAGCTGATGGTGAAATGACAGCACAAACATTCAGAGTCAGTCATTCGGGTTTTTCTTCTCCGCGTTCTGCCGTCATCCTGTCTTCTCAAATGCTTCCGTCATCAAGCCTTACCTCTACTTTTGGTGGATTTGTTACTGTATTTACCCACAAACATTAAGATCCAGAACTCTCCAGGTTGAACTTCTTTCCTACTTCCTACATAAAAAGCACACATCAGGATACTGCTCATAAAAAAAGGGGGGAGGGAAGCAGGTGTGGCCAGCAGACCAGGTAGACTTGAAAGTACATAGAACACACTCCCATTCCACACTAAAGAAAACACCAACAACATACACACAAAGCTGTCCAACCAGATTTTCTCCCTTTACAGCAGCAATTACATCAAGACCATGTAAGAGCTCAGCTTCTGTTAAAACTCACAATAATAATTTCTACGTCTCCTCGGCAGATAATAAAAAATTAAAAACACAGACACCAGGCCGATAATTTACAGCCACACCTCAACGTGGACGTTTAACATTCCTGATCGGGCTTGTTACATCAGTCTCTGTACACGCCACAATGATTTAACAACAAACAGACAAGACTAATGTACATCAGATCAATAGCAGCGAGGAAATCATTGAAGAAACCATTAGAGGCTCTGTAGATTACACATTTATAGTGCTATAAATGTCACAGTCTTGGAAATAATCTGTTACTTGAAATCACCCAATAATTTTTCTATGAATCTTTACTAAGACTATGTAAAAATTATCATTATTCTGCAGGATTTTATTAACTATTTTGTGTTTTTAGAAGCTAAATTTAACAAAAGATCATATTTATGACATACAATAAAATTCAAATGACTCAGTTGATAATGAATCAACATTTGCAATGTAAAAGATGCTGAAACAACAGTAATGCTTGGACTCGCATTTCTTTAAAGCTATTTTTAGATCACCAAGACACAACTCGTTTCAGCGTGAATAAAGCATGAATTCCTGCCAGAGGGGAGATGAGCTGTGCAGCCAGTTACAGTAACTTGCTCAATGGCCTAGTTAAACCGGCCCCATCCCTGTGGACTGACCCAGGACGCAGTGGGAGGACTACATGGACACCCCTGTGGGGATGAGGCTGTATAGTTCAACTGGACCAGGATAGGCTGTCCAGCCAGACAAAAGCTCTGTGTAAATACTGCTCGTATCTACAGGCAACCATCGGGAATGAGGCAGCTCTTTTGTGTGTGAATTCTCAACAAGCCAACTCTGTTTGAAGACCACATTCTGCTACCCCACCCCCGCATTATGACTCTATGAACAGGCACAGAAACCTTCACTAGTGGGGGTTAACAGTTCTCAGGGTTCATTTAAATGTTTTGATAAAATCTAAGTGCATTACTGGAACATTGATTTGAGAAGTTTCTTTTCTTTTTGTGTCTAGAGTTTCTTTAATTTGTTTGTTTTACCATTATGTCTGTCTGCTTGTTCCTGTGCAGGGATGCAGGTAGCTGGTGTCTATCTCAAGTGGTTATCAGGTGAGAGGCGGGGTCACACCCTGGACAGGTCACCAGACCATCACAGAGTCACAAAGACAAACAACTACAAACACTCACATCTAGGGTCTGTTTAGGTTTGTCAAAAACATGAATATTTTTTGGTCAGTGGACGGAAACTTGAGTTCCTGAAGAAAACTCACACATGCACAGAAGAATATTTTGCTTTATTCTTCTGAGTTGTTTTTTTTTCTGCATCAGTTCAGTTCTGTGTTTTTATTCCTGATGGGATTGAGGTCCATATATCAAGTCTACACAATATTAGAAAAACATGGTTATATTATTGCTAAATATGTCATTGGTTGGAGAAGTTACAGCTGCAGGTCTCCAATAACTTGGTTCATGTAGCTTCTTTCATTTTTTATTCATTCCTCAAGCCAAGACTGTTCCAGCACCGTCAAAATAAAAGTGTTCCACTAATCAGAAGTTTAGCCATTTAATCCATTTCAGTATTGCTTTTAAAGTATATCAAAGTTTTTGTTGCTTTTTACCTGGTTGGTTGTGTCTGTGATGGTCATCAACATCTTCTCCAAAGTTGTCTGAAGTCGGCGGCTGATGCCCAGAAACTCTTCCTCATTGTTGAGTTGGGTCTCAGCGCCGAGGAGCAGGCTGTCCATCATCTGCTGGGACACCTCCAGACCCTCATCAGCCTCCAGCTGCACAGACCAAACGCTCGTGCTGTCAGCACCAGCTTCAGTGCTCTGGTAAGTTTCTGCAGAAACAAATAAAAGAACATAACTTATTGATATCCACAAAAACAGATTTTCCTTTTGCTTTAAGAGTTTGTTTAGTCTAAAGGATGTATGTGGACTAAAATCTAGATAGAGAAACAAGTATGAATGACATGAACTGCAACAGGATACGATGTAATCCGTATATAATTACAAGATTTAATAAGTTATTAAATACATCATGAATAAAACCAAGAACTCCAGTACCTTTTACACAGGTATACTTTATGTTTTGTTAATTATAAAATTTGCTGCTGAATTCTATCTCAGATTTATTCACATGCTGATTAGATAAATCGTCGCCTCTGCTGAACATACAAATACAGGCACATCGACAGCGAGAGCTTTAATTTGCATGTATGTACAAGATGAAACTAATCGAGCAACACTTTTATCCACAAGAGACTGAAGTTTGTCTGTTTAAAAGTTTGGGGAAAAGAAAAGATCTGGAAAAAGTTAACAGTATATAATTAATGTTGGGTTAAATTAATATATGTTTTTTAAATATCCACTTACTTTAGGGACAAAGGAAGAAATTTTAACATAAGAATCTGTTTCATTAATCCTGAATTCATAGATTTTCAGCAGCAGACCATCCATTCAGTGTTATTTACATGTGAAATATGACTGTGATAGATACACAAATTAAAAGTTATATTAAACTCTACCATATCACAATATAAACACATTTGATCTGAATACATCTTTCCTAAACATTTGTCCACACTGAATCTTGATGTTACTTGCCTGCAGGGTAAAGTTTGCCAGGTTCTATTTGGCAGGTTGTTCTCTGTGCACTGAACTGCAGAAGTTGTTTTCCTGCAGACACATCATGCAAGCTTTGCATGTGGAGGCCTAAAGTTTTCTCAGCAGCTGCAGTTGTCTTCAGGACGTCAACAAGCACCTGGCTGAGCTTCTTGTTGGCTCTATGCAACATGTTTCTAGAAAGAAGAGAATATGTTGTTAATATGAAACAATGAGGAAAAGCACATCAAATTGGAGTTATAGAAATGAAACGGATGACTAAAAGGTTTGAGATTTCTCCAGGACATTTTTGTGTTTAAAGAAAATGTATAAATGAAGTAGTACCTTTCAGTATCTTTATCAGAAGACTCTCCATCATCCTGCATTGACACTCTGAGTCCTCCAGCTAGTGTTTTATGATGTATTTTGTCCCCTTCCTCGACTTCTCCTTCACAATCGTCCCTCTTATCTAAAGCCTGAACAGGCAGCAGAGAAAACACAGACAGCAGCCCCGTCATCGCAAAGTTTCAGACTCCCGTGAACTCAACATCCACCGGATACTGCAACATTATGTGTGACTATTTGTAAAGGGAATTCAAATAAGAGACAGTACTGCACATATACAAACACTGCCTCTTTACGAGCACAGACACACTGTGGCTCGCTTGGAGCTGAGAAACACTGCTATCTTTGTGCTGCTATGGCAACAGGTGCACCTGAGGGAGAGAAACTGGCAGAGACGACGGCGCCACCTGCTGGTTGTGCAGATTCAGTGCCGCTTCAGTGCCGACATGGTTATAGTTGAATTAAATACGTTATTTACATCATTTTTTCACTCTAATCTTTTGTTTTTTTTCTGCAGCATTCTCAGAATTACACAGTGAAACACTTATGTGATACTGATTCAATTTTGTGGTTGTGGAAATTTTTATTTTTTTAAGTTTCCTTCATGTAACTATGAGTAAAATAACTAATTATGGTGCCTTAAATTCTACTTTTTCTCAAAATTAATTGTTTAAAAATTTAAGAGAGAATGTCACACTGATTTACATGTTTTAGTGCAATTTTACTAAATAAAAGCAAGTGAATGAAATACAATTAAAATTAATTTATAGTTTACAAAAACAGTTATGCACATAAAAATAGGTGGATAGGAAGTAAAAGGAACATTATCCTTAGATGAAAAATAATAATGATGCAGTATCCATTTTAATTCATGCAAAATCTGCACTGCGGCACTCCATTTGAAAATTAATGACACAGCAGAAATGGAGTCTGTCAGCTGAACTAGAGAAATCTGTTGAATGTGACTAAAAGTGGCATACGAACCAACACTGACCTGCTCATGTTCAGTTTTCTGCATCTCCTCCTTTAACTTTCTGATCTCAGCGTTCTTCTCCTCCAGCTCCCGTTCCAATTTCTCTCTCTCCCCCTCCTCCAATCTGGCGCCTGCCATGGGAGAAGCCCTGGGAGTCTGCTCCTCCGTCTCCTCGTCCTCGACCTCTTCTTCATCCAAATGGGTCTGGATGGAGGTGCTCGTCTGACGACCGTGTTTGTTGATTCGAGCGAGCTCAGTCTGCTGTGCAAACTCCACAGACATCTGAACTATGACCTGTCAGAAAACAGAGAGCCAAAATATTTTCTTTAAGTTTATATTTGATGTGAAAGTGTTTTTAATTGCTGTAGTAGTATTTTTTTTATCAAAAGGTAAAAATGTGGCTGCTACCTTGGCAACCTCCTCCTCCACTCTCTCCTGGTGATGTTTATCCTCCACATGGATCTGCCCAGCGACCCTGAGGCTCTCAGTGGAGCTTCCAGCACCGAGAACACCGTTAAGATCCAGCTTCCTGTCTCCAGTGTCTTCCCGATGCTTGTGTCGTCTCCTCTCCTGTTCTCGTTCTTCATTAAGTCTCCTCAGCTCGCTGTTGTGCTGCTCTTTGAGAGCAGACACTTCTTGAATGTACTTGTGGTAAAGAGCTTTCCTCAGTGCCTGCAGCTGTGATGTCAGGCCAGAAGACCTGACAGACCAGTGTGACTCCACACCTCCCTCAGACAGTTCCTCCTCACTCAGGTTCTGAGAAGATCACAATGCAGGTTGTAAGGCTCAAACTCCAAATAACAGGAAATTTGGACAATAGATGTGTCTCAAGACTGTTTTTTTATGCATAAATGCTTTTTAATAATCCTCAATTACCCTTTCACATTTGAGAAATATATATTTTTTCTCTTTACGCTTTCCAAAAATAATTTCAAAAGTGAACAATTCTCTTTTATTTTATTTCTAAAAGTTTACTTTTTTAAAACACTTGCTTCCAGCGTAACTATCGAGGCCGACATTATATTTTACTATAATCCTAAAATCTTCTTCACATCCTAAAAAACTAGATTCTAATTTCCTTTTTCCTGTAAATCCTTCACCAGCTCTCTCTGATTTAACTGGGTGCAGATCAGAGGGCTTCAAAATAAGAGCTGTCAGGAGCGAGTTACTGACCAAGAAAGAGAAGAAGTTAGAAAGATGAGCATGAGCGATGGCTTAAATAGAGCACAGTCCATTCATGCACGACATGAATACTCCTTTCATCCAACCACCAAAGCTAGAACACATCAGCTTGGTTAGAAGAGTTTTATGTAATGTTCAATCCTTTAGATATAAGTCCACTCAGGATGCTGCCTCTGGAGATTTAGGGCATGTTTTAGCCTCAAGGCTGAACCTCCTCCCTTCCATCCACCCTCACTGTCACAGCATCTCAATGCATGTTTCAGTTAGTCACAGATTGTGATGAATGTGACTCAGAAGATTCAAATATAAGAGCCAAACCTTCAGTTCCTCTCTGTGTTCCCCCATCAGCTCAGAACTGGACTCAGGGCCCCCGGGCAGGCTGAGGATAGACGAGAATTAAAGATTAGATACGAAGCGATAACACACAAGAAAAGCTGAAACAATGACTTAAAGTTTCATCTAACTACTTTAACTTCTCAGATATTTTAATCCATTATCATTTTTTATGAAGGACATACAGTAGTTCTTGTTTTGAGTGATTAAAACTCCAATACAAAGATGTTGTTCTTTATCAAATACGGGAAAGAAAAGAAGCACAAAAAAGGACATGAAGCTTTTTTCTTAGAGGCCCTTCCATGAAAAACGTTTTTTCTGAAGTTTCTGTTGAATATTTTAGCTCCACAGGTGTTCTTACCTTCATAGTGGGTGTGAAAACAGGTCAACAACTTCTCTTTCAGTTTTAATCTCTCAAACTACGCAGGTGGCGATAACACCCGAGTTTGAACGGCCTGTATCTGTTTCGTCACAACTTCTTTGTTCGTTAGTATTCGGCAGCTCCCGCAGTTGAAACCACGCCTAGCATGCTGCTGGCTAAAAGCTGTAGCATAAGACGTATCAAACAGGAAGAGACTACGTGCGCTGTTGCCATGCGCAGCGGGGCAGGAAACAGTATGCCTTGCTCTCATAGGCTAGTTTGATAGCCAATCAGACTCAAGCAAATATAAATAATGAATATGAACGAGCTGCTGCTCGAAGCCTGACGGAACCAGCTGAATTTTGACGCAGACAGATTGAAAGGTCTGTTAATCTGTTAAACGGTTCTTTAAACAGAAAATGTTTCATATTACTGGTTAATACTTAAGAAATAACCACAAAGTCCTGAAATATGTATGAAATGGCCTCTTTAAAAAAAAGAATAATTTTATGTGAGGAAAATGTCAAACCTCTAACCATCTTCTTAAAATCTTGAAAATAACATTAAACACAAAATTTTAGTTATTTTTCATTTAGTTTCTGTTCTCGATAAAAACAGAAAAAATCTCAGTCTTACACCTTCCAGAACTGCACAATTTAAAGTATTAATCTGAAAAACTTTTTAAAATGCAGCTAGCATGACGGGAAAATTATCTCAAAAGACCGACAGATAAAACATACGTTTTATAGTTACAGCATTTAAACAGTGGAGGGCAGCAGCAACCCAATCTCAGTAAAAAAAACATAAAATCACAGTTTCTGTTTCAGTCTGAAGCATTTAACAAAATACAGCTTGAAATATAGCATCTAAAACATGGTTTCTAAGTACCAGTAGTATTTTCAGTTCTAACTTATAACAGGAAGCAGGTTGGTAACGTCCTTTTACAGGTTTGCGTTTCAAAAAAAAGCACGAGCTGCTGCACCACTGAATATTTCATTATTTAGGCTCAGTTGTCGGCTGAACTGGGTCAAGCAGCTGATGTGCTACAGAGGACAGGAAGTGCACACTAGGTTCTGTTTGAAGTTATCTTTAGTACAATCAATCATTCATCTCAGCCAGCTCACACTGTTCTCCCAGCATGCTCACACTGTTAATCAATCAAACACAATCAGAAGCTCTTCTGCTGACGCAAGAGATTATTTGAGCTGGACCCCGACTCCCCTCCAAATCCTAAAACAGATTTTAATGATTTCAGATAAAATGTATAGTTTTAATAACAAGATAAACTCAATAGATGAGTTTTAAGATTAGAAGTAAACTAGATTTTGTTGCATAAACAGACCAATCCAGAGTCTTTATCTAGAAAAATAAATCTGTCAGAATAAATTGGAAACACTGGCAGTTTCATGGAGCATCACCTGTAGAAGGTCTTTTCTCCTGTAACCTCCTGGAGTTGTTGTTGAAGTATGAAGAGCTCAGTAGCGTATCTCTCCTCTGTTTCTGCTGCCTCATGCTGGTAGTGAGCCCTGAGTCGCTCCATTTCCTGTTGGTGACTCTCCTCCAGCCGAAGCTGCTTCTCCTGAGCTTCAGCCTTTAGCCTCTGTAGGTCCTCTGAAAGGGGGGCAGAAGCCCCAGACTGCCCCTCCATATCTAATCACATAAATAAAACCTGACACTGAGAATGTTCTTCTAAGAAAAATAGACTGATGCAGTTTCATTTGACTAAATCCATTTAAAATACAGAGAAAAGAATACTGGCTCAACTGCTTAAGGTGAAACATTATGTGACAGTAAAATAATGATGTAAGTCTGCTTTCGCTGTAAAGTGAAGAAATCACACAGAATCTCACTCTCCAAAGACCTTCTCAAGTCAATCTGCAGATACAACATTCATGGTTTTTAACTTTTTGTTTAAGAGATCAGATTTACTTTGACTTGACGTTATCGTGTCAAGCTGCAGGTGAAGGTCAGAGATCTGCTTCTCACTGTTTATCTTCAGTTCATCAAAGGCCATCTGAAGCTCAGCAATCTAAGAATCCAAAAGATTGAAGCTTTATTAGTAGAACAGTGTTCATTTTCTATACAAGATGCTAAAAAATCGAACTCCTCAGTTCCATACTAACAGTAAAACGTGTAAAGACCAAACAGATTTGATGAATAAAACTTCATGAACAGAAATTACTTTTTTTCCCCAAGGACACAATAATTTAAACTCGATTTAGTAAAAAATAAAAAATTTAAACCATGTTTGGTATTAAAATATAAAGGGAAATCAGATAGTTTACCTTGTTTCCATCAGATTTCAGCAACATCTGAAGCTGAGAAAGTCGATGATGTTCATGCTCAATCTTCTCCCTCACCTGCTGAAGACTTCTGTAAAGCTCTACAAGGACAAAAATATAGACAAAATATATTAAATGGGAGTATAAGTATTAAGTATTTAATCATACTAAGAGTAACACTTGATGTATCTCTTTACAAGAAGTACCTCTGGCCTCCATGACAACAGAAGAGGATTCACTAGTTTCTAGTCTTTCCTCTGAAATATGTGACAAGTCATCTGCATCAACACTCTCCAAATAATCTTTGCCAAAAATCTTCTGAAAAGACTGAAAAAAGAACAAACAGCAGGAATGTTGTGTGTAATTATAATGTGTCAAAATTTTTATTAACAACATTTTTGGTCAAAAATTACCTGAATAATCTCACTGCATTCCTCTGACACAGCTTCCATCATGTTCTGGTATTTGAAGATTTTATGTCCATCTGTTATTAAAAGCAACATGTAAACTTTACTTCACGACAACAACAGACACACACACACACATGTTCATCTAACCACACATCTGCTTTACCTGTGTCACTTCGGTCTCTCAGGTGCTGGAGTTTCTGCTCCAGGGAGCTCGTGCAGATGTCCGTCTCTTCCTGAAGCAGCTCCAGCTGAGCGGCATGAATCTGAGACAAACTGATGCGCTGAGCTTCCAAATGCAGCCTGCACTCCCCCTAACACACAAAATAAAACCAAAAACCATTAAAATAGATTAATCACACTGCGAAACTTGCTCTGTAAAGACAATCTGATTATGTAGTGAAGAATTAATGCTATCAAATTAGCCAAGAAGATGTTAAAGCTGAAACTGAAAGAGCTGTAAAATGTACAACATCTTGTTTATAACTGACCACAAATTAAATTACCCAGAATCCATTTGATAATCAGAGATTTGTGATTAAATAACATATTTCTATCAATATCAATAAAACAAACCATCTCAGCTCGGGATGAGAGTTCTGCTATTATCACTTCAGTAAAAAAAGCACAACACACGAGCTTCCTGCTCTAATGATGCATAATGCATTAGCACGCATTTCTAAGGGTTACACAATCATGAAATTGTGATTCTGTAACCTTTGATATCACCGGCTTTAGAGTGCACTCCACATCTTAATTAGGCTGCATTTGAATCGTTTTGTTATGATACAATCACTCGATCTGTACTACATCAGACCGAGAGGCTCTTTTCAGACGAGCAACTCAGATGTTGCTGCTCAAAAAGATGCAGAGGAGAGAAGGTCACCGTTGAACAAAAAGATAGCAGCTGTGTTGTGATGCTCTGCTGCTACAACAACCAAGTTTCCAAGCAATATGTGGACGTGTTCGCACCAGAGCTTCTTTCTTATTTGGCTGCATTTTAATCTGTACTAAAAGCAGCATTTAGGGGGATTTTTACAGCTTCAGTTATCTGGGAAAGCAAATATCATCCAGCATTCCTTCAATATTTCTGAGCGATTTTTTAATTAAATGACAAACTGTATTTTTTTTGTCTTGATTGCCAGATAGTTTAGTTTTATTTTAGATTAACTTTCACATGTTTTGAGATTATTGAGTGTCTATTGCTGAACTCTAAACCTGCTTTTCTCTTTTCTTCATGAATAAAATGGACCTTTTTGTGAGATTTTATGACTTAAAATGGTCCAACAAACAGATTTTCTGTTATGGAGCTTTGGATTGTTTTTTACTTTATGTTTAATCCTGTTCATTCTGGATCAACTGAATTTTAGTGGTCTAGTGAGAAATGGCTGAAAAGCTTCGAGAGGGAGGCACCAAGCTGGCGTCCCAATCAGAAGCTTAAACCACCTCAGCTGGCTCTTTTTGACGAGGAGGAGCAGCAGCTCTACTCCGAGCTGATTTAAGCCCATTTCAGCCTTTTGTATCCAGAATTTCTCTTTCAGTCACGATCCAAATTTCATGACAAAAGAAAAGGGCTGCAACACAGACAAACCAGTAAATCAAGTGCTTTATGAAAAACACTTGCCACTTGGCTCAGGTTCTTCTTCACCAGCGCAGCACCCTCATATTTTATTTTCTATTACATATTATCTATTTTGTTTACTCTACAAATTAAATTAAATATTTCAGCTGCCGATTTTGATTTTATTACCATTTCTTTGAACTTTATTAAGTTCAGCAGCTGTTTGAAAATCTCTCTCACATCAGCAGCCACCTCAGGGAGCTATCAGGGATCATCTCCTGCTGCAGCTCATCTTAAAGAGACCTCTAACTTCATGTCACACTGTTCCATCTTTATTTCCTGCACAGTACTGCACTGCTCTGATTGCACTTCTATTTTCAAATTCCTTTGAGTCCTCTGATGCCAATTCCAAAGCTGTTAAATTGAAGCATTCTGCAGAACACAAAGCTGCGCAGTAAAATTCTTTCTGCACTCAGATGAAATCTTAACTGTGCTCACAGTAAACATCACAAATGAGCACATGATCAGTAAGGTTACACATCTTTGAACCCACATCTAGTGACCTTTACCCCTCAACTGAATGAGAAATCAAAGCAAATTAAAAGCAAAGAGCAGGATGTGAGCTTAAGTGACATTTACATGCTCAGGGGTCTCGTCCTCTTCTTCTGCTCCCTGACACACAACATGCTCTGTGTGGCAGCCCATCCCCAGTCTGCTTACCTAAAAAAATAAAAAAAATCAAGCAGAACAGAAATACTTTTAATCCAACAACAACCAAAAGATCATCTCAAACATTTTACCCAAAACAAACGCAGATCAAATATGACAATGATGGATAGAATGAATCATATGCACCATGATGAATCACTTCCTGAGAGGAACTTCCAGAAAAAAAAAAAAAACATTTGTAATATATTTGATACCTTTATGTCATTTTCTTTTTAAACTAAAGGGAATTAACAAAAAAAGCTTGTAGCTTTAAAAAATGCTGGCCATCACCAGAATATGTTTACATAAATTACAAGTTAAAAAGTTTTTAATTATACCCTCTACAGGTTTTTCGGCTCTAACAGGAAGATTTCCAACTCAGGAGGTGACTAAAGCAATATGACGCACGGATGTAAAATAAAAAAAAAAACAAACGGTGGACACAATCTTTTGCCTTGTGTATTTGTGACACACACACAAAGGGTTAAAATGGCTTCTCACCTCAAACCCTTCACTCCCTGCAGGATGGAGAGAAACTAGAATGTACACATTTCTACACAATGACAATGATTGAAAGCTGTTAAACCTTTTATTCTGTTCGCAAATGTTTTTGACCATCATACTTGGTTTGAGGGCGAGTAGCATCCAGTAAAAGCAGATGATAAATACATTACAGTGCTGCTTTTTATGTAAAAATGGGTGGGTTATTACATGAAGTCCTCACATGTGAATTTTACATGCATTATGTATTCTGTGGCTTTTATTGTGAATCTTTCCAACCGTTCTGCATAAATTTAAAAATGCATCTTTGAACACTGCAGTCTGACTCTGCCTGCTAAATGCAACCTTTCAAAGCAAGCCTGCAGACTCTCAGGCAATTTACAATCAAGACCGTTACTCACTAGAGAGAAAATCTGTTAGCGCTGAAAAACCCGAGTCACATTTTCTTTAAAAATCACAGCCTGATCTGGCTCCAACGTAACGTCAGTGAAGGGATTTCAAACAAAACTGCATGTAATTTTAAATATTGAAAGTAAATCATGTTATTTTTAAATAGGTTTTAGAATATGTAGTTCTTGAAATACCATGTTATTTAATCAGACTTACAGGAGCAAAGAAAACGCAGGTTGTTTTGTGCTGCAGTAGAAACATGTGAGTACGTACCGTTTTGTTGCTGTAGCCTCTGTCTTTGTCTCCCTGGTACCCGTCAGCGGAGTCCTCTTTACCGGCCCTCTCCGGTGAACATGACATAACCTGGCTCTGCATCTGAGGCAGCATTTCTACCTCTGCAGCACTTCCAACTCTCTCTTCCTTCCCCCGTGTTTTTTCTGTTCTGCCGTCTGAAACAGAGCTGCCAGCTTTACGCTCCTGCTTTGACCTCTGTCGTCTCTTGCGCCTGCTTGACCCTGAGGCGGCTGACTTGTGCGAGGAGGATAGTCCATCAACAGGTCCCTCCCCTGAGGAAAGCACCGCTGCTGGGGATGGAGTCTGTGAAATCCTGTGGAGCTCCAGAATCTGCCGGATGCCGTCTCTTTCTGCTTCAGCTGCGTGTAAAAGGGACTGAAGAGTTTGTATTTCCTCTTGCAGAGATTGAATCTGAAGGTGATGATCTCCTAAAGAACAAACTGACTCTCCTATTTTCTCCTTCTTTTTCAAGTCCTGTCTGAGGCTTTCGTTTTCAGCAACGACCTTCACATTTTCTTGCCTCACTCGTACAAACTCATCTTCCAGCTGTCTCACTTTGCTTTCTGTAAACTTCAGCTCCTCTGTAACTTCAGAAAGCCGTTCAGCCAGGCTCTTTTTCTCACTCAAAGTAACATTAAGCTTCTCCATTAGATCTGTAATATCGTTTTCTGTCCCGGTTCTATCTTCGGTTTTCGCCTGCGCCATCTTGATGTCTCCGCTCCCCTCCTCAAGCTCTTGAATCTGTGATTGAAGGCGTGCAATTTTCGCCTCAAACTCAAGTGTGTTCTTCAGTGTCCTCTCCTCCAGCTGTGTCTTTGTCTCAATCAGACAACTGTACTCTTCCTTCAGCTCCTGATAGTTTACCTCAAAATTCTTTTCTGCAAAAGAGAAAGTCCTCCTCTGTTTATCTATTTCCTCATGAAGCTCAACCACTTGTTGCTGGACTTGATTGTTCTCTGCTGTCAGTGTCTCAATTTTCAGATTTTTTAAATCCAACTCTTCTCTGAGAGCGTTATTGGACTCAGTCAAAGTCTCCTGCTCCAGTTCATGCTCCTTCAGTTTCTCCTCCCAGTAGTGTTCTCGTTCTTTGGTCTGGTTTTCCAGCACTTCCGTCTTTTTTAGTAACGTCTGAATATCATGTTGCGTTTTCGATTGTTCTTGAGCTCCTTTTCTAAGTTCCTCCAGTTCAACCTGAACCTCCTGCAGCTGCTGCACAAGCTCATCTGTTTTCGAGCTTTGCAAAGCAAAATTCAGATCTTCCTTCAGCCCAAGAATTTGGTGCAAAAGTTCATCCCGCTCCAGGATAAAATTAGCTTTCTCTTTTTGTAACAGATCCAGTTGATCTGCGTAACCAATATGCAGCTCATCCAAAGCCTTCTGGTGTCTAACAGAAGCTTCATTGAGAAGATTCTCAGTGTTTAGAAAGTTCTCCCTCTGCAGTTCCTCCTTAAGATTTGTCAGTTCTTCTTCATGGCTAAACAGAAGTTGAGTCCTCAGTCTTTCCAGCTCTGCTTCCTGAGACTCTGCCATGCGGTCCAGGACTGCATCTTTCTCCCTTTCAAGCATCTCCAGTTTGATCTTGTAGTTGGTTATTTCAGATTCATGTTTGGTTTCTGCTTCTTGTGCAGCTTCCTGTGCCGCTGACAGCTCGTTCTTCAGGGCGTCGATGGTCTCCTGGAGCCTCTGCAGTTCTTCTTGGTTCTTCTCCTGAGAAATGAGACTGGTAGAAACCTGCT
The DNA here is from genome assembly GCA_006937955.1 of Pachypanchax playfairii. NCBI lineage: Eukaryota > Metazoa > Chordata > Actinopteri > Cyprinodontiformes > Aplocheilidae > Pachypanchax > Pachypanchax playfairii. The sequence continues at coordinate 3,011,507 of SSNP01000045.1, forward strand.
CCACTTCCTCCTTAGCTGCACTGAGGTCTTGAAGAAGATCCTCAACCTTAGCCTGCAGCTTCAACTTTTCTTGAACAGCTTGATCCAGCTCATGTCTGGCTTTATCAGTCATTGCTTGAGACTGTTCTAGAGTCTCCTGGAGCTTCTTTATTCTTCCATTAAGGCCTTCCACCTCTCCAGGGCAGCTAAATGAACTCTGTTGTGTTCTTAGAAGCTCAATTTCAGCCTGATGTTGCTCAGACAATTGCTGGACTCTTGCAGCATGCTGCAGATTGAGCTCCTGCTTCATCTGGACGATCTGCTGACCGTACATCTCATCTAGTTCTGCCCTGAGAAAATCAAGTTTCCTCATATTCTCTTCTTGCATTTTCTGAATGGTGTCACTTTCGGACATGCTTCCTTGGTGACAACGTTTCTGCAGATCTTCTACCGATCTCATGAGCTGCATGATTTCATTAGATGACATTCTTTCTTTTTGTCTGGATGCTGCAAGTTCTCCTTTACAGCTTTCTAACTCTGTTTGTTCTTTCTCCAGCTGCAATTTACAACTCTCAATCTCACCTTTACAATTTACTAATTCAGATTTCGTGCTTTCCAGCTCATTCAGACATTTTTCAAGCTCAGATTCAGCTGCAGCCATTTTCTGCTGGAGTTCATGCAGGCGTTGTCCTGAGGTCTCCAGCTCATCCTTTAGCTGGGTAATGTAACAGTCACGGTCTGAAATGACCCCCTCTTTCTCAGCTATAATGAGGTCTTTCTCATCAGAGTCCTGCGTAATGTTCACATCTGAAGTTCTTCCTGCAAGAGCGAGTTCCTCTCTCAACGGGCTTAATGACTGCTGATGTTCAGTGATTATTGCAGTTTGTTTTGAAATTAACTGATTTTTATCTTTTAATGTTAGTGCAAAAGTCTCCTCCGCTGTTTTTAGCGAATGCTCCTGAGTCAAAATCCTTTTCTTCTGATCAGCAATCACAGCGTCCTTTTCATTTATCCTTTGTGCAAACGATTCCTCTGATCTTCTTCCTGACTATAGAGGGTTTTAGGTTTAGATACAAATAGCTGCATTTGAAATGATCAGATTCCATATTGGCTAACTTCTTACCATCTCCATCTCGTCGACTTTATGTTGGAGCTGGTTGATGAGCTCCAGATGTTCGCTGCTCTTCTCCTGGTGCTTTCTGACCTCCATATTCATCTCCTCCAGCTGCTGCTGGTACTGAACGAGCTGCTGTCTTGCCTGCAGAAGATCAGATGCAGTGCTGCTGTGGCTGGTGTTCCTCAGCGCCTCGCCTGCCTGTAACTGGGATTGGCATTCAGACAAATGTTGATCTGTTTGTTTGTTTTTCTACAAAGGGCAATACTCGGATTTCAGATCGTGGACATGTTTTTTCTTAAAAATCTTCACAAAATTATACTACATAATATAATACAAGATGTTTCAAGTAAATAGAAAATTTCCCACCTGCTGGAACTGAATTTGCAGTTTCTGGCTTTGTTCCGTTAGAGCCAAGAACTCTTTCATGATCTCATCTTTCTCCTCACGAGCCTGCTGAAGGTTGGATGTAAGCTGAGTGATGATGCCATCTCGCTGCTTCAGAGCCGCTTCAAAGTCCTGCAGCTACAAGTTTTAAGAGGATTGAAGTGCAATTAACAACACAATAAAGTATTCATACTGAGGTGGAACTAAGGGAAAAGAGCATTCAAGGTTGAGCTCTAGCATTTTCAAAAAGGCGTCCGCAAATGATTAAAAACAAAAATTAGAAAAAAAAATCACTCTTAAATTCAATATCAAATCATTAAACTAAGTCCAAAAATGTGCCTAAATCATGACAACCGTCTTAAAAATGGTCTTAAAGCAATCATCTCTCAGGTCCTCAAGGACATTTAATCGTTTATTTTATTTCTAATTTAATATTTAATCATTCATTCAGTAACAAAAGGTCCAAGCATGCAGAACACCACAAAAAAATGATAGATTTGACAGTAACAGTAGAGAATTTACCTGCTGTACTCCTTCTGAACTCAGTGCAGACTTGATTTCTTCAAGCTCTCGACTCAGATTCTCCACAGCTTGAGTTTTAGCTGCTAATGCATTCTCCATATCCTGCAGCGGTTCCACCTCCTCCTGAGCAGAAACAGACATGTAAGCACTAACGCGGGGGGTACACGATTCAGATAAGCGACAGAAGATGAGGTCATGGGGATAAACTTAATCACCACCAAAGAGCAAAGGCCATTTTAGTTAGAAGAGCCAAAAAAAAAAGAGAGAGAGCAGTAAATATGTTAATGTTGCTGACCATCTTTAAACCAAAGCTCCATAAATAAGAGACAATGTAATTATCAGCTGTAAATGGTTAAAACTGCAAAAGATAAACAGGCAAATTGTTGGGCTGGTAACCAAAGTGCATAATGGGAAATTAGCAAATTAAATACCTAAAATTAAATAAAATAACAAATACACTTTGATGTAAAATAATTTTGTGTGTTTTTGCTACATTTTTACATTTTCATTTTAACCAATGTCCTATTTCAAAGTCCAGATGATGTAAAGTTCTTGTCTTGTGGTTACTGAAAGCCTAAAACCTCTTTAAAATGTAAGATTTAAAAGCTTCTGCACAAAATGACATTCAGAGGTAGACATATTGTTCAGGATCTAATAGAATGGAGATTTATTAATTTCCTAAAATTTTAAATGATAAATAACTGTATTTTTGCTGTGGAGCAGATTGAAAGCAAGAAACCATCAGGCATCAAATTTAAGTCTGATTATGGTTATGATTTACTTAAGTTAATTAATAAAAAAGAAAGAAGTTAAACATCTTTACAGTACAAGAGGACAATAAACTACATTTTAAACACCATTTTTTTAAAAATTGGTTTAGATTTAGATTCTTTTTAACCTCTTTAAAGGAGTAACAATTATTAGGGTCATATTTGGGCGTGTTGTTCTAGAGAAAATACAATGAAGAATGAAGTAAAAGGAGCTTCAATCTTTGACTTCAGTATGTCAGAAAATTGGAGAAAATCTAAGTTTTCTTTCACATGAGAGAAAGAAAAGCTATTATACTCAAAATAAAAAAGATTTAGAATTGAAACATTTTTTTCCTGACACTTTTTTTTTAACATTCACTGTTCTCTCCTCATCCACTTCACTCCCTCTGATCTCCTCGCAGATAATTTACACCTCTACCATGTCAGAGAGACCTGTCCAGTCTTAAACTTCCAGGTCACTTCGAACTTTGAAGTAGCTTCTTTATCTATATTTATACACAGTCAAGTAAGAAAAGTACAAATGTGGTTAGTAGAAATCCTTAAGCAAGTCCAGCAAGTGGGTTTGTTAGCAAAGCCAAAGCTGAGCCAGAAGTGCTGCTGGAATGGATTACTGTACCCAGATAAACTCCTTTGTAGACATCAATAGGTTGTGTGTCATCTCATCATGGCAGCCATTGACCTGTTAATTCATAACGCGCTGGATTAAACATTAAAAATCAGGAGATTAAATGGAAAAACCCACATTGTGTCTTAAATGATCTTTAACAGTTTTGTGGATTAAAGAGAAGTTGGTCTGATGATTTAATCTCTTCACAGATGTTAATGTTACTAGAATTAGATCATTATATAAATGTTTATTATAAATTATCTTCTCATTAATTTCTATCTTCTTCATTTATTCCAAATTTGTTTGCATCAAATGTTAAAGTCTTGTTTTAAAAAGTCTAAAAAACAATAAACAAACCAGATACAGCTCCAAAAAAAAAAAAAGGCCAAATTTCAAATTAGATTCATTTTCATCATAAGCAAAACTTTTAGAACTGGAAATAGGAAAAGTGACTTTTGCAACATGGAGAAATTTTTCAGGAAATTTTTCATATTTCACCAATTAAGAGGTCTGACTCATTGTTTACTCACTTCTGAGGAATAATCTTCAGCCGTGGTCGATACTTCACTCTCTGGCTGCAACAGAAAAATTAAAACAATTATATAATTCAAAATAAATGGTTTATGTTATAGTAGATAAGAAAAATAAAATATGTAAGACTGAAAGCTACTGGATAGAAAACTGGATGCAAACTTAGTCTGAACACATGATCATTAAATAAGCTGCTTTTTCACGCAGAATGCAGGATGAAGCTCCGTCATAACTATTTTTATATCAAACGTAACATTAAATATATCTACAATATCAACAGGTGAGTTTCATACAAATTTTCCACATGGTCTCACCATCAGATTTGAAAATTTTACAACTGTTTGCAGAAAATTCTGCCCTCACACATCATCCCTTCCATTCATATCTAGAACATTTCAGAACTCTAGAGCACGAGAGAAAACCTCGCTGACTCAACACACAAGAATCTTGCTGTTGTTCGCTGACGGCTGCGTCACCACAGGTCAAGGTCTCATGACCAGTTAGAAAAAAAAAAAAAAACACATTGTTTTGAGACAAATAAAAATGACAACAGGAACCAAAATATTTTGTTTTCATGGAACCTGACTGATTCTTTTATTTATTATTTGTCCAACGGTGTTTGTAACAGAATGTAAGCTGTAAAAAAATAACATTATTACATGATGATGATGCATTCAGGAACCTTCAAGTCTCCTGAAATGTGTTGCAAGGACACCGGAATTGGTCACACAGACTGAAACATCCCAGCCTGCTTTATAGCAATTGTCTGTGTCCATGGCAACCAGGTAGTTTCTATGAACGTGCAGTGGGTTTCAGGGAACAGAGCAGCAGCACAGGGTCATGCAAGAGAGACCGAGAGGGTTTGAAGGATGGAACAAAATGTACAAGAGCCTTCAGCCTGAATATTTGAATAAAACTGTTTTTTATGGATTTTCTTCTGAAATAATATCAGAGAAATTATGTTCTTTTAGAAAATGCTATACCATACGCTATACATACTGTAGTGTGAAGCGCTTTGGGGGTCGTAGGACCTGAGTAAAGCGCTATACAAGTACACGCCATTTATGATTTACCAAGGAGCAAACTTTTCCACATTTATTGAAAAATAAGATGCAGGTTGAAACACGATGCACTTCATGCTTGACGTCAGGACTTGTTGCTGCTTTGTAGAAAGTGAGAATAAGAAAAATACGTCACAGAGTGAATTTCTTTTGTAATTCAATCAGATTGGGCAAATATGATTCATGAAAATGTGTTTATTATGACTGTAACAGTTTCTCTAAGCTAAAAATAGTATACTTGAAGTTAATTTTATCAATTGTACATTTTTAGGCTAAATTGGAACAAGTGTATCTGCTGAACGAGGGGGAGGAGCGTCAGCTGTATGCTTCGCTAACAGGTGATATTTGAGAGTCGTACTACGGTGATAGTTCAGTTCACGGAAAACACTAAGAACTTTCGTTTTATCAATTTTACCATCTGGTAGTTTTTTAAAGATAAATTTCCTGTTCAAAGGACCATTTTCACTTACTATGATCTAGCAAGCGTCCACTGAGTTAGATTTTACGTTACTCACACATGAGCTATGGATTACCAGAGTGCATTAAAAAATTTACACCTTAAAGGGGGCTTTGCATAACATGATTTTAACAGCCCTAGTTAAATTTATCTCCCAGTATTTAGAAATTTTTGATCACCCAAAGTTGATGCTGAGCTGTGAAGAAGCTGCATTTGCACACCGTGATTTTAAATGTAGAAAAAATAAAAGCTTAACTGATTGTGAGAAGCCTCTTTTTCACACCCACACACACACACACACACACACACACACACACACACACACAAGTGTGTTTTGTTATCCTTATGGGGACCATCCATTGACTTCCATTGATTTTAGTAACTAGATTTATACCTAACCCAAACCCTTTTACTAACCTTAACCATTACTGATCTATAACTAACCCTAAGACTAACTAAAACTCTATTCACACCATACCTATAAACCTAACCCCTAACCCTAAAAAGGGGAGTCCCCCTCATGGGGACCAGGCTTCGGTCCCCACAAGAACCCTCGGACCCCAGAAAGATAGTAAAAGTCAGGAAACGGGTCCCCAGGAGGTCAGAAATACAAACCCACACACACACACACACACACACACACACACACACACACTCACACACACACACACACACACACACAGTCATCCTATTTGGACATTCTTAGTGAAGGTGCCACTCTATAGCTTTGCTTGTTTCCCAACTAATGTTTAACACATCAACTGTCAAGATTTTTACATCTAAACTCCATATTTTTTCTTATCATGGTTCAAACACCTTTTATTCTGATAGAAACCCAACCTGAAAACATTCTTCTGTTATTTCTGCTTCTTTAACACTTTGTATTACGTTTGCACAATGTATGTAATAAATTCAGGTATAAAACAAAGACAATTTGTTTATTTTACGTGTGTCGCATTTCCAGGCTGTATTTAAATCTCCCTTGTTTATTTTAGCATTTTTTCTCAACTGCACTTACTTTTGATACCAAAACACTTGTTTATTTATTGATTCCTAATGGATCCATTAAGTGTCTTAAAACAGTAATTAGTCCACTTTGTATTTCATTATATTTGTTAAAACTGTTTCTGCAGCATGACAATAGGAACCAGATGACGGAATCATCCATCGCCTTAACAAAAACTGAGAAAGAGTTAATTCAGAGTAATTAAGTTTTGGTTTTTAATTTTCATTAAAGCAAAAAGCAAAAAATATTTCCTGTTTCTGAGCAGTCAGACTGTATTTTATTATTTATAACAGATTCTCTCAGGGGTGATGGATAATTTAATGTTTTATGGATTCATAAGATTAGCAGTAACTAGATTTACCTATAGAGTTATTTTTTTGACTCCGTTCATAAACAACAAAGCATGTGTTTGACATACATCCACTTGTCAGGTTGGGCTTTCACTTATTTAAATCTCTGAATAATTACTGAAACTAGACTTCACAATTCTATCAGGAACATTTCCTGTATGAATCTTCTTGCAGTGGATGTTTAGACATTTATTTGGCAGACACACAAATCTTGTGAAGAAAAATGTTTGTTTTATAATCTGTAGTGTGACAATTTTAAAAGAATGACAGAAAAGGGATGAATTTCTGTCTTGAGTATGAAACTAATTTAAGTTTTTACCTCTATTTTATAGGTCTGATCATGCCTGACAGTCTCTCCACTCTTCAGCGTCTTGGTGAAGGTAAACTCCGTAGGGGGCGGTTCTTTGTTTTCTTCTCGTGATTCATCTCGTCTTTCACCGGAGACCTCCTCTCCTCCCACAGACTGATCCGGCTCTATCTCCACTCGTTCCTGTGAATCGCCCTCCGAGTTCTCAGATGATTTCTTTTTCTTCTTCTTTTTCGGTTTCTTCGTACTGTCGGCATGAGCTTTTCTCTGGCGGTACTCAGCCAACTGGGGAGATAAGAGGAAACATGTGGTGTTAAATTAAATGTAAAAAACAGTGTAGAATTTCTACTTCTATCAACAAAGAACTTACTCTGAATCGACACAGTTTGGTGATAGTCAAGCGAAACATTTTATGCTTCAAATAGGGATTCTGTCTGTTACAAATGAGTCCTCCCTCTCTGTGGCCATATGACCCAACACATGCCAGGTGCTAATCCTGACTAAAGGGATTGCTGTTCAAACCACAATGTTAGTTATCTGTAAAAACAATGAGACTCTTTGTAAATTATTCATCTTTGTTTCTAGTTCCATTTTTAAAGTGAACATTCCTAGATTTGTGAACGATTAGTGAATTTTTGTGGTTTTACTTTCTACTTTGAGCCGCCGTTGCTGCCTTTTTAGTTATCTAACCTTTTCAAAACATTATGATAAGAGTCAGTTCAATTCAAACAATTTGATGACTAATTTAAAAAAAAACAATCTTATTTCTCCTTGCTTTATTTGCCAGATCTCTTTCTAAAAAACAGGTTGTTGTTCATTTTGTACCATTAGTAAACCTGGCATCTGTTATACCTGAGCATCAGTGAATTAGTAGGACAGTCACCTGAGCAGCACTGACAGCAGGGCTTGCAGGTGGCTGCATAAACCGTCTGCTACAGATCACTTTTAGATGTGCTGTTGCCAAGGAAACCGTCCTAATGTCTTATCACCTATCTGTAAAATACCCCTCTACCATATGACAGACATCACAGATGATTGCACACCTGAAAAGACAGGTGTATTGCTTTTGTTGGCTCCGTCAAGGGACAGATGGTTAATAGCAGCTCAGGCAGGAACATGTGTCCATTAAAACCGACTGCATCAGCAGTTAATACGAAAAAACTTCCACCTTATGTCACTTTCATTTACCGTTTCAGAGCTCAGAACAAATTTCCAGGCCTGAACTATTTTCAGCAACAAGAACCACCAAAATTTTAAACAATATCTCTGTTTTTTGGGAGATAATTTGTTAAAATTATACAAGAAAAGCGAAGTAAAGATCTGCATCTTTAAACTCATTTAGATTTAACAGAAACCAAACCACAAATTCACATACACACTCGTGCACAACTGCTAATGATATTACCCTTTACAGAACGCATGGCAAAGGGATCTTGGGATGAAGGACTGGGCCATTTTTCCTCATATCACCCCAAATATTAGGGGTAAAAAGGACAAATAAGCTAGCTAATAACATTTCAAGTAAAAAAAAAAAAAACTGTTCCTTTCTTCTTCCTATTACACATAAATTCAACCAACCAGAGAAATGAAGAACAACTGGAGCAATATGATGAAGGAGAAAGAATAATAATCTAAACATCTTTTTATTATTACATGCTTTGCAGTTAAAAGGATCAAACAGGTTGGACATTTTCTAAAAGATTCTAAGTGATAAAACAAATATTGATATGTTAAATTTTATTTGCCGCATCTTATAAACAACTTTGGTAATAATAAATTGTGTGTTAAGTCCAATCAGCTTAAATCACTATAAAAGCTCACAGCGTTTGATGAAACTTTTCACAAAGTTAGTGGCTGGCATGACGAAGCGGAGAGTAGGTGTTGTGATCATGTTCCCACCCACTATTCACAGCTTAAAAGCTCAAAGGGCTCTTGATCTGAGCCTCCGCATCTCCTCACATGACCCGGCCCTTTTCCAAATATACACATTTATCTGTCTTTCCAGAGCTTCATCTACCTAAAACCAGCACGCAGAAAGAAAAACACAGAATGAGAGTTTTACTGGCTACGACAAAAACAGTTAAATCTTTATTTTTGGCTGAATCAGAGTAACACATGAGCAGCACTGGACCTGCCAGGAGGAATCACCCTGAGTTTTGCCTTTTGCTAAGCTGCTTATCACTGCATGCTGCCCTATTTGGCAGGGCAGAGTGGACCATTGGTTGAGCATATGGAGAAGTGAAGACTACGTAGGTGTAACACCATCTGGAAAAAACTGAAACTAGGTGGGTGTATCACCATCTGCTGTCTGAAAACATTTATACTGGTCTGTTCTGCATTTCTACGTCTGATTGAGGCTGATTAACACCATCGAAATAAAGATCAACATAGTCTGCTGGATCCTGCTTCAACAGATCTGATCCACTAAATTAACCTAAACAATAACGATTGATACTGAAAATGGATACCACAGTGTATTATCTAAAATTATGCAAATGATGGCTGCAATATAGATGAAGGTGGATATGTAATCCCTCGAGCAAGTTCTAGACTGGCTCGGAGGTGTCCTCCTGGTGGGACATGCTCCATGAGGAGGCAACCATGATGCATCGTAATTAGATCCTAAACCATCAGCTGTAAAGGAGCATCGGCTCGACTCTGAGCTCACACAGGATGATGAGTCTCCTCACCTTATTCTGACCGCTGTACAGTTCTTTCACTCATGATCCAGATCTCATGACTATAGGTGAGGGACAGAACTTTGCCTTTTGCTTAGCTCCTTACCACAAAAGACAGAAGCAATGTCCTCATTACTGTGGACGAATCCCAAATCTGTCAGTCCATTTCCCGCTCCATCCTGCCATCACTTATGAACAAGACATCAACAAGACAAGATACTCAAACTCCTCTGCCTGAAAGAAAGACTCATTCCAAACATTAAGGGAGCATTTTATCGTTGAATAGTTGAGAAGTGTCCTGGTTGTGAACCAGAGAAAGCAATGATGAGACGCAGAGACACCAAGTCTACGCCCTGAGATCCTGTCCATCCTCCACAAACAGGATCGAAGACAAGTCAAACCTAAACTGGGAATGAGCTCGACTTAGTGATGAGGAACTGGACACAACTCTTACTTTAGTTGGAAAGAGACCAGATGACTCTTGGAAAAGGCCTTGAGGCCCTAAATGAAAGGCTCCCTGCTTCTCCTGAATCCAATCCAGAAACTCAGTTCGTTCTAATTTCATCCATCAATTTATATAACAACTCAATCAGCAACTAAATTTAGATTTAAATATAATTTTGGTTAATTTTTAAAACAAATAATGATACTTTTTCATATAGAACAAAAAATACATCCCTTTACAAAAGGGCAAACTTTTTGTCTTTTTGATTTAAAAGATAAACCTGATAGAAAAAGGCCTTAAATTTGTAGCTGGTGAGGTTTTTTGGAGGGGTGATGATTATAAAATAGGATTTTTAGGAGAGTAGTTTGTTTACAGGTCCCAGAGAACACAACATTCACCCAAAACTGTGCATAATATTAGCATTAACACAAAACAGTCATAGATAAAGGAGATTTACTAGATTTTAAAATCTTGAACTCCCAAACAGGCCACGAACACCAAATTATTAAGGCTGCTGTAATAAGACTGCATAAAGGAGGCCGAAGGAAAAGTTCAAAAAAATCTTTTGTAGCGTATTTGCAGCTGTTTGTACGGGTCATTGTGACTGAGGTTTAAAATGTCGAGATAAGGAAATTAAAAGAGGTGTAAATGTTACTTTGAGGCACCGCCAGAATTTGTTTAAACAACAATAACAACAAAATTCTGGACAACCATCAATCTAAAATCTACAGGCTTTTACAATCCAAGGAGCTGCAAAATACTACATTTAAATGCACCACAATGATTAGATTTCAATATCAATATATAAAAATACATCGAATATATTTGTGTAATAGAAGGTAATGAAGTTAGAATGTAAAGCTAGATAGTTTAAAAAGAAAAGATAACATAATATCCCTTTAAAGACTTAAGCAACAATTAAAGTAAAGGATTTGAGAGTTAAATTCATCCAGTACAAATCAACCAAAAGCTGCAGACTTCTTTGTTACCCAAAAAACAGCCGATTGCAGAGAGCAACACAGCTGTTTTAACATAAAGCAGCTGATTCAATAAATGAAACCAAATGATCGACTCTGTGCATACTTCACCAGAAGAAAAACAGACACTTTGTTCAAACTGTTGACATAAATATGTCATAAATGTTTATTTGAAAATGAGATCAGCAGATTCCTTCATATGCCTTTTTTGGGCTAGTTCAAGTTCAAGCAAATACAGTTTGCTTCATTTTTCAGATATTTATGCTTGATAAAGCCTGGAGAGCAACTGAGAAAAACACATTCGTTATCTGGTACAAACTTGTTTCTAACTCCAAACGAACCAAAACAGAAAGATTGTTTCATGCAATCAAATCCACTCTGTCTCATGAATGGTATGAAAGGAATCATCACTTTCGTTCTTTAAGGTCCACAACTGCAGCGTCAAAAGACTTTAGCTCGATCATTACACAGCTTAACAAATACTATGTTGGATTTTGTCACTATCCGGGTAGTTTAATAGACACCTGTGAGACTATTAAAATTTTTGGTCAAATAGTTATCTCTTCTGGAGGTACCATCATTTTTGTACAGACCAGTTTAAACCTTTAGGTGTGAATGTTGCAGAATTGCAACATGTCTGTAACAATAAATATGACATGTTTCTACCCACCACCACATGCATATAATGTTATGGTTAGTATGCTGGTAAAGAGAGTATCATTTTCAATAGATAGAGAGAGACATGGAGTCTTTCCCTATTCACAATTTTTTGAGATTAATAAAAAAAAAAAAAAATTGGATGCACCACTACCAATTTGGGTATCGGGATCGATAACATTCCAATGTACACGTATCAATATCGGTTAGTTACATGACATGAACTGAGCAGTGTTTCTTTATTGCTCATAGTTTTGAACCTACAGCCTGATGAAAAATATGTTGATTAAAACATTATCCTTCAGATGAAACTCTGGCACCTAAAGGGTTAATTTGTTTTTGTTTTTTAAGTTTTAAAATCCAAATCCAATGACTGATTTGCATCAGTTCATTGAGAGCATTTTTTTAAAAGATTATTACTTTTATCAGTTTCAAGCTCTTTCAGTGACTATTGCAGGTTTTTATTTCTTTAACGAAGGGTCCCAAAACTTTTGTCCATTTTTATACACAAATACCACAACTACTTCAGCCTTAAAGAAAAAAAAACTGAGTCAATTAAGCCAATTAATGAGAGACATAATCTGTACTAATTATAGTCTCTTCATCACACAGAGGAACACCGGGCTCTTTCAGCTGAGAGATTAACTATTCAGGCCCAAGTTAAGAAGATCACCTGTTCTCAAAACCTGCAAGAGCTCCTGACAATGAGACTGACCTGCCAAATTATGTGCAATTTTTCATTTAAGTTTAATAATATCGATCTTTTAGGAGAATCATCAGCTGTACATGTCAAGAATCCTTTCTGATGGTTGTAAACGAAGCCATAACAGAAAGAGCGACTTGCTTCTTGAATGAAGAGACGGTCTAAGAGATTCAATTTCTGTAAGCAAAAGTCTAACAAATGAAGTCAGTGTTGACAGTAACACACTTGTCAATTATGTTCAGCTTTGAAACAAAAAACATAAAAGGCAACAATACAGCCACAGCTCACTGCTTCAAACAATAGCCAGAGAACAACAACTCTGGAATGACTCAAATCGTACAACGTACAATAGGCGACTGACAGTTATTCGTTCTATCAGAGATCAACAAACTCAGATTCACTTGACTCAAGACATCATTCAGTATGATTCCCTGATCTTTGCAAAGACAAAAACAATAATATAAATGCCCCTTTTCAGAATCTTCATTAAAATCACATCAAATTTTGGTGTCAAAAACTCAACATGTTTAGGAACAAATCTTGCCTAAATATTTTTCATTAGTTTAACATTTATCAGCTACAGATTTTTCAAAACCTGCAAAGTCTTAAAATAATAATGCCCTGGATTTCTTTACTCAATTTGAGGATATAGTGACAAAGCAACGTGCAATCAATCAATCAATAAATAAATAAATAACCACATTCAGACAAGCTGCACAAACAGGGAGCCTTTTATAGTCAAAATACAAGAATCATAACTAGGAAGACGGTTTCTTGCATGGTCTCAAAATGTGTAACAAAAGCTACAAGTCCCATAAGTACATATAGTATATTATGAATCTGCAATATCCAAATGGAAATTGTTTTATTACTCTTTGTTGTCTGTGGGACAGATTTCAATTATCTCAGTCTTCCGTGTTTTCTGACTTCATATAAAATCACATCTAAACAAATATTGAACGCCACATAATTTTATGGTCATCTTGTTTGAGATAAGACTATAAAAACTCTCTGTCATCACATGTCCATGACCCAGTTTAACAACATTTTTTAGATCTATTTTCTCTCTGATAAATGCTGGTAGGCCCACGCTTTCAGGGTGTATTTTTTATTATATCTACTCTGTGTTCAACATTAAACTATACAGTTGATATCAAATATAATCTATTTTACAGGAGCTTAGATTTAGTCTGTTTGGACTTACTGTTGATAGAAGGGATACACAAGATTTTTGGGTGTAACAATGTAGAAAATATGTTCAGTGTGATCTCAGAACTGTTAGAAAAAGAGCTTTTAATGCCACTATCAGTTATTTGTGATAAGACCAGACTAAATATGAGAAGGTAAACACTCACTCTCGTAATATTCTTCTCTTTAGTATTGTTTTTTAAATAAACTGATGCACAGAAGGGGATTAGCTGGACATATTTGTTGGTAAACTAGTGTAACAAACGTCTAACTAGTGAGGATATACCCTGTAAATCCTGTTACACCAGCCAGCAGGCGTCATTTTCGGTGGCTTTAATTAGCCCTAAATGACAATGTGACTGTTCAACTTGTAGGTGTTGAAGTTAGCGTTGCCTGCATTCTTTTACACGCCAGTTTGTGAGCTGTAAAAGCAAACAGAGGAGAGAAATGCCAGAAATGCCAGAAATGCAGCATGACAAAGGCATCTATGGTTAGCGGTAGCAATGCTAACCCTCCACAGCTGTCAGAGCATGACAGCTGGGGGCAGGGGCAGGGGCAAGGGGAAGGAGGGGGGGGCTAAAACAGCTGACAGTCATACCCACAAAAAAAGCAAGCTCTCAACAACAAACTGTTACAACTTCAGAGCACTACCAGCAAAGTTAAGATTAAAGACCATACCTTAGCTTTACCGGCCTCGAGCTTCTTTTGCCTCTCCTCGTCTTCCATTCCCGCTGTTTCTGTCGCTGAAACCAGAGGAAACCGGCTTCATATGAAATATCTGCGAGAAAAACCCCAAAGCTAAAAGCCAAAGTATCTCTTGAACGGTTTGGCTCAAAATCACTGGCTATCTCCTTGGTTGTAGTCCGCCGCCATGTTTTCCACGTAAACATGAGCCCTAACTGGGATGACGTCGAGTAGGTGCATTCATGGCCACGCCTACTTGTAGCGGTGCTTTCACTTGCTGTCAGAAATGTCAATTCTATGAGTTTAAACAGGCAGAAACAGGTGATGTCGACTGTTTTTTTATTTTTTTTTATGTATGATTAATAAAAACAAACTACATTGTTTTCAAACACAAACTTTTAGCTTCCAATTCTTTTGTTTTTATGTTGCTAATATTTATATATTTACATTTTTGAGCAAGTAGATTTATGTCCAATTTAAACACTGTTGTGTTCTAATGAATGTGCTCATCTCTTTATTTAGTAATATTTCATAGTAGAAATTTAGTTAAATATAATTTGACGTTTTTACCTCTTTCCTTCGTTATTTTTTTAACTGACTCTGATGTTTCATAAATTAAAAATATTTACCAACAGCCAAGCCGACGGCAATGGTGAGCATATTGGTATATTTTTATAGATTTTAGATCCGCTGAGAAACCGGGTCTACTTCAAGTTTTGTCAAAATCAAAATGATAAAATTGAGAGTGTGATGTTTGTTGTTCATTTTACAACCAGAATTTTTTGTTTGCATTAGAATAGTAGTTCGGTTTTCTGTATTTGATGAATAGATGTGCATCACTGGAAATGAATGTTTTTTGATGAAACTATGTATCTCACAGATCAAACAGTCACATGTTTCTGTCATGGTTCTCCTTTATTTAAAATCTTATTGCTTTGGAGAGAAATGTGAACATGCAGGTTTGATACAAATGTGGCAAAATTATTTAAGGCATCAACAGGAATCAGTTTGGTTGTTAATCATGTAATTTATCGTAAAAATTCTTAATAATATTATAGACTTATTTAAGAGCTCATCCAGTAAAATTGCCTCTTAGATCTCCAGCTTGAATTATGTTTAGTCTGCCCAGTTTCTATGGTAACTGGAGGAGAGGTTGCCAGAGCTGTCCCAGTTGAGGTTTCCTTTTTTAATAAGAAACATTTTCATTTTTAAGCCATTTTCTGCTCATAAAGGCCTCCAGGTATTGCCCCATATTTTACAGTTAGACATTTAAAAGACTTTTGTTACTTTGTTCGAAAAAATTAAAGTGTTGTTTTCTAAAGAGGGAACATTTGAGCTACACTGCAGGACTCCAGGACCGCAGGTAACATGAGAAGGTGGCATCAGTTTCTGAGATAGATGGGGGTGATAAACAATAAGTACTTTTATTGACTGGTTCCAAACAGGACAAAGTTGTTTACATAGCAAAAAGCTTTACCAAAATGCTTGTGGATTTATTTTTTACTTCTTAGGATAAATCTTCTGTTCTTTTTTTTTACCAGTGATTATGCAGAATCCAGATTCTTGAAATGTGGAGATAATTTAAACTAAATTGTGCATTGAGTATTTACTTATACTAGTAAAAATCACTCAGTTTGATCTTAAATTCATTATAAATATTGTATTCATTTCAGCAGGAAAACGAAAACATTATACCTTCATTTCTCACTTGTTGTTTTTGCTTCAATAGAAACATTAAGCTGACACAAATTATATTAAATATCCATGCTCTTAATTTTATAAGCAAACATCATGTAAATAATCTTCTAATGTAAGTTTTCTCAGAGCCCGCAGCTGTTAACTTTGCAGAAATAAAACTCAGTAAAATGTTAAATTTTAAATTTTGCTACTTAAATCCTTGTTTAGAAACATACCAGCAGCAGCAGCAGCAGCAGCAGGAGAAGATGGTCTGCGTCTCCGGCTGACAGGCGCCGAACAGCTTATAGTCTGAGAGATCTTGAATTCCACCCATCGTCTCTTGGACATTTTTTTTTATTGATGCATTCCCACCAGGGAACACATACTACTCATGCAGCAGCATCTATAAGAAACTACAAGCAACTGAAAGTTTCTTCAGTTTCTAAATTATTAATTCACTCAGGGTGCATACTGTGTCTATAGTTACCAAGCAACTTTGCAGTGAAGACCACAACAAATGGATCAAGAAAGCGGTTCATTAATATTAAAAACACATGCATATTTTTGAAGATATTATGATTAATAATACTGTGAATTTAAGAGACTTGTAGAAATGCTAAAACATAAACTGTTTAAAAAATTATGTACTAAAATGCAGAAAATTTCTCTCCTATTAAGATAAAGCAAATGATATCACAAAATATGTATAAATATCACAAATATGTATAAATCAAAGTATAGAACATATAAAGAAATACAGTCAATATTTCTAAATCATGCTAATTGATGCACTTTGATGCCTAATATTTGTAATAACACAGTGGTGAGAAGCATTATGTTTTACATTGAACTGTAAACAATTGATAAAAATTCTTCAGCCAGACAGCGTAGCAGGATCTGAACAACAAAGAGAAACTCATATGTATAAAAAAACTATATGTCACAGCGTTGTTAAAATATTTATATGTTGTGGAACTCATGAGAAGAAGGGGGTCAGTAGGGTTTTTATACATTCTGGATCATGTACAAAAAAACAAGCCAAGACATAATTAACAAAAATGTTTACCATGAGTTCCGTTATATATTGTGTATATAGATGTTAGGTTTTCATAATAAAAGCTTCTATAAAGCTTTTGATTATTTAAAAAAATCTTATTGTGTTTTGACAATTGGCTGAATCTGTTTATTCCTATTCAGGGTCACACATGCACAGGAAAACATGCAGAAAGGTCCCAGCCCAGCTTTGAACCATGGACCTTCTAGCTTCTAGGAAATAGTGTTACTGACTGCACCACTGGTAAGAGTGAAAACTGCAAAAGAGCAAGTGTGTTTATTTAGATGTACATGAACAATGTTTCAACAAATAAATGGAAATCTCGTCAGTAGAGGAGAGAACTATTTCATGACCTGTAAGGCCCAACCCATCAAAAATTAGCCAGAAAATTCGGATCTTTTGGAACTGAGATGTTCATGAACCATTATAACAAAATCCACATTTTTTGCTACATCACATTGTTTATGATACATATTTTTTGCAAAGCATTTGATACGTTGGACATTTTATGGTTTAATTGTAATACTGTATAAAGAATGAGTTATTTTCAATATTTCAATAGAGAAAATACTTGTTTTAAATAATGACTTAGATTTTTGATGTTATTCTTATTGTAACTTCTCAAAACATTAGCAAGGATTTTTCTGGAAAAAAGACAAGTGGATCATTTAATGGCAACAACCATGTTAGAAATTATCAAAACTAAACTTGAGCTGCCTGTAGTGACATGATAATCCACCATGGGGCAGAATACATGTGTTAGATTACATACAATAGCTTTTTAAGACAAGTATTGATCATGTTGATGAGATAGAAGTCTCCGAAACTCATGTGTCAAATATGATATAATTGGCATTAGCATGAACTGGACAAGTTTCAAACAAAGAACTGAACATTTTGACAGTGATCATTAAAGTAAAATTCATAGAAAAATATTTATATGTGGCCAAAACAACAAAATGCATGAGCAAAACAACAACAAAGATAAAAAAAACAGACATATAAACAAGTAAAGCATCGAAATTGGCTTTGTTTAAAACAAGATTGTTTTTGAACTGCTGAAGAAAACAAAGTCTTCAAAATAAAAATCCACGCAGGCAAATAATTAAAAAAACTAATGTGTGACATAATTATCTGATGTTAATTGCCTATAATTACTTCAACACATTTACCTACGTGCTGTCAGCAAATAGAAAATCGTGGCTTCCACCTGGCGGCTGAAACATAAAAGTGCATCTTGTTTTTCCTCCTAAACTCTAGGTGGCGATAGTATCAAAAAGCTTGGGTTTATCAAACTTTAAATCTCGCGTGATTTCAAGCTCACTCGTTCACTTGACGTTAGAAAGTGAAAACTGAAGTAGGATAATGGTAAGTTTTGTTATTAGATATTATAATTGCTAGACGATGACAGGAAAAACTGATATATTGTTGATGGATGAAACACTGAACAGCTGATTATTTTGGATTTATGATTTATTGCAATAGCACCGAAAAAAAAATGTATAAACAGGCAAATTTTTAGGGTTTTACTTGTTTTACTTGATACATGTATTTATCTAGAGTTTTCCGTAAATGCCAGTGGTTTTGGGAAATTGTCACTTTTTAGTTATTTTTATAGAAAAACGGATCATTTGAGAAGTTATAGTTGGCAAATTTTTACTAAATTGGACTCCCGCCACATTGTAAACACAATTATCTTGAGCTGTAACTTTTAATACATTTTTATAAATGTATATTAATTCATAATTGTACTCAATTTTCTGATGGTTGCAGGACTGTATTTTAAAGTTAAGTCAGCTTTTAATTACAGTTACAGTTGTGGTTACATTAATTTCCGTGTTTTTTGTGTTTATTTGTTTTCTTTACAGATTTGTGGCCATCTTTATTAAAAATGGAAGCACTTCCTGGGGTGAGGTTCCTCGTTAATCTTCGTCAAGCTATATTTTTGCAGCAAAAATTAAGGTTTGTTCCCCTGCAGCTGACATCAACTTGCTTTTCATTGAGATTTTACTGTGATGCATCAAAGCTGCCAGCAAACCCTGAAAATGAATCCCTGCTTGAAAACCTCAATCTGATGGGGGTGGATGTAAAGATGGCTCGCCAACGTCAGCCTGGAGTGCTTCGTAAAGCTTTTACCAATGAAAAAGGCGTGGCTCAGTTTCTGCAAGGAAAAGGCGCAAGCCGCAAAGTAATCGCCAGCATCGTGTCCCGTTATCCTCGTGCTATCACCCGTCCAAGTGACCACCTGGAGCAACGCTGGCAGCTGTGGAGAAGTGTCTTCAGCACAGATGCAGAAATTGTGACCATCCTGAACCGCTCGCCTGAGTCTTTCTTTCGTTCAAGTGATAACGAGAACTTGGAGAAGAACATAGCTTTTTTGACCTCACTGGGATTGAACTCCAAAGACCTCCATCGACTGCTGACCACAGCACCACGAACATTCTCCAACAGCGTGGAGCTCAACAAGCAGATGTTGGAATTTCTGGAAGACATCTGTGTAGAACTTGGTGGAGAAAATCCAGAGGAGTTTGCTAAAACTATAATATCTAAAAATCGTTATATTCTCATCAGAAGTACTAAAAGAGTCCGGACAAACATCAACAACCTGAAATCTTCTCTGAGGTTGAGTGACTCTGAAATGCTGGTTCTTCTTCAAGGCCATGGCGCGGACATTCTTGACCTCTCTAGTGAGTATCTGAAGAAGAATTTTACCAACCTTGAGCAGAAGATTTTTTCTCTTGGATGTCAGCAAGATGACATTAAAAAACTCGTCATAACCTATCCAATGATTCTCTACATTGGGCCCGAAACGCTAAACTCTAAACTAGATTGTCTCTTAAAAGGAGGCGTAACGATACAGCAGATAATGGAGAAGCCTAAAGTTTTAGACTACAGCACGCAGAACATTACAACACGACTGGACGAGCTGCGGCGAGTGGGATACGACTTCAAGAAAAATGGCATCAGCATCCTAGACACCAGTCAAAAGCGGTTTGTTGCAAAGATGGAAAAACTTTCTGCCTAACATGCTGAATGAATACAGCTGTTCATATTTGGGGGATAGAAAATGTTCAACACTGTATTTCTTGTTTGATTGTATTATGACAAAGTGCATTTTCGATAATATTTCAGTCTAACCAGTTGAGCTGCAGGAAATATGATACTACAAATCTGCAATTTAGCTTTTATGTATTTTTTTCTGTTTAAAATATAGATTTGTTAAAGGGGAGTTATAGTGAATTACAATTAATTGAAACTCACATTTACACTATTTTGAAGCTATAATGTGGAGAATATATTGAATTTGTCCTCATTTTATTTGGAAGTCATTAAGAAAAGAAGATTGCATTGCACTGCTAAGAGCTTACCCCATATGCCATTAAAAAAAAGCTTTAAATATCACTATTTTGCTGATTTAAATGTAGCAGGTGAATGTTTATGATCAGAAAATGTGTAATTTGTTATTGCAAAGACATGTATTTGGAATATACGTTAAATAAAGCCAATTCGTTTAATATACAAGATATTTAGTTGGATTTTCTGATTTTTAAAACACAAAACGCGTGGTTTTATTTTGAAATGTTGCCTAAAACCGGAACCAATATTTACTACCAAGTTCAACTACGGGACGGTTAGGCAGCTGCACCATGTCACCGCTGCATGTTGCAAGTCGTGCTCATATCGCGTTTATTTTTTAATTCAAGTTATCCTAGCTTATTAGCTAAAGTATAAAGGCAGAACCCAGTGGACATTTTTTTTGGAACAAATCATGTTACATTAGCTGTTTATTTTGAAAACTCAAAGAAACTGGTAAGTCAGCGAGTAATAAACTAAAGGGAAACAACATGTTTGATTTGGTTCTAAAAAACATAGTTTTGATTATTTTTCATTTTACTACACTTATTTAAAAGTATATTTGTACAAGCTCGAGATTAGGGCCATATTTACAGCTGTTGGACATCTGGAACTCTTAGAAAGTTTGAATATTCCAATTTGAATGTATCCTGTGACATATTTATTATTTTTGCATTGGAAATAAAATCTACCAGAGCATAACAAGCCAGAACACACCTTGGAATTTACTATATAATGTTGAAAATAATCATTAATATTATATTTATCACATATTATCATTATTGTTAAAATTCACACTAAATTTGGTATAAAATGTCACAAGTTTCTCGATCATTGACAGCTTGAACTAACAAGCTGGTTAATATTTTGTACTGAAACGCCAAAAATGAGAAAATAACAAAATTAAAGAATTTAAGTCTGTTGCACATTACTGCATAAAACAAATCCCAGTTATTCTGAGATGGTGGAGTGAAATGTTACGATGAAGAAAGTATCTCACATTTCTTTGGAGTTAGTCAAGTTTTTACCCTGCTAAACAAAGTTACTGTGATGTTTCAGGTACAAAATTAGAGAGAAATCTTTGGTGTTGTCATAGAAGCAGCAATGGAGGAAACTACAGAAAGACAAATCGACAGAGCTGTAAAGGGTGAAGCGTTCATCAAACCAGAGTAAGTTTAATTAGTTATTACTTATTTTTGTCTGGTTAAGCAACTGAACAACACTGCTGGTTAAAAAAAGTCTCAGAATGTTTTTAAAAATCCTTGTTTAAATACCTAATGTTTCAGTTTTCAAAACCTGCAAAAGAAAACATAATCTTTCCACAAAATGTTATAATTTCTCCTGAAATCTGCAGATTTCTTACTACCAAAGAGAAGTTTCATGGGTTTATAGACTCAGAGTGTAACGGCTCCAAAGGAGAGCCGACAAGTGAAAGTAACACACCCGAAGAGGTGAAGAAAACATCTGTGGAGGAACCTGAACCTAAAAAACTCAAATTGGACCCTGAAGAGGGGAAAAATGCAGAGAAACCAGATAAAAAAAGATTTCGGGGCCAGAACAAGTCGAGACCCCACACAAAACCCACCACATACGAAGAAAAACGACTGTGTTTGTCCATCGTTCAGGTATAAACCTCCAACTCAGGATTCAGAAGGACTTTGTTTTTATCGTGAAGTGATTTTAAATTGTTTCTCTCCACGTAGAACAGAGAATGTACCTTTGGAGATAAATGTAACTTCTTCCATGACGTTGCCGACTACATGGCCTCTAAGCCTGCTGACATTGGGGAATGTTGCTACCTCTACAACACATTTGGAAAGTGTGAATATGGACTCACCTGCCGCTTCTCGAAAGCGCACACTACGCCCGACTATAAAACCACGGAGAAGGCAGATCTGGTTAAGGCTTATGAAGGCAGGGTGACAGTGAAAAACAACTTAAGTAAAGACCTGCAGTTTCGTCTGAGGAAGCGTTCGGTTGCCTTCAAAAAGTCTGACGAGTACCTGAAAATGCTTTCAAACAGCAAAGAGAAAAAACAGCCGCACGGAAACGGTGAGATAAAACAAAAACATCAAATAGATTGACTCGACTTTAAATGGATTTAAATTTGATAAAACATAATTTTTCTAATTTACCCAGTTGATGTTTCTGCCGCTGACGTTTCTCTGGACCCAAAAGACGAAGAACAGCATGTTTCAGCTGAAGCACAGGTACGAACTTGTACTCCTAGTAAAACCCATTATTGTTAATGAAACATTATAAATACATTTTTTTGGGTTCGTTTCCATCACCAGCTAAAAACTGATCCAGATAACCCTCCTGTGAAGACTGTAGGTCCACTAACTGATGCCGACATCATCAAATTACGTCCCTGTGAGAAGAAACAGGTAGATATCAGATTAAAGATGAACATCTATCAGCGTGGCTTTGTGTTTAAAAATGATTTTGTTGTGTTTTAAGGTGGATTTCCAACACAAGCTGTACCTCGCTCCTTTAACCACTGTGAGTAACTCCAGTATTGATGAACATTGCGGGTGAAACTCAGCTGTGAATGTGGTTTAGATCTGCCTGCATGTTGTTGGGTTTCTCCTCAGTGCGGGAACTTGCCTTTCCGTCGTGTGTGTAAACGCTTCGGCGCGGACATCACCTGCGGGGAGATGGCCATGTGCACCAATCTGCTCCAGGGGCACCAGTCAGAGTGGGCCCTTCTTAAGAGGCATGAAAGTGAAGATCTTTTTGGTGTGCAGGTGATGAAGATGCTTTTTATTCAGTGGTTTGTGAGTTTGAGGCAGGTTTTCATCCTGACGTATGACTCGTTCACTCAGGTTGAAGGTTGTTTCCCTGATACCATGACGAGGTGCGCAGAGCTCATCAACACCTACACTGACGTTGATTTTGTGGACATCAACTCTGGATGCCCCATTGATCTTGTTTACAAAAAGGTTAGTGATTTTTTTTTTTCCCCAAATCTGTTGGTGACGATGAATTTTACCTGAAGCGAAACTCCACAGATACTGATTTCATCAGATTTTTGGTCAGCGCCCTCCTTTGACTTTGTTTTTCAACCTGAAACGGAGGTTTAAATGACATGAAACACAGTAAAGCTGCTTTTTTATTTTACTAAATGTGACTAAATAAATAAATCAAGCCACTTGTTTGCTGAACTTTAGAGTCAGATGTAATTTAGATGTAATTACAGACAATAGGAGCCATGAAGGATCGTTAGCAGCTCTATGACAGGTGGTTTTTGTTTGCTCTCTGTCATCAGGGTGGAGGATGTGGTTTAATGACACGAACAAGAAAATTTGAGCAGATTGTCAAAGGAATGAATTACGTAAGTGCAACTTTTATGTTATGAAAACGGTTTTTATATGGAAAAAGAAGCAGAGGATGAAAACGATGCACGTCAAAGTAAAGTCTGAGTAAAAAGGTGCTTCTTTCCTCTGAAGGTCCTTGATGTTCCTTTAACAGTGAAGATCCGTACTGGTGTTCATGAGAAGTCCAACGTGGCACATAAACTCATTCCAGAAATGAAGAATTGGGGCGTCTCCATGATCACCGTGAGTTTTTTTTTTTTTTTTTATCATGCAGAAACAAACAAAAGGAAAGTTGGGAAATAAGGGTTAATTTTCAGGTTTTGAAGAGTTGAATTTAATGCAGTAAGTCACATGACCTTTGAGATTTTTATCATAAATTCTCATCGTGTGCTGATGATTCATCTGTAAAATATTTTTAGTCGTGCATTTTTTCTTTCACTCCACCTCTTTGTTTGCATTTCCTTTTTATACTGTATACATGAGTCACGATGATGTTTTCTTGCAGCTGCACGGCAGATCCAGAGAGCAGCGCTACACAAAGTTAGCAGACTGGGACTACATTGAGACTTGTGCCAAGCTGGCTAACCCGATCCCGCTGTTCGGTATGTGCAGCTGCATTTAATCCAGATTTAACAAAAAGCAGTTGGCACAAAGAACTGAATGTTTTAAAGTGACTTCTGAGGATGGAATGAACTAAGGTGACTTGTTTTTGTTGGTCAAGGTAATGGAGACATTCTGTCTTATGAAGATGCCGTGAAAGCAAGAGAGACCGGCGTGTCTGGTATCATGATTGCAAGGTTGGACATGTTTAAAAGAAAAAATAACAAAAACACCTTGTTGTTTAAATGCAAAGTTAAAGGATCCAAAAAAAATACAAGCTGGCTGGCAGAGAACTGTTAATGTAAATTTTAATAATTAAAAACAGCTGATGTTGCAGCAAAAAGACAACTAGAATAAAAATCAGGACAACTGAAGAGCTCGGAGCAGGACGATTGGATAAAGAATGACTGACAGCTAAAGCTACATGTACTGAGGAGGGATTTCAGAGTAAAGGCAGGTGATCAGGGGCACTGAGGTAAATTGATGGCAAATGATACAAGGAATAACCTAACACATGAAATCCAATGGAAAATAAAGCATGAAAAAACATAGAAATACTTCGTTTTGACACTTCTGATTAGGTATAAGTGCGAGCTGCTCGTTAGTCACATGTTACACCGCCTAAAAAGTAAAAAACATGAACTAGAACCTTCAGTGAGTGTTGAAATTCTTTATAATCTGTGATTAATCAGAGTCAGATTGAAATAGTCATTTAATAAATAATCCCTGCAGTAAAAAATACACCAATGTTTATTTATTTCTACTGAATCTCGTCGGTTTTTTTTTTTTGTGTGAAATTTTACACATTTATTCTGAAGCTGATCTGTTAAACTGACATTTTTTGACACAAAAATTACCTGTTTGTTTTCTTCAGGGGAGCGCTCATCAAACCTTGGATCTTCACTGAGATCAAGGAGAACAGACACTGGGACATCTCATCCAGCGAGCGACTGGATATCCTGAGAGATTTCACCAACTTTGGCCTGGAGCACTGGGGCTCTGATACTCGAGGTGTGGAGAAAACCCGCAACTTCATGCTGGAGTGGCTCTCCTTCATGTGCAGGTCAGTGATGCTTTAATGAATTAGGAAGTAGTGTCTCCTTAAGGGCTGAAAGTATACAGATAGATCCTTGATTTCAAGTCTTTTTCTTCTCATCCATCTTTTTCAGATATATTCCAGTGGGTTTATTAGAGCGAGTGCCTCAGAAGATCAATGAGAGACCGCCGTACTACATGGGTAGGAATTACTTGGAGACGCTGATGGCAAGTCAAAATTCAGGCGACTGGATCAGGATCAGGTAAGCTAAAAACCACTGAAACTCAAAATAAACTTGATAAATCAGCTGTAAATCTGCGTTTTTTATGACCATCTTTTCAGTGAAATGCTGCTTGGACCTGTTCCGAAGAATTTCAACTTTTTACCAAAACACAAAGCAAACGCCTACAAGTGATCATCTCTTCATGGGACTCCTGAGAACATTAATTCTTTGTGTTTCTGTTTTTTTTTATTGATATTAAAAAAGAGAAAATTTGATTTTTTTTGTTGAAGAAATGATGAGAACTGAAACAAGTTTAAGAATTTGTGTTAAATCTGAAGACGTGGGGGTTTGTAATCTTGAAATAAACCGGCTTCACCACATCAAAATGTTGTTGAGTCTTATGATTTTCACACAATTCAAAAAGATGTGATTTAATATATTCTTTTTGATAAAGTTTCAGAATAAAAGACATTTTAGGTCATAAAGTAACTGCCAGTAAAAAGCAGTATTTTACTTATTCTTGGTATGAGAAAGTACAGTACTTTTTCAGTACTAAACATAGTAATCAAAATTAAGGAGAGTTTATATATATAAAATCATGTGATGAACCTAAATGTATATAAAATAATATTACATTTAATACACTTTATTTGATGTTTTTCATTGTATAAATTAGAACATAAAGGTTCAACCCAAGCACGCGCTTCTTAATTAGCAGCTAACAGGTTTATCTAATTACTGTGAAATCAGCGGCGTGGCAGGATTTTTCACCTGTACACGGTGTTCAGCAGCTGACTGACCCTCATGTGGATCCATATGGCTTGGCAGCGGGTCGGACTGGTGCTGGTTCTGACTGGGATTCTGCTGCTGGTGTCGGTTCGGGGGTGGGAGCGGATCAACGCCAGTGAATTCAAGCTGTACGAGAGAGATCAGTGGAGTGAACCATCCAGCATTACAGCAGGTAATCTGCCAAACGAGACCAGGTGTGTTTTATACACATGAAAAGCGCCACGTGTTAAATATAACAGTTAGCAGCAGTTGAACTGTCAAAATAAAAGCACGAACCTTGTTAGAACAACATGCGTGAGTTTTGACTGAACATTTAACATCATTGCTCTCTTGCAGATGATGATGATGACGATGACAGCCATTACTTTTACAAATACTTAGAAGGAATTTTTGAGGAAGCTAAAAGTGTGGCCACCAATAAATCATCTCCCAAAGTTGCAAATCTGGAAACTGAAGACAAAACATCTCCAGAAGAAGCAGTTGAGGAAGCTGAAGGTGAAACCTATGCTGGGTGTGAGTGTTTGACTATAATTACTAATTCTGGATAACAACCACCCCTCTCCTCCAGATGATGACTACGACGACTACACAGATGAGGAAATTCCTGAAGAAGTCGAAGGTCTTGCAACCAGTGAAGTGGTGGACTTTATGATTGACCCCTTGCATAAAGATAAACCAGATGTTAAATCAAGTGAATTTCATGTAGAATTTATTGACGTCCCTCTAAAGAACTGGACTGGCTGTATAATATCAAATTCTAAAGAGATAGATGTGGTTTGTAGTGAAGGCGGTTTCCAAATTACTCTACCGCAAGGCCGATTGAGTCAACTCCAGGTTGTGGGTACGAACTTTCCCAATTCTTAAGTTTTAGATTTCTGATAACGTCACGTTTTTAGGATATTTGTTTTCTTTCTCATTTTACAGGCTTTACAAATATTTCTGTAGAAGGAGCTCCAGGTTATTGCGGTTATCACCTGGACCACCTCAAGAACATCTTGACTGTGGACTTCAGGGGGTGCAACGTGAGAGAAGATGTGGAAGATGTAGGTTACTAAAGTCATTGCATTTGTCTTTATCATGGATTACCTTTGTTTGGTTGTATAATGTATTTGTCTTATACCAAACTTTTCTATACAGATCTACAGTCTCCAGGTATCTGTCAGCATCTCTGGTCAGGCCCGAGACTTTACAGCCTTTTGTATAGAAAGTACAAAGTTTGACGTGGGACAGTTTCCTCGTAATTTTGACAAACTCGCAAAGTGCAATAAGCCAGCTGTTATTCGTCCAGCTGTGACTACCAAACCCTCCAAATGCGCTCACAAAACTCCTGCATCACCAGCAGCTATTGCCACACCAAGAACGTGGTTTCATAGCGCTGCTGTACCACCGATGACGCCGAATGACACGCGCACGAAGTGGAATTTGGGAGGAAGAGCATTTTCCCCGAAGCCACACAGTGAGTGTAAACGGTTTCATCAATGAGTTGAGGATAAATTTGTCAACTTATTTTTTTTTTCAGATTGTGCCGTCGACGTCGGAGAGCGAGTTCCTTGTGGTCACTTGGGAGTATCTCCCTCAGACTGTGAAAAGAGAGGATGCTGCTGGGATTTTATAAAATATAACTGCTATTACCAACTAGATGGTAAGATTTTTCTTTAGATGGATGTAAATCTTTCATAATTTTGTAGAATAACTCATGTGTTTATTCTGGTCTTTGTAGTATGCACTGCAGACCAACACTTCGTGTTTGCCATTCGACATAATTGTGCACTCGTCCCTTTGGACCCTAGAACTCTTCTAATTCCTGGACATCCTGTCTGTAAACCAGCTATCGTTAATGATGAAGTTGCCATCTTTAAGGTCAAACTTGGAGATTGTGGAAGTCATTCTTATGTAAGTTGTCTGTGTGTATAATACAAATCTATCTGAATTTTATCAACATTTGGTTCTGAATCTGCTTTTACTTGTCGACCACACCTCAAATCATTCTTTGCCATATTAATTGAAACATTGGAGCGTAATTCAGACAGATTTTAATGAATGTTCCTGAAATTTGGACCGTTATTAAAGGATGAGATCCTGGATACATGTGGCTGAAGATGTCTTCCTCTGTTGGGTGACTGGGTTCAGTTTTGGAGTCGTGTTGATTCTTTTCCACGTTAAAAGGAGTCAGCTGTGATGGCTCAGGTGTCTTAGATGGCTTAGGTGTCCTAATCACCTGCCTCTGGAGGTTCTCCTGGCATAAAAAGAGACCTCAGGGTGGACACAACATGGAGAGATTATGTCTTCTCAGTCCAGAGAATGCCATAACATCCCCAAGTAGTAGAGGAAATATGTAACTCATTTAGTGCCATAGACTTCTAGACGTCTCTACAGCTTTTATTGGCTTAAATCCCACTAAGCATTTTGGGGGCAGTTGCTCGCTGAAAATGGGCTTGTTACCTGCTGTAATTAGTTCTTTGATCCCGGGGGGGGCGGGGCTCAGGGGTTTATTTCTTTGGGTGAGATCTGAACGTGACACTGAATGAGTTAATTAGATTTATTACTTATGATCCAACCTTGGATAAGAAGTTGAAAATTCATGACTGGATTTCATGAAATGTCCTAACTACAACATGATTAAATCCAGATTAAACAAGTGCGGTTTGTTCTCGACAGGATGTTGGTGACGTGACGATCTACCTGATTGAAGTTCACACTGTTGTCAAGGCTCTCAACCTTAAGTATGGAATAATTACTAGAAGTGATCCTCTGAGGTTGGTGATGCCCATTTACATGTATAAAATTACTTAAACACATACTAGTAAGCAGGGCTGGTTCTGGGCATAGGCAGACTAGGCAATTGCCTAGGGCGCCCTCTGCTGGAGGGGGTGACAAATTCTCCTTGTTGGACACACCATTCATCTCATGTAAAGACCAAAATAAATAATAATTAAATATTTATCATCTCTACTGTTCATTTTAGAATGAATAAATACTTTTTGCAATTTGATCCAGTTATTGAGTTACGTTGTTTCTGTTCTGGGCAGTAGGGGGCGCCAAAATCTTTTTTCGCCTAGGGTACCATGCAGCTCAGGGCCGGCCCTGCTAGTAAGTACAGCAAACAAACCATTTTGTCAATTTCTGTCTATCTGGACTCTAGGTTCTTGATCGAGTGTCGCTACAGCAAACATGGCCGCACTGTGGCTGGGCGGTCATTAGCCAGTGTCGGCTACATGGTCAAAACTTCAACTTCTAATTTGCCATCATCGGTCTTCTCCTCCGGCTTGTATGATGTTGAGTTAAAGATTGCTAAAGGTCAAGAGTTCATGCTTCACAAGCTTAAACTCAGTCTTCTATTTGGACTGATGATTATACAGAAATAGCTTAAACATTTTCCTAAACAACCACCTTTTTATCTGTGTAATCCCAACAGATAGAACATATACCAAATACTTTTCCACGTACCATCAGCCCTTGCAGCTGCTCCTTGGTCAACCTGTGTATCTCGAATTGAATCTGAGATCTCCTGAATCAGATGCAGTACTTCTTGTTAACTACTGCTTAGCTTACCCTCGCTCTGCGAAGAATGCTTTGGTGCTGATTCACGAAGGGTAAGAACGGATGTGTTAAGCAGTTGTTTTGTTCTTTAAGATTCAGCTTTTAATTTTGTTTTGCAGATGTGCCAATCCCAACGATCCAGCTGTGTCCATTCTTCATGTCAGTGACCTTCCTAGGAACCGCCATCAGAGGCGTTTCGTAGTGGAAGCCTTCCAGTTTATGATTCAAAAAACAAACATGTACCTGAATGAAGAAGTGAGTCGAAATATTTCAAGAATTTTTGATGTTTTTTGGCAAAGCCGACGATGCTAACAGTTTAAAACACATTTTGTACTGGAGTTTTTTATTTAAACAGATTTCTGATCTGCTCTTTGAATATTTGAACATTTTAAGATTTTGTTGTAATGAATAATTTTTCTTTTGATGCACAGATTTACTTCATGTGCTCTTCGGAAGTTTGCATGCCATCAGAAAAGCTTTGTGAAGAGCGATGCTTCGATGGAAGAGCGACTCTTTAAACCTTGCTTCCTGGAACCATAAGGATTCACAAACACCTGCTGCATATGAATTATATACTTGTAAAAATAAACATTTTAGTAATACACAAACCTTTTGTAGATATTTTTTTTTTCTTCAAGCTCCCAACCCCGCCCCCATCTATAAATAAGCCTTTGGATCTGTGAAGCGGGAAGTTCTGATTTGATATTTTGTTTTATAGAGCCACATAATTAAAATTTGACGTGGAAAAAGTTTAATGGAAAACCTAAAAAAAAAAAAAAGCCTTTTCTTGAGCAAGTTAAATTGTGACTGTCAGAGAATATAAGTCTATCTAGCTAAATTAAAGATGGAAGTTTAACTGTGAACTGAAAAAATAGATAAAGATTTGATGGCATGGTCTGTTTAGCTCCGTATTTAAAATCCAATATTTTTAATTTCCATGTTACAGCTGTTTTGAGGCACCTTGGCTGGTACTTGATTTAAAAACCTCAATTTTTCTTCACTCTGGATGAGGTATAGAACAAAAGTCTATATAACTTTCAGTCATGTAAAGAAGATGGGAGTTACTTATACAGAACGGGTTTGTCTTGAGAAACTGCTTCAGTCTGAATCTAAATGTGGGCTAGTTGAAATCCTTTGAAACTCTACAGCTACATTTTAATCCTTCTAACCAGAAAAGGGTCACTTGTCCCAGGAAGATTTTTGAAACTTTATAGTTCCCACTGGATGCTCTATGAATTACTTATAGGCTCCAAGTGGAACTTGATGTTACGAAGCACTTCATTGTGTTTTAAATACACATTTAAACACTTTCAATTACTTCTCTACTTCATTAAAGCTGAAATAAATGCTAAAACATATAATGTGTATAATGCATTGGTCTTTGTTAATATTTGTGGTCAATTTACTGCCATGTGGTATGGCCCCAGTGCATTTTTCACAATTAAAGTAGGTTTCAACGCATGCAGTAAATATATGAATTTTACATTTTGAATTCAAAGGGAAAAATAACAGTAAGTTTAAAATTTGTATGCTGGAATAATAGAATACAGGTTCTTATTTCTGACAATTTAATGTAACTTTATTTTGAAGGATCCACATACTCAGAACACGTTCATCCTCCGAAGCTTTCTAAATAAATATTCCGTTAATTTACGATCTGATCACGTGATCAGATAACTAAATTTAGATTTTTAGGCATCAAGTTTTCATGAAAGTTGGAAGAAAAAAGTGGATCGATGGACAAACACGTCAGCTGTTGATGACCCACAATGCTCTGCGCGGATAAATAATCAAACAATCGCAAAAACAGGAAGTGTCACACAAAGAGTCACGTGGGCATCATTTACACGGAAAACGCAACGGACAGGAGATCAGGTTGGTTTAATAAACGGTATCATAAGTTGTTAGAAAGTTAAATCTCACTGTGCGTCATGACAAATCATTCCGCTTCCGTTCTGCACGTTTAAATTCACACGAGCGCTTTGGGATTAACTTTCACCCGTTTTTCCGTTTAAATATATCTCCCTGTCAAAAATCTCGGTTATTTAAAAAAAATAAAATATATGGGCAGACTTAGTACTTGATTTTACAGTGAACGGTTTGGTTAGCAAGTGGTTACAGCTGAATTATATTTGTTTAGATACACATACGTTCATTGTTTTGATAATTTAGGTATTGTGCAAAAATGTAGGAAAAGTCAAAAGTGTGAAAAACGAAAAAACACATCAATTTGAATGCATTTTAATGACTAAACATTTAAATACATGTAAAATACATAAAACTGACACAGACTTCAGAACTTTTTTCTTTGAGTCATGCAGACTATTCAACTATAAATCACAGAAATGTCTTAATTCTGTTTCCTGATTAACACTTTAATAACGATTAAGTGTATAAACATCTGGCCTTTTCTTTGATAA
Organism: Pachypanchax playfairii; assembly: GCA_006937955.1. Lineage (NCBI taxonomy): Eukaryota > Metazoa > Chordata > Actinopteri > Cyprinodontiformes > Aplocheilidae > Pachypanchax > Pachypanchax playfairii. The sequence continues at coordinate 3,043,940 of SSNP01000045.1, forward strand.
ATGTAGAATTTTGCTGAAAATAAGAAGACTTATGGGGGGACATGCAAATCATGTCACAACTTTTACATCTTTGTAGTTTCACATTCATCGTGTTAAAGAGGAGTCACTTCTGCAAAAATAGAAAGAATTGAGCGTGTTGCTGAAAAAAACATGCACGTCTGGCACTTTGGTCGCATACGTGCATGACAGGAGCTACACAGTCAGCAGGTTTGCTGGAGGGTGTGGTTTTTATTTAGCCTCTCTTAAGACTGTGTTGTGTTCGGGGTCAGCTCACACCGTTCTGCTTGTTCTGCAGCTCCAGGCACCACAAATGGCTCATCTTCCTGCACTCTTTAAGTATGTGGACGAAAACCAGGACCTTTATGTGAAGGTATGATGTCTTACTAACATGCTCGAGTTTTCTGGTGATAAAGTTGTACAGATCTGATCAAATGGTGCTTGGAACAGGAGTTTGAGTGCGTGTGGCGTAAATGTAAAACCCGTAGACTTAATGATTTCAGTTGTAGTTACACGTTAACTGGAGCTGTAACCACATTTTGTTGAAGCCTTAAACGGCTGATTTTCTTAACAAATGCAAAGAATGATAAAAACTGTATTTTTTCCCTATTGAATATATTTTTATTTCTTCCTTCCAGCGCCTAGCAGAATGGGTCGGCGTTCAGAGCGTGTCCGCTTGGCCCGAGAAGCGCGACGAGATCAAAAAGATGATGGAGATGGCTGCCAGTGACATAAAGAGGCTGGGGGGGACAGCGGAGTTGGTGGACGTCGGCAAACAAAAGGTGATTCCATATGTGACGCTTCACAGTTCATGTCATAATTCCATAAACTTTTGCTTAAACGAGATTTTATTTATCAGCTTCATTCTGGAGAAGAAATCCCCCTCCCTCCCATCATCCTGGGACAGTTGGGTTCGGACTCCAGCAAGAAGACGGTCTGTATTTACGGTCACCTCGACGTTCAACCGGCTCAGATCGAAGACGGCTGGGACACTGAGCCTTTTACTCTGGTGGAGAAAGATGGTAAGAGCAGAATGACTCATCCTCCTGAATTGTTCAGTAACATGATCTGGAAAGATGAAACAAAACAACTTTACTGTGAGTCACACGAATCATGTGGAATTCTGTTAGATGTAAGACAAAACCAGGAAAGATTCATTTGAAGGTGTCTGTTACTTTCCTTTTTGTCGGACTTAGACATAAAAATCCCTCATTTAAATGATCACTGCTGTAGTAAATTAAATTTCACTTACATCTGAATGACCTTTGTGCTTTTATGCTCGTCATTCTGCGTATTTCCAAAGTTCATTCCAGTCACCTCGTTCTCAGTCGAGCTGCTTTGTTTTTTTTATCTGCACTCGTCACACATCAGGTTAAACGACTTCAACGATTCAGGTGAAGCGTTTATTTGAATGAACCACATGACGGCAGATTTTTCTAAAATAATATTTAGCTTCACTTTACTTGAATTGCAACGTGATTAAATCTCTTATATAATCAAACAACTGCAGAGTTTTTAGTTGGTGTCTGGAATAAATACACTTTTTTTTCTAACATTAACATTTAAAGGATATTGTGTGTTTTGTGGTGATAGTCAGCTGATAGAAAGTGACACATCCGTCGTCTTCCTGCCAGTTCAGCTCTGTTCAGTTTACTTTACTCACTTCCTGTCTTGTCAGCCATAATAAATCCTAATGTGAGAGAAGAAGAAATGTGAACAGGTCTCTCGCCACAATATTTGTATTAGTATTCCATCAAGAACATTAACATTTTTTTTACATTTCAACTTGAAGAGTCAGTAAATCTGAATATCTTTGTAGGTAAACTCTATGGAAGAGGATCCACTGATGACAAGGGTCCAGTGTTGGCCTGGTTTAACTGCATTGAGGCCTATCAAAAGATCAAACAGGTGCAGTTACGTCCTCCGCTGGAAAAAAAACACACTCTTTTTTTTTTTGCACGAAGTTAATGCAATAACAAATAGCATTGCTGCAGACTAGTTTTGGTTTCTCTTTTAAAAATGTCACGGTGAACTGGTTGAATCATAGTGTTGTTTTTGTTTTGAGGGGTGAACAAGCCTTTACATGTTTGGGTATTTCTGCTGAAACAGTATAGAACAGTCAGACATGAAGGAGGTCGTGTAAAATGAAGTCTTCTTCTCCAAATGAGTAAAAACTATTCTGAGAAATGGTTTATCTCTGTGTTTAAGTGCATCTACTCATTGCCTGTTAATCACTTTAGAGCTTTGTTTTCTGTTCGTGCTGGTTAAAGGTCTTGGAATAAAAAAAAAAAAAGCTAATAATGCTGCATTTCTTATAAAGCTGTCACTTAATGATTAAACTCAAGCACTTTGCTTTTACGCTGATTTCACTCACTTTTTGAAGAAAAAGCAGAAGGAAAACACTTAAAGCTGCTATACTTAATTTGCATAACAAATTAGCTTAACATGTTTTTTTCATGCCCGTTAAAAACGTTTTAACACAGCATGGAGAAAAATATGTTGTGAAGATTAAAAAAAAATTATTAAAGGAGGACGCCCGTTTTTTGCAATTGGGGCCTTATTTATTCTGTGAGATGTGTTTTACTCGTCATCAGTGGTACTTTTTTGTCTCTGAGATTTTTGATTCACACGGCAAACACCTAAACGCCAATAAACGAGAGTCGGTTGGGCCTGCGTTCGCCGACCCTAAATCGGTTTAAAATCAGTTCAAATCCGTTATTTTTTTAATCTGGCCATTAGGATACTCTATTGTTTTTTCCGTTCCAGTGCCATTTTGAATCCTGCGCTCATAGAAATGATATTTTTTACAGTGACGGGAGAGTGACGTCATCTCTCCGCGCGCCCATTCTATTGGTGCAGTGGCTTAGCTTCCTAAAAAATATCATTTCTATGAGCGCAGGATTCAAAATGGCACTGGAACGGAAAAAACAATAGAGTATTTAAATGGCCAGATTAAAAAAATAACGGATTTGAACTGATTTTAAACCGATTTAGGTTCGGCGAACGCAGGCCCAACTGACTCTCGTTTATTGGCGTTTAGGTGTTTGCCGTGTGAATCAAAAATCTCCGAGACGAATCCGAATCGCAAAAAAGTACCACTGATGACGAGTAAAACACATCTCACAGAATAAATAAGGCCCCAATTGCAAAAAACGGGCGTTCTCCTTTAAGTGGTTCTCCTGTATTTGTCTAAAAACATCAACCAGTCAAATGGTTCGGTCCGAAAGGAATGATTGGACGGTCTCTCCAGCCATATGGACTTCTGCATTTATTTGGCTTCTGTGCTCCTAAAAAACTGAGACATTTTACCGCAGCACACCACTGCTGGGAGTGTTCGCCACTCTACCATGTCACAGCAGGAGAAACAGCCGCCGGCTGGTTCCTCGTCAGGTTCAGGACAAAGTAACAATTAATGTCAGTTGTTTGTTGTTATATTGTTTTAACATACTGGTGATTCCACCATGTTACGGTACTTGAATGAACTGCGGACCTGTGTCTTGCACTCGGTCGTCTTCTGGGGCTACATGTGTTTCCAAACCTGGGGGGGCGTGGCTTAGGATTTCTACCCGACGGAAGGGGCTGAAAGTTCTGTGACTTTGCTTACATTTGTTGACATTCTAAGCTAGGCAATTTGAAATCAGGTATATCACCTTTAATTAAGTAGGTGTTATTTTTTAAATGAGAACAGCCGATGAACTATTTCAAAGGTTTTTAAATGTGTGTTTTTTCCCCTCGTCAATTGTTTTACAGGATCTACCCATCAACATTAAATTCTGCTTCGAGGGGATGGAGGAATCTGGATCTGAGGGCCTGGACGATCTGGTGTTCGCTCGAAAAGACTCGTTTTTCAAAGACGTGGATTATGTTTGCATCTCTGACAACTACTGGCTAGGCAAGACCAAACCCTGCATCACCTACGGTCTGAGAGGAATCTGCTACTTCTTCGTTGAGGTGCAGTTTTACTACAAACTGTACACATGTTAGACCTCACAGCTTACATTACTAATTAAACGTTCCCTGTCTTATTTAATTAGCTGTTTTCTCATTTTTATTTTGATTTGAAGGTGGAGTGCTGTGAGAAGGATCTGCACTCTGGCGTGTTTGGTGGCTCCGTTCACGAGGCCATGACTGATCTCATTGCGCTCATGGGTAAAAACGCTCATTACGAACTGTGATGTCATAAGCGCTTTTAAAATCTGGTCATTATAAATGAGTCCAATGTTTGGGGTGTTAATTCTAAAGTCATCACTTTCTTTACAGGCACCCTGGTTGACAAAAAGGGGAAGATTTTGGTTCCTGGGATTTACGATGATGTGGCCCCTCTGACAGACGAGGAGAAGAAGCTGTATGAGAAGATCGATTTTGACTTGGACGAGTACTGCAAAGATGTGGGAGTTTGCCATTTGCTTCATGATACCAAGGCAAGGAAAAAAAATGATTAAATTCCCTTTACAACTTTGTGAAAATGTTTATTATTTATTTTGTTTTTATTGTAGGAACAAATCCTAATGCACCGCTGGAGGTATCCATCTCTTTCACTTCACGGCATTGAAGGAGCCTTCTCTGAAACGGGAGCGAAGACTGTAATACCACGTAAGGTCACTGGCAAATTCTCCATCCGCCTTGTCCCTGACATGGATCCCAAATTGGTGGAAAAGCAGGTAAACACTGAAAAAATGAAAGATTTTCTGCCAGAAGAATGAACTTTTACCATTTTTTGGCAAATACATGTGTCTTGTCTGTGAAAAGAATATTACATCACTATTTCAGACCAAATGTGCCCAGTCCTGATGTGATATATTGGTCAAAGGTAGCCAAGTCATTAAAAAAAATCTCCCAAATATTATCAATTCTTTACAGTTTTTTCAAAACTTGTTTTTCTAAATTATGAAGTCTATACAAAGTTCTCAAAATGAGTAAATAATTAATACATCTGGCTGCCTTGTGATGAGCAGCTCTTAGTCTTTGTTTTGATCTGCAGCAAAAGAAACAAGTTCAAATTTATAAAATTTGCAGAAAAATTCGAGTTCCTTTCAACATCTTTGAGAGAAGAAGGCGTTTATGTGTTGTAGAAAAGATTTTCCCACCTCTAAAATTAAAATTAACAGACAGTTGGGGAGAGTATATACTGGGGTAGGTGATTAATGAATGACAACAGGTGTGTAGACCTGTGGCTTTCAGACATGTTAAGGACCAATTTCAGTCAGAATTTAAATAACATTTAAGGGAAAAAAACATGTTGTGGATTTGGCTAATAGTTTTTTATTATTATTATCATTATTAAGGTGGTTGACCATGTGCAAAAGAAGTTTGCTGAACTAGGAACCCCCAACAAACTGAAAGTGTACATGGGTCACGGAGCCAAAGCCTGGGTGTCTGATTTCAACCACCCACATTACATGGCTGGCAGGAAGGCCATGAAGACAGGTACGGGGACTGAACAATAACTTCACCATCTGTTGGTTTTAAATACCATCTTCACACAGCAGTTCTTATGTTGCCTTGCTAGTAACAGCAAATAATGTACAGCAGTGAGGACATTAAAAAAGAAATGGGAGCATATTTATTAACTCAGAGTAAAGGTTTTTATTTAAATTCCACCAAATTGGTGAAACAATAATGCTTTAGTCTGTAAAAAGCAGAAAATTCAATATTTAATCTAGTTTAACCTTTGCCGTTGTCTAGTTTTTGGTGTTGAGCCGGACCTGACTCGTGAGGGTGGAAGCATCCCCGTCACTCTGACCTTCCAGGAGGCAACGGGTCGTAACGTCATGCTGCTTCCTGTAGGATCCTCCGATGATGGAGCGCACTCCCAGAATGAAAAGATCAACAGGTTTTTTACTCTATAATTTTACATAATTTGTAATATATGAAAATGAGCATAATCAGGAGTTAAAAGAAAAAAAATGTTAATCATCAAAGTGTTTTTGATTAAAAATGTTGTTCTTTGTCTCAATTTTCAGAGTGAATTACATTCAGGGAATCAAGATGTTGGGGGCATATTTCCATGAGGTTTCACAGCTGGAATGAACCAACATCTGGTCATGAACACACTATCCATCCTCTTTATCAGAGCCATAAACATTTTGGCATAATTACCTTCTACTTCTAAAGGTTTTGTACATCCTTCTGATAATAAAGTGTTTTTATTTGTTACACTGTTTTGTCATGTTTGATTCTTGTTTAAAAAAATTACCCTTAATGAAATTAAATTTTTATCTACTTATGAGAATTTATGAAATAAGTGAGTTGTGTCACTGGTTATAAAAATCATTGTGAATATAATTTCTGTTAAAACATTAAAATGTTCAATTGATTTGTTTAACTTTGAGTAATTTTTCGTTGCACTTTTCTTATTCAAACGTACCCATCTATTTATATATATTGTTAGATTTTTTAAAAATACTTTTTGGAATATTTACAATTTAAAATGAACATCTTTCTAAGCCAATTCTTGTTTTATTTTACCAACTCAATTTAAAACACATAATTACAAAAATATACACAGCTTTTTAAATGTTCTCAATTTTTAGGTAAAGAAATTTCAGTTGTGTTATAGATTTGAAATATAGTTAGATTATAGAATAATTCTGCAGTTGTTCTGTCTTTCTGAGCACATTCATGTTTTTGCATGTTACCTAATTTACCCAGTTTTTTGGTTCATATACATTTATATGTGGGTATTTACAATTTATATTACAAGCACAAACTTTGCTATTACCACTACATATTAGATCTGCACAGGCAGATTTACTTCATTCAGGAGGGCTGAAATATATGTATATATATATTTTTTTTGATGAACCATATACACAAAATTTTTGACATATCTATATAAATCAAATTATTTATCAATCAAGTTTTCTATTACATATTTTATCGCCATATATTTGTGTCATATGGTTAAATATGATTTATATTTAAAGAAGCGTCATGTATTTTCCACTAGACGTGTAAGACATCTGAGTTTAGTGTACTGTCCCTTTAATGCCGACCCGGAAGTTCTAACTCCATATTAAAGGTCCCGGTTTGTATTGAAACACTCACGCAGCAAAATATGAACTGTTAACACTTTTCTTACCAATTTTGAGGTTTTTATCGAATGCAATTATATAAAATTACATCTTTGTTAAACAATTTTTATGTCAAGAAATAATCCACTTCAGTTTTAGTAAATTTGCTCCGATTAGGGAGAAACCTGGCAACACAAGCGCGGGAAAATTAAGACTTGCACTTCCGCTATGCCCTACCATGCAGTCTAAAACTTACAAAAACATAATGCTATTAGTCTATCTAAACTCGTTAGACATTACCTCTTCACCAACGTGGCTTCTCTGCGTTAATTCAGTTCATTATCGCTGCGTTTGTTAGCAAGAAAGAAAGTTCCGTTTTTATTGCGATGTCCGTGAACTGATCAGGATAATGCAGTAATCTATTGATTATATAATCAGCATGGATCGCTACACTGAGTTAAAACTTCTACTGAAAAGTTGGGAGCATGGGTTTGTCAAACAGCACCAGAGGAAACCCAATAAGGTAAATAAACGTTTTACGTTTAACGTGAAGTCTTTATTCGTGTTGCTGTCAGTTTGTTTACATTTTCAAAAAGTTAAATAAGGTTTTGCAATTTACAGGACGACATTGATCTTGCTCCAGAAGAGACAAGGAGTGAGTACTGATCAGTTGATACATGTTTTATTGCAACATTTAATTCAGTTTAGGCATCGTAGCAAATGATTTTTGTTTTGCAGAGCTTTATAAGGAGTACCGGAGTATAAAACAAGCCAAAGAAAACAACAGCGGTGATGCATCCAGCACTTATTCTAAAGATACACCCAAAACTGAATCCAACTCAACTCATAAGGTCCCGATTTAAAGTTCTTTTATCAGCTTTTTTATCACATGTACCTGTTTATCAATATTCATAATGTATAATATCGTTTATTTTCAGCTTGAGTTCTCAGCAGCACAAACAGTCTTTTGTTACTCATCATTATAACATTTTTGTGTTCATTTTTTCTCTACTTGTTTTTTCCTTTGTGTTGATTTAGGAGTCAGATTGTTGGGGTGCCCACCTGAGCCGTAAAGCGATGCCGGTATCTGCTCCTAGACTCACTTCCCAGGACCGAGACAATCTGATGACATCTTCCCAATATTATGGGTTAAAGCTTAAAAACAACCTGGCTGCATTAAGTAAGGTGGGGATCAGTTTAAAAAAATAAACATCCGAGCTTAGTTATTATTACAAGAAAGAAAAGAAACATTAATCATGTGATTCCTGTTATTTTCATTTTTAATGTAGGAGAGGCCCGTTTCGTTGAAGAAATCACGCCAAACTTTTCCAGTTCGTCAGAGTTGGTTAAAAGATGATCAAACTATGTCAACAAATAGTTCCAGTTCAGCCACTGACACAGAAAAGACCCCAACTGGTGATCAAGACCTCCAAATCTCTTCTCCAAGGTATTTAAAAGCAGCAGTTTTGTCATGTTACCTGCACATCAACAACACAGAGGGTTCACTGCTGAATATTTGAATAATAAACGCTGGAAATGATTGTTATCTGATTTGCACGAGAGCATACCAGGTGGTTTATAATAATCCTGCTGCAAGTGATTAGGATAGGAATGAGGAGTCAGGAACATGTTGTAAAGTATTAATCAGAACATATTTCAGATTACATGTGGTATCATATGATTTTTAAAGTATTTCCAACCTAATTTTCATTATTTCAATGAACCATATCAGGTGATGCATATAAAAGAGAGATACGTTCAGTTATTTTATATTTTATGATCTGTTTCATCAACTTTAATTGAAGATTTTCTCTTGTTAGAAATTAGGGCCTGACCGATATGGATTTTTTGATACCGATATAAAGACTTTAGAGCAGGCTGATAGCCGATATAATGGCCGATAAATCCATCCACCAGAAAAAATGTCAAAAATATTACTGAAAGCTAAAACACTGCATTCTAAGCTCATGTCTACCTGTTAGACACCATGAACTATCTGAATTATTCACTGATTCCAAAAAATTTAAATAATAGACAAGTTTATCTATTTTATGAACAATTATTTACATTTTTAACTGGGCATTCTCATTAATGGAGATGCAGAAACACATATATGACAAAAATAAATCAATAAAAAAATATCGGAAAATATCGGCAATTTTTTACCGATAGCCGATATCACCCTGGACCCCCATATCGACCGATATATCGGTCGGGCCCTATTAGAAATAATACAAAAGAAAAGTCTAGTGTCTCAAATCTTTTTTGTATTTTATGGCTTTTTTATTGCTGCTTATAGAATCACAGCGTTATTTAGGTTCTAAAATCAAAGAGCTGCTTAAAATCCTGAACATCCTGATTGAGTCGTTTTATTGCCTGTTTCTTCTAGAGGAGTGAAGCCATGTCAGAGTTCACCACCTTCTAAAACACTCCCTTTAGAAGAGCCTAAAGAGACGTTTAAGCCATTTGAACCAGAGTCTACAGAAGGTGTTGCTACTAGCAGTAATATTCATCCTGATGGAGACAGTAAAGACATCAGTTCTAAGTTAAGTTCCACCATTTCAACATGTTCTCCAACATGCTCCTCTGCCCTGCTGTTGTCTGTATCTCCTCATCATGACACTGTAGAAAGTGCAGCAGACGAAAAAGACAATTCTCACCTTTTAAGAAGTCCAGATAGTCCACCTTCTGTAAAGGGATTCAGAGGAGGTTTGATAAGACGTCCTTCTCATTCTAACAGACTGAGCTTTGTTGACAGGAAGTGGCTAGAAAGGTGTCAGGTGTTCAGTGAGATGCAAGCTGAGGAGAAGCCAGGTGGAGGCAACCAGGAAATAATAGTAAAGGAAAGTAAAGGTGGACAAAACAAACACGAATTAAAGGATGAAATAGCTGGAAAAGAAGAGAAAGAAGTAAAAGGACGGACAGAAAAGTTTGAAGATGATGGAACTGGTGTGACAAAATCTGCTCAACTCACTGGGAAAGACAAAGGAGAAGATGAGACGCAAAGAGGAGGTGATGAAGGTGAGACTAGTCCCAAATCACAATGTGCAAAGAAAAGGGGGAGGAAGAGGCAGAGAGAGGGGGGTGATGTGGAGGGGAGCAATACAGAAGAGAGGGGAGTAAAAAAGAGGAGAAATTGTAAAAAGGAGGAGATCAGCCCTAAAGTAACTCGAGGAGGAGAGAAGAAAAGAACCAAGAAAAAAGACAACAAGCATGAAGACGAGGTCGTAGAGAAAGAAACCAAGAGAACAACAAAGGTAATGGAGGGAAAAACGTCATGACATCATATCTAAAACGGTGTGGATGGACTGTTCAGTTATTCTATAATCTCGGATTAGGTTCCCTCGGAGAACTTGTTAGGAGAAATAGAGGACGACTTCATACCTAACAGATTAAATCCAACTCAACCCGTCAAAACCAAGTAAGACTAAATAATCCCTGAACTGCAGAGTGACATATAAATGATGACGCTCAGTGTTCTGATTGATTTTTTTTTTTTAATTTTGGCAGAACATTAAAAGGTGCAGAGGGGAACTATGTGAGGATCAACCTGAAGAAGAAGTCTCATGTTAAAGGATACGCACTAAGAGGGATGGCGTTACGTAAACAGGTAACATTCTGAGTGCAGTGTTTAATCTCAGAATTTAGACTCTCAAACAGCCATTTTTTTTATTCAGCTTTTTAATATAAAACGTCATTGATTATGAAAATAAAATGTCATATGAACTAGTCAGCTTTTGTATTTTGTGGTTGTTGCAGTTGTACATGCAGAAGTTCCAGCTGAAAGGCGAGCGTTTCGGCGGAGGTGGCGGGTGGTGTGGTAGGGGACGGAGGGGCAGCTTCAGGGGGGGTCTCAGTCAGCAGGGTGACACCTGCTACAAGTGTGGAGGGACTGGACACTGGGCTGTCAACTGCACGGGACGAGGTGACATTCGCTCTACATTTATGCATCTTCATATTAGAATTTAAGCTACATCGTCGCATCAGTTCAACCTCTTCCTCCTTGTTTTTGTTTTGTAGCCCCCCCACCTCCCGTTTCTGAGGATAAGCCTGCAGAAGAAGAAACTTTTGAACTTCCCACCTTGGAAGATGTTGCCAGGGCAACAGGAACGCTGCGACCCCACCCACTTGGTGTGTTTGTTGAACTGTATTATGCTGTGTTGAAAACTAAGGGACACTTAGGGGCTTTAATTTTTGGTGAATTTGGAATATTTTGAAAAACACAGAAAATTCTGTTAATTAAATTCTTAATTTATTTTTTTAAAGCTAAAGTAAACCCTCCTTTACACTGGACACATAACGGGCGTGTAACATCAGTGAAGAGTAATACGCGGCTGATAATCGCCATTAAAGTCAATGGGACCGTTTCCACCAGGCGCAAAGCAGCGCGAATCGGACGCGTCCCGGAAGCGTAGTGTCGCAATATTTACAAAGCAGTTCTATTTTTTACGCAGTATACTTCTAAAACGCGTCAAGCTCATTAGTTTTGTTTGGACCAGACAGGAAATCAGGCATTTCTGAAACGTAAAATACCAGGAAGTTTCAAAATAAAGCATATGTGCAGATTTCCATTTGCTTGACTATGATAAAAAAACACATTACCTATGATGGGTTTGAAGTCCGTAGGTGGTGTGAAAATAAGCTGGATACATGTTGTCATCTTTCTCCCTGCTTGTTGTTGTGCGTACTGACAAATTCACGCGTGATTTCGCTATTCTCCTGTGATCTCCCGGTACCAGCTGGATGGAACGTTTTTGCATTTGATTCGCGTCTAACATGCTAACGGCGGGAAAGGATATGCGGCTGATTTTGCAGACATTTGTTGCTTCATCTCTGGTGTTCTATAAAACATTGTTGTTCGTGTTGCAGTTGTGCCCCCCTGTGGTGATAAGGATCAACCGGAGAAGGAAGTGGACAGCAGAGATGAAGATGAAGTGTTGTTGAATGTCATTCGTCCTGATTATGAGCAGCCCGCCCGTCCACCACCCATGGAACCGCTGTATGGTCTCACAGATGATGGGAAAGTTCAGGGTAAACCCTGTTAATCATATTTAAATCCACCTGCAGATAAAGTCAGACGTGACATTGACCTTTCACCTTTGTGTTCAGACACACCTGATGAAGTTTTTGCTGCTTTAAAAGACCTCGGCTATCCGACATTCAGACCTGGACAGGAGAAGGCCATCATGAGGATCCTGTCAGGTCTGTAGAGGACATAATCTCATAAATCTATACACATCTGCACGTTTACACGCTTGTGTTTGACATTTTATCTTTAGGCCTCTCCACCCTGGTTGTGTTATCTACTGGAATGGGTAAATCTCTGTGTTATCAGCTGCCTGCTTACCTGTACGCTCAACGATCCAAATGCATCACTTTGGTGATTTCACCGCTAGTTTCTCTGATGGATGACCAGGTAACCTTGATTCTTGCAGATTAAAGTAAATAATAGACTCCTTCCCTGAAATGATAATACAGAACTTCTATGTGTAGCTGTCAGGTATTCCCACCAAGCTAAAGGCTGCTTGTATCCACTCCAACATGACGATGAAACAGAGAGAAGCTGCAGTAGAGAAGGTAACACACGTAGGAAATTGTTTAGGTAAAAACATGATTTGATATTGATTTACTTTTTGTTTTTTTTTCAGGTGAAGTCCGGCCAGGTTTGTGTGTTGCTCCTCTCTCCAGAGGCCTTGGTTGGAGGAGGAGGTTCAGGTGCAGGATGTCTGCCCTCGGCTCAGGAGCTCCCTCCTGTGGCCTTTGCTTGTATAGACGAAGCTCATTGTGTGTCGGAGTGGTCGCACAACTTCAGACCCTGCTACTTACGGCTCTGTAAGGTGGGTTGATGATCAATCCATCTATTTTCTTATGTAATCCCTCCAGTGGGAGGTGATCGGGAGCGTCTTACACCACCTCAGCTGACTCCTTTCAACGAGGAGGAGCAGTGGCTCTATTTAAGCTCCGCCCAGATAACAAATCACCTCACCTTATCTCCAACACAGAATGGATGTTTATATTAAAAGTGTATGCAGCTTAAATAAAATGGGTACTACTTCTAGGTACTACGTGAGCGTCTGGGAGTGCAGTGCATGCTGGGACTGACGGCTACAGCCACTCTGTCCACTGCGCTGGACATCGCTCATCACTTGGAGATCAGCGATCAGGACGGCATCGCTGTGAGGTCTGCAGCCGTGCCTCCAAACCTGAATCTGTCTGTATCCATGGATAAGGAAAAGGATCAGGTCTGATGTTCCACTGTGGACGTGCATCAGCTGTTACGTGTAACAGCTGATTTATCTTTCCTGTGTCTTTATATTTAAAGGCTTTAGTTTCCTTGCTGAAAGGTGAGCGTTTTGGTTGTTTGGACTCGATCATCGTCTACTGTACCAGACGAGAGGAGACGGTTCGCGTGGCCGCACTACTCAGAACCTGCCTGCAGGGGGTGCTGGTGAAAGAAAACCCCCAGACAAGCGGCAACAGTGAGAAACAAACGAATACAGCTGGACAAAGAAAAAAGGACCTGGGTTAGATTTGTTTTCTTTTGTTAAACTATAAGGAGCAGTCAAATTTCACTCTGTGGTTATGCAGCTTCCTGTTTTTTTATATCCAGCACGGAAAAAGATCCGTAAGCCCTTGAAATGGCAGGCCGAGGCGTACCACGCCGGTTTGTCGGGGTCGGAGCGTCGCCGCGTCCAGAACAACTTCATGTGCGGGGAACTCAGAATCGTAGTGGCTACTGTGGCGTTCGGGATGGGGCTGGACAAATCCGACGTTCGCGGTATCGTCCACTACAACATGCCAAAGGTAGGACGTTATCAGATTTAACCGCAGCAAGAAAATATCAGAGTCCAAATCTGCTCAAAACTTCGATTCCAGATTCCATTCTCACAGTATTACCAAAATGCATTTACTAGTTGGAAATTTACTGGATTAGTTCGTCATTCTCAGCCAGTTTTTCCCTCTTTTCTTTCTCCAGAGCTTCGAGAGTTATGTTCAGGAAATCGGGAGGGCCGGGAGAGATGGAGAACCGGCTCACTGCCACCTCTTCCTGGAACCTGAGGTGAGATTCAAACTGCTCATGTTTGGAGACGATGCTTCCAGTGAGCGTTATTTGATAATAATTCTGCTACATTTTATTTATAAGTGCCTTTTAAGAATCTCAAAAAACACACAGTTAAAATAAATGACCATAAAATGCCCCAAAAATGGGAAGAGAGGGATATATATATATATATATAGAGAGAGAGAGAGAGAGAGGGAAATGCAAATTAAATAATCTTGTTACATCACCATGTGATTATTTCTTAATTCTAATACGTCCGTTTTTGTGGGACTGTAGGGCTGCGACCTCCATGAGCTCCGTCGTCACATCTATGCCAACACCGTCGACTACTACACCATCAAAAAACTGATCCAGAGAGTTTTTCCTGCATGTAAATGTAAAAAGATTCACCAGAAACAACAAGAACTTTGGAAGGTGAGCCTCTCCTCCCGTCTGCTCTCTATATACTAGAATAACTTCTTGTTTGAGACTGTAGAACCGTATCTGTGTGAGCAGGATGTTGAAGACTCTGAGCTGCTGGAGATGATGGATGCGTGTGATCAGGAGAGGAACCCGCAGCATCCTTCCAGACAAGACGCTGATGAGCAGAAATCTACTGCAGTCCAGGTGATTACATGAGATTTAAGTCTTTATTTACCTACACAGATCAGGATTCACATGAGTGATGTCTGCAGGAACCAAGAGATGAAAAGAAGGAGGAGTCAGTTGAGGACATGGCAGGAGCTGATTGGCCAAAGGAGCGAGTGTGTCACACTCACGAACGAGCGATTCCCATCCAAGAGACGGTGGAGACTCTGGACATCACAGAGGAAGGTCGGTTTCAATGTATTTACACTATTAATTCTATTTTAAGTTCTAGAACAATTTGTTTTGTGTTTACTTCAGGTGTGGAAACGCTGCTCTGTTACCTGGAGCTTCATCCGCAGCGATTTATCGAGCTTCTTCATCCAACTCTGTCTGTATGTAAAGTCCAATGTTACGACGGACCCAGACAACTGCAGAAACTTACAAAGATGTAAGAAACGCACGTCGGCGTTTCGTGATAAATTTGATGCATTTCTTCATATTTTGATGAAGAGTCTCGTTTTTTTCTACAAGCTGCCCGCCAGTCGCCGTGGTGTTGGCCAGGAGGAGGATGGCCGGCGAGCGAGTGGAGGGTTATAACCAGCTGGAGTTTGATGTTGTGGAGGTTGCGGACACAATGGGATGGCAGCTTCCTGTCGTGAAGAGAGGACTCAGACAGCTGCAGTGGAGCAACGAAAGAGGTAAACCTAGGAGAGTTTTGGAGCATATCACAAAAATATATTTAAAAAAAAATCACATTTTCCCACTTGAAATGGTCTGTTTGGTATATTTTGCAATAGTTTAGGTAATTTACTGTTAATTTAGTATAAAAATTATAATTATAATATAATTTTTCTCAAATTTTAGTCTTAAAACCAAAAGAACTTAATGTTTAGTTCAACAAACTGTATATTAAATTAAATTAAATTAAATTAAATTAAATTAAATTAAATTAAATTAAATTAAATTAAATTAAATTAAATTAAATTAAATTAACTGTCATGTCGCGTGTTCTTTTGTTTCAGGTAGAGGACGAAGCGGTGTCCATGTTGAATTCTCCTCCCTTTCATTTCACTTCCGTTCCTACGGCGACCTGAGTGACGAGGAGATGGACAGAGTTTGTCAGTTCCTCCACTGTCGAGTGCAGGACCAAGAGAGAACGCAGATTTTCCAACTTACAGCTTGTTTTAAAGCCTTTAAGAGGTAAAAATCCGTCGACTGTGCTGAATTCCAGCTCTGAACAGGTGTGATTTTTACGAGTTTCCTTTCTGGATACACCTCTGAAACCTGGATATACTATATAATAATCACAATTTAATTTTATTCGACTGAGCTGCTTACATCATCTTCTCCAGAGTCGCTTTCCAAAATGTTCTGCCCTGCGTGGACGAGCTGGACGAGAGTCGCAGTCAGGATCTGAAAAACCTTCTTTCTGAATACTTGGACAAGAGGCGAGACAGAGAGCACGCACCTAAACCACAAGACCTCGAGGACCTCGACAGATATAAGGTCTGACACGCAACTTTAAGAGTTGGATTAGAGTATCATCCGAGGAGTTTGTGGTTGGATGTAACTGTGCGAATGTTTTGTAGCTTCTGGACTGGGAGACTCAGATCAGAGCGGACGTCAGAAGTTTTCTGTCCTGTCGAAGTGACGAGAAGTTTTCTGGCAGAGCTGTTGCAAGAGTCTTTCATGGCATCGGTGAGGACACACACGTAAACATACGTCTTACCACAATCAGATATATTTGACTGATTTATTCTCTCAAGCTTTGTGTGGGCATTAAAACGTAGATCTGAACGGGCTGAAGCTGGTTGGAAATCAGCTTCCACATCAGTCAGTGGAAAATAACAACTTGTAGACCACTTGAGGTCATCAGAGAGCCACCTTCTGTTATTAGCTGCTGAACTTACAGATCCAGTCTACCCAACTTTAGGAAACTAGTGACTTCTCATGAATTTTTTTAAAAAGATTTGTTTCATATACAAATAATTTGTTTTACTGGGGAAAAAAAATCTCTCGGAAGTAAGCTGCAGTACCAATGTCCAGAGGCAGCAGCTGCATAAAGTAGCCTGTCTACTGCAGCCTGCCTGCAGCCTGCCTGCAGCCTGCTTGCAGCCTGCTTGCAGCCTGCCTGCAGCCTGCCTGCAGCCTGCCTGCAGCCTGCCTGCAGCCTGCCTGCAGCCTGCCTGCAGCCTGCCTGCAGCCTGCCTGCAGCCTGCCTGCAGCCTGCTTGCAGCCTGCCTGCAGCCTGTCTGCAGCCTGTCTGCTTCTGCTAGATACGGTACACTACAGCACTGCGTATGGGATGCATCCTTATGATGCTTGACATGGATATCAGGAGTTTTTTTTTTTTAAACAAAAACTACCGACTTGGAGCAGCAGCTCTGATGAAACAAGTCATGATTCAGGTGTGTGAAGAATAAATTTGATTGCAACAATGCTACATATAGTCACCCTCTGAAAACAACAGCCTAAGTTATTTATTTAGAGTTAAAACAAATATTGAATGTGTAAAATGTATTAATTTCATTTAAAAAGAATTCATCACTGCATATTAAAAACATTGTCCCTCAATTATGCAACATACAGTGTGTATATATACATATATATATATATATATATATATACAGTATACTGTATACAGTGGGGCAAAAAAGTATTTAGTCAGCCACCAATTGTGTAAGTTCTCCCACTTAAAAAGATCAGAGAGGCCTGTAATTTTCATCATAGGTATACCTCAACTATGAGAGACAAAATGAGGAAAAAAAATCCAGAAAATCACGTTGTCTGATTTTTAAAGAATTTATTTGCAAATTATGGTGGAAAATAAGTATTTGGTCACCTACAAACAAGTAAGATTTCTGGCTTTCACAGACCTGTAACTTCTTTAAGAGGCTCCTCGGTCCTCCACTCGTTACCTGTATTAATGGCACCTGTGTGAACTCGTTATCAGTATAAAAGACACCTGTCCACAACCTCAAACAGTCACGCTCCAAACTCCGCTATGGCCAAGACCAAAGAGCTGTCAAAGGACACCAGAAACAAAATTGTAGACCTTCACCAGGCTGGGAAGACTGAATCTGCAATAGGTAAGCAGCTTGGTGTGAAGAAATCAACTGTGGGAGCAATTATTAGAAAATGGAAGACATACAAGACCACTGATAATCTCCCTCGATCTGGGGCTCCACGCAAAATCTCACCCCGTGGGGTCAAAATGATCACAAGAACGGTGAGCAAAAATCCCAGAACCACACGGAGGGACCTAGTGAATGACCTGCAGAGAGCTGGGACCAAAGTAACAAAGGCTACCATCAGTAACACACTACGCCGCCAGGGACTCAAATCCTGCAGTGCCAGACGTGTCCCCCTGCTGAAGCCAGGACACGTCCAGGCCCGTCTGCGGTTTGCTAGAGAGCATTTGGATGATCCAGAAGAGGATTGGGAGAACATCATATGGTCAGATGAAACCAAAATAGAACTTTTTGGTAGAAACTCAACTTGTCGTGTTTGGAGGGGAAAGAATGCTGAGTTGGATCCAAAGAACACCATACCTACTGTAAAGCATGGGGGTGGAAACATCATGCTTTGGGGCTGTTTTTCTGCAAGGGGACCAGGACGACTGATCCGTGTAAAGGAAAGAATGAATGGGGCCATGTATCGTAAGATTTTGAGTGAAAACCTCCTTCCATCAGCAAGGGCATTGAAAATGAGACGTGGCTGGGTCTTTCAGCATGACAATGATCCCAAACACACCGCCCGGGCAACGAAGGAGTGGCTTCGTAAGAAGCATTTCAAGGTCCTGGAGTGGCCTAGCCAGTCTCCAGATCTCAACCCCATAGAAAATCTCTGGAGGGAGTTGAAAGTCCGTGTTGCCCAGCGTCAGCCCCAAAACATCACTGCTCTAGAGGAGATCTGCATGGAGGAATGGGCCAAAATACCAGCAACAGTGTGTGAAAACCTTGTGAAGACTTACAGAAAACGTTTGACCTCTGTCATTGCCAACAAAGGCTATATAACAAAGTATTGAGATTAACTTTTGTTATTGACCAAATACTTATTTTCCACCATAATTTGCAAATAAATTCTTTAAAAATCAGACAATGTGATTTTCTGGATTTTTTTTCCTCATTTTGTCTCTCATAGTTGAGGTATACCTATGATGAAAATTACAGGCCTCTCTGATCTTTTTAAGTGGGAGAACTTACACAATTGGTGGCTGACTAAATACTTTTTTGCCCCACTGTATATATCCTATTAGTCATGTGTGCTAAGCCCCTGATCTTCTTCAGTTCTAAATCTGCCCCTGGTTATGGAGAGATGGAGGAAACTAGTTTGGAATTTTCACAATTTTTAAACACTTTTTAGAAACATTTAGAAAAAAAGTGTATAATATTCATTTTAGTTTCAGTTTAATTCCCTTTTCATTTAACAGGAAGTTGTAGTTAAAGATTCTAAACTTTTAGCTCCCTGTTAAAGTCATCCTGTGTTTTCTATTATTTTCGTTGTGCAGTGAACTCAACCAAAATTCTAAGCTGTAAAATGTACAAAAAAAAAAAATGTATTCGTTGCAGGCAGTCCTTGTTATCCTGCTCAAATATATGGCCGAGATCGACGTTACTGGAGGAAATACATTCAGTTTGACTTCAACCAGCTCATCAAACTGGCCACTCAGGAGATCCTTCACTTCAAATGACACGAAAACGTCAGATCTGCACATGAATTACTAACTTATTTACATCTCTGCGTTGTTGTTGTTTTTTTCTTTTTTTACAAGAACACAGTATATTTATTTCCGTTATTCTGTTATATTGTTTTTATAATAGTTTTACTAATTTGTTGTACTGTCACCTCGTAAATCAATAAAAAATGTTAGTTTTTCTAAACAAAATCTGCTTCTTGTGCGACTTTAATACCTGAAACTCTATGAGAAAAGCTTCGACCCAGAGACGAACTTCCTCAGGGATATAAAACTAGAATAAAACCAGGGTGTGATTTCTTGCTTTTATGCCAATTTGACTTTAGACAGTTGATAAGAAACAAATACTCATGTTGACTGGAATAATAGTAAAAAAAAAGTTTAATGAGTTAATTTCTGATTTCATTTGTTAGATTTCAGGTTCCTAGCATATTTAATTTAATTTATCCAACAGTTGTGGAAATTACAGCGAGATATAAAGTTTAATACAGTGTTAAGAACTTTGACTCTGCAGAACTTATGATGCTTGTTTCGCTTTTTCATTTTTAGTAGCAAACCTTCATGCACAAGCATGTTAAAAAAAAATCATCAAAAATATTCTGTGGTCAGCAGATGGTGCTGGAAGACCTCGTTTCAGGCTGGTCCTTGCTATATCACACAGAGCTACCTTTTACTGGGGAGTTGTATAAGCAGTCAGCATACTTTAATTAGTTGATCACATTCGATTCCTTATATGGAGATAAAAACAAGCAACATTATATGAAGCATAAAATACATGAAGGATAATATTTCCTCCACAACAATCATCAGAAATAAGTGTATAAAAAAATACTACAGTAAAAAGCAGTACTGGGATAAGCAAATAAGTATCTTTACAAAAATGCCTGCAGGGCTTTTTTTAATTTTTTTTTATGCTAGGTAAATAAGGAAAGCCTTTGTTTTCTGGGAAGGAAAGAATTAGAAAAAAGTTTACGGTAAGAAATGATTCCAGTTAGTTATTATAAGTAAATATGACTTTTCTTTGATCAGTTTAATTTATAACTAGACTAAAAGCAGGTGGATTGTGGGCCTCTATTATGCAACTTAAATATATTGCTTGGTTAACGCTTCAATAATCACGACTCTTGTTAAATCATCATCTAAATGTAGGTTGACTGAGACCAAAAAAATTATATGATACATGTTTTAGACAACTGTTTATTGTGACCGTAAACGTTTTTTTGGGATATCAGCAAGTCATTATTCCAACTTACTGTCAGTGTAAAGAGTTTAATATACCATAAGTTACATATTGTATGAAATGTTTTTTTTTTTAACACATTACAGCAGTTTAAACTTTAAACATAAACCATTCTGCTGTTTATTGACTCATTTTCTTGATCCTGTAGTTTAATTCTTTATTTAAATCTTTATTTTATAAGTAAAATTGTCTGAGAAGCTCAAAGGTCTGATTGTAAAGAACTCTTGTTTTTGAGGGTCATCGTATCTCATAAAGCCTAATTATAGTTGTGTGGGATTTGAAAGCAGTCTATTTGGTTTTTTTGACTGTCTGCTTAAATCATTTGTCCGTGACTCAGTTGTTCTGATTTAATGGGCTGTTTGGATCCGAGTTACAGTCAGACGCTGCTCATCCATGATGTCATCCGTGCTGCACATGATATGCTCATTGCATGAACACGTAATCTGCAGAGTGATAAATGTCTACCTGCTTACGTTTGCAGTCTTTTGTCATTGGACTCTGTCCCAAGTGAAGATGTTCATGTAACTTGTGGATCCATCAGATTAGATCAGATAGATGATCGTAAATCACACAAATACAAATCTCAACATCAGTCGCTGTACAAGCTTTTGATGTTTTTCTGTTCTGATTATAGCTTTATTATCACGTTTACATGCTGAGCTCTAAAAACGATTATCTATTTTTCATGTGTTGGTCTTTTAAATTGGAAAACTTCTAGAAGCGTTTTTAAAATTTATTTATAGACCATCATCAAAAATTTTACAAAAGAAATTGTTTCCAGTCAGTTGTTTGTTTTAATAGTGTTCATATACTAGTCTAGCAATGTAAAAACACTGTATTTTGTTTGCTTTTTTAATTTTTAATAAGTCAGTATGATTGAACAAACCCACACTTGTCCATCGATAAGCTCAAAAGAAAAAAAAACTTTGTTCAAATCTGACAGAGACCAAAATTAGCAGTTCATGTGATGCTAACTTATCAGACAGCTGCATGAGACTGATAAGGGTTAGAAAACCACATTTTTATTTGGTAAAATAAACAGTTGATGAAATGAGTTTTTATCCTGAAAACTGGTTGAATTTAACAGTTTATGGCAACCTTAAAGGAAATAGTTCTCTGTGCACAAAGCTTTACTCCCATATCACTCCCTGCAGGAGAAATCACCTAACGTGATTAAATAAATCATTTTGAAGGACGCAGTTCATTCCAGTTCAGTTCCATTTATTCATATAACACCAAGTCGGGGCATTTTACAGAAAAAAATCTGTTCAAATTCAAATTTATAAAGAATACATATAAAATATTAACATATATCATTACAGAAAACTCCTGGTAAATGTTGGCAGTGGCTGGAGCCTGAAAAAACAAACAGTTTTCACACTGTTTTGGTCAAATCACATTATATTAAATTAACTAGTTCTCCAAGAAATATCGTACAGAGTAAAGAAAATAAAATCTGAGCAGTAAAGACAAACAAAAGCAATGTATTCATATAAATACATCATTTAAAACAATAGTAATATTAACAGTGATATGCCCCTCGGCTCTGACAGTCTTTGCTACATTTCACGCACCTCCTCGACACCATTCCCCATTGCTAAGAGATCTCTGTTTATGCTAGCACTACAAGCCCGCACAATGCATTTCATATATCATTGAAACCTTCTTTTTCAAACTGCATTTTTCAGATTACTAATGAGTCACAGTGATTTAAAAGCAGAAATACTCAAAAATGCAATTTAGGGCAAAATTTTCTAAAGATATGTCCTCTATTATCAGAAAAATGGCACAAGAACATGTTAACAACACGAAAAACGTGATTTTCATCGGACTGGGTCTCTAACTATATATATCTATATATAAATAATATTAATATTATTAAAATATATTTAAAAATTCGATCTATCTATATATAATGACTTTATTTTAACATCGTACTATGAATTTGTCCTCTTGCGACCAAATGAGTTCATAACCAAAATCTCCAAGCAGGTTCTTGTGACTGTTTTCAAAACTTCACTATTTTCCATGTGGCTCCAACAAACAAGAGGAATTCCCCAGAAAGGCCAAACTCTTAAAAATAAAACTATTAAAAGGTGATTTTCTCTTCATAAAGAGAAAGCAACAGTAAAATGATCCACCCAGTCAGAAGGCCAGCATTCTGCAGGACCAACGTCAGCCACCGATTCTTGCTGCCGACATGGACCAACGTAGGCAGCTAAAAAACAAAAAAGAATGTGTCAGTTAAACTGTTTTTCCCATATTTTAATGTCAAAGTCTGGTAAGCATGGGAGAGAACAGTGAGACTCACCATATCAGCCAGTCCTACATATAAAAAGAGTCCTGCAGCGACAGCAGCTATCCACTGTTGGGTTGCGAGATCAGTAGCTACAGACAGAGCAATATACAAGCCAATAAAGGAGGTCAAGGCGCTGCCCACATTTAAAAGCAATGCCTTGCGTATGGACAAGCCGCTATGGAGCAGAATAGCAAAATCCCCTGAGGAGAAAAAAAAAAAACAGCAGCAAAATTAAATAATGAATCATTATGCTAAAAATTATCAAATTGTATATTCTAAGTAGAATTTACCAAGTTCATGTGGGAGCTCGTGGCAGAGAACAGCTAGTGATGTGGCTAAACCAGACTTCCACGATAAGGAGAAAGCAGCACCTATCGCTAAGCCGTCTGCAAAATTGTGGATCCCATCACCAATAGTTATCATGTAAGGCAGCAGACGTTGTTCTGTTGACGCAGGAAGACACATAATTATAGTTTGGACTCAAGCAGCTTTGATAATTGCTCCAATTTAGTGAGATCATGATTGTTCTTATGTTTACTCACCTCTTGATCTCCTTTTCAGCTCTGAAGGAGATTTCTCTCCATCTTCATTGTCAACCTAAAATGAATGTATTCATGTAAATGACATTCAATCAATCTGATGTTATAGTTGTATTCATTTTTCCCCCTTATAATTTCAAATTTATTTTACAATATTTCTTTGCTTCTGCACTGTAAAGTGTTTTAAACCTGTCATTAATAAAATACTTTTGTTCCATATTGGGTAATTGGTTTCTAGTACAAAACTAAACCAGTGAATAAAAATGTCTATATTAGTTTTAATTATATTTTATCTGTTTTTTTTACAAAACACACAACACTGAGATATTTTCTGTGCAGATAAACCAGATCTCTGTCCATCATTTTAAATAATATATCATTTAAAACACTGAACTCTTCACGTGCTTCTTACCAGATCTGACTTTGATGCTGACTGTGATTTATCTTTCTGTTTCTTTTCCTGTTGATACATCTCTAACACGCCAACATGGTCGCAGTGGTGAGGCTCAGATTCATCCTGAAAGAGTAGTAAATCAATTAGTCTTATGACAGTGTGTTGAGATCATGTAAAACAGTAAAATATATATAGTGTAATCTAGATAAGAGATAAAAGATAAGACACAAAAATAAAATCCTTTAATAGAAACTGTTTATGACAATCTTTTCAAATCTTTAACCGCTGAATCCAGTAAAGCAGAGACTAGCAAGAACATCAATAATAATCAGCTGTTGAAGTTTTGAATGTTTAATCTCACCGCGTGGTGATGATGGTTGTTTTCCTTTGTGACCATAGAGAAGATGGTTTCCATCAAGTAAAAGATGTAAATGCCACCAATCACAGCCAGCATCTTCAATATGTATTCTGGAGTTTCGCTGTGTTCATCATGTGCTGAATGACTATGTATGGCATTGTCATCTGAGTGCACGTGTAAACCCAAAAACTAGAAAAACACAAGGACAAAGCAAAACACCACAATTTAAGCTAACGCTATAAACATTTATGTGTCCAGCACAAAAAGATCTGATGACTCACCATGGGCATCAAGTGCAACAGAGCATCTCCAGTCAGTGAACCTACAGCCATGCTAATGCAAAACTGGATGCACAATTGAAAAACGTTGGTGCATGAGGTGCACAGCAACACCACAATACCAAACATGGATGCCAGTGTAATAATCACATTGGCGAGGGTTGCATAGAGGTATCCTACAAGATAGAGGGTGAAGAACAGAACTTAGAACTTCAACTCCTGATTTTTTTAGACTTATATTAAAGTAGATGCAAGCAGTAAGTAAATAAGGATTATTTCTAAAAGTGCCTTTCACAGATAAAAATGACAAGGTGCTGTCCAAAGATCAATAAAATACAACATATGAAACAATAAAAAGCAACCCATCAACAACAAAAGACTTTCTTTAAAAATATTGTTGTCAGTCCCTTTTTGAATGGGTCAATAGAGTTGGCCCCAAGGAGCGTCAGAGGAAAGGCATTCCACAGTCTGGGGGCCACAGTCTAGAAAGATCGATCCTCTCGTTTTATAGTGGGTCTTGGGGACCACGACAGGTTCTGGTCAGAGGAATGAAGAGCACGACCAGCGGAGTTTAGGGTCAAAATGTCAGATATATAGACCGGGGCCTGACCATGCAGAGCTCTGAAGGTCAGCACAAGAATTTTAAAGTCAATTCGATAGACTACTGGAAGCCAATGAAGAGCTCTTAAAGTGGGGGTAATTTGAGCACCAGACAGTAATGTCACTGAAGAATTTTGGACCTGTTGCAAATGGGACAACTCTTTTTTGCTTAGACAAGAAAACAGACTGTTACAGTAGTCTAAACAAGACAACACAAAGGCGTGGATAATCATCTCAAGATCTTCTTTGGATACCATTGTCCTGAATTGAAAGATATTCTCAAATGATAAAAGCAATTCTTCATCAGCTGTTTAGAGTGATGGTCTAAAGACATCTCTTTGTCAAAGAAAACACCAAGATTTCTAAGGGTTGGTTCAATGGACAGGCTCAAATCACCCAAGTGCTGGGGAATCCTTGGAATAGCATCATCAGGGGCAATCACCTGCACTTCAGTTTGTTCTGAATTTAGCTGTAGGGCATTAGCACTTACCCATTGTGTTAATTCAATTGAGGAAAGTCATTAGAGAATTTAATTTCTGAACCTCAGAGGGCCTGAAAGAACAATACAGCTGAATATCATTGGCAAGAAGATGATAGGAAACATCATCAGTAAACTCCCGTATTAACTTTCCTAAAGGAAGAATTTAAAGCAAAAAACAAAACCGGGCCAAAAACTGAGCCTTGGGGAACTCCACACAACAATTCAGCAGAGTCGGACAAGATCAAGTGCAACTGTTATAACAGCAACATATATCCTAATCCTTATCACATGTTGAGTCACTATCATTCTCCCACAGAAAGTCAGATTTTTATGCTTAAAGTCGCCTGCAGACTTACTGCCTGTCTTGGAGAGGTTATCAGGTTTCACTGATTCTGTAACTTCTACACAGGATCCACTCAGGATCTGCTGGATGAGTGCAGGACTTAGCTGAAGCAATTCAGAACGACCCATCACAGGGTAGGAAGAGTTTTCATCAGTCAGACCAAAGATCTGGACCAGTTCTTCAGCAGAGAAACAGTGCTGGAAGGAAACAAGAGAAAACCAAACACTTAGAAGATTTAATCTGGATTATTATTCAGAAATAAAACTAACACTCATTAAAATCATCTTTATTCTTTAAAATTGTAATAAAGTCACAAACTGTTGGTAGACTGCGTTACCATTAACATGTGCATTGTGTTTGTACATACATGTTCCCAGGTGTTGTTACTTGAATGTCGTTCATAGCTGCTCATCTTCATCAGATGATGATCAGCATGTTCATGGTGATCATGTTCGTGCCCATGCCCGTGATCATGATCGTGATCATGATCGTGATCCCAATCTTCCACTGGTCCGAGGTTCAGTCTCTTCATGAGAGTCTTCAGATCTGGAGGAAACACACAGATACAACTGAGCAAACAAAAAGGTGCCAAATTTCTTTTTTAAATGCAAACTAATCACTAATATTCCAACATTAATGTTTAAAAACCCACTTCAGTCATCTTTTGAGCTATTTTAAAGCATCTCAATGGCCTTTAAATTATGATTATGGTGTTCCTACCACAAAAATCACAAAATCTGTACTGTTTTCTGGGGTGGGGTTTCTGCATAGCAGCAGTAGCTCATTAGCAATTTGGATCCCCCCCCACCCCTCCCTATTGCTGAGAGCTCTCTGTTTATGCTAGCTCTACTGCTAGCTTACAGCTAGCAGGAGCTTTTGGCATACCAAATGGATTTTCTACATCACAAACTCACTCATTTTTAGATGCATTTTTGCGTCTGTTACTGATTCACAGTGATAAGAATGCAAAAATACTCAAAAAATCAATTTTGAGCTGAATTTTCTTAAAGGTCCAATATTATGAAAAATCCCCTTTTTCTGGGATCTGGGGTGTTATTGTGTGTTATTGTGTTGGAAAAAAAAACATCCGTGCTGTTTTTAGTGAGATAGGGGTTTCTGAATACAGTCTAATAAGCATCCAGATCAAAATTGTCCAGGCTAGTGATGTAGGAAACCAGGAAGGGGGTTGCACACCCTCCGAGAACTTTCTCCACCCACCAGGTACAGCAGTAACTTCCTTGCACACCCGCAATTCTGTTACCGATTCGAAACCACTGGTTCCGAATAGGAAACTCACCACTCAAAATGCTGTTGTTGGCTGCTCAGAAGAACACAAAACACTTCATCAGGTCCCAGTCGAAGAGAACAGAAAATCGGCATGGACTGATTTTATTTATGAAAGTAATGTCCCTGCTACTGTTGACAAAAAACGACCAGAGGCAAGCTGTTGCTAATAAAGAGCTAACACCGTTACTGGAGCCGAGCTGTTGCTAATGAAGAGCTAACACTGTTAACAAAGTAAAGGTGCTGCTAATTAAGAGCTAACACTGTTACATCTCTTTCTGGGTCAAACTGGTAAGCTTGAAGAACTGCATCTCTACCATAAGCAGCAAAACAACACATATAGCCCACATGAGTAAACGACAGACTAACCTTTCAGTAATGTGCTGCTGGAGTCTTCAGGCTCAAAGTTCCTCCATCCAAAGTTTTTAATCACATTTTAAGTCAATTTCTTGGCACTGCAACACTTGTTTATCATTAATTGCAGTATAATCCCCTGTTTGTTTACCAGCACCGCTAAAATCTCCAATGTCTCACAAACGCATGCAGGGAACAGAGATTGGTGGGGCTTAGAGTTAATAGTCCGGTAAACAGCCTGCCCACATGAAACAGTGCATTTCAAGATGAGGTGTGATGAGATGGGAACAGCTGAACTTTGAAAAGGTGCCAATTTGAACAATGCATGGCTTTTACATATCACTGAGATGTAAAGGAATGATTCAGAGTGTGTGAAAAGTGCATAATATGGGCACTTTAAGATATGTCCTCTAGCATCAGAAAAAAGGCCCAATTACATGCTATAATTACAAAAAAACATGATGGCGTGGGCCTTTAAATAAAGTTTAAGCACCGTGGTTTTGAACTTTAAATGAAAAGGCTCTGTAATTATTTACCCTGAACAGTAACATTTTCTGAACCCAGTTGGTGGATGATGTAGTCCAGGAAGAAGTTCTCATTCGGCAGGGGTTGATCATGGAAGCTGTGACCCAGCAGAACGTGATAAAGGACACGACCCAAAACTGCCCCCACTTCTTGTCTCTGGTCTATTGCTGAAGGGTCGACCTCTTTCATGATGCTGTTTGCTGTCACATAGGGCTGATTAACATGAGGAAGGGAAACAAGATACACACTGAAAGTGAAATGAGGTAAAGTAACATTTGATCTGTTCTCAGATGCGTATAATCTTTCATTAGCTTCAAATCCACACTGAAAAATCGATAACAAATGTGCTAAAAACAGAGTTGTTTTCGGTGAATTGCTGAATTAATATTTTTTTGACATATAAATCTGTTCATGTGTCAGGTATGTCAATAAATCTAACTGTAGTAAACACACAATAATTGATAAAAAAAATAAATTAAACCTTTCATAGTTAAAAAACAGTGAGCACTGTTTTATAATAATATGTATCTGTTCTTGGATCTAGTTTTATCCTTTTTGACCCCTTAAGTAGTGATCCCCAAACTCTCTAGCCTCTCACTCACAAAATATCAGCAACAAATACAAACCAGTTATTACAGAAAATAAACAAATATCACAAAGAAGACAATTAAACAATGGAATGATAAAAACAAACTGATTCACAACCCTTTTTCATTTATTTATGATCATTGTCTTTTATTTCTTGCAGCAATTATAAAATTTGCAGTAGTTTCTAAACTTAATTTGATGTCTGGAGATCATTTTAGGACCCCTTCCTTGGTGTTTTATAACCCCCAGGAGGGCCCCGCCCCCTACATTGTGAACCACAACTTTAAACTCTTGTGATCTTTCATTATAAACCTGAGATGATTTAAATATTATGTTTCACTCATGAGTTTAAACAAGAAAACCCAAATGTAATAATATGAATTTAATAAATACTAGGGATGGACCGGTACCATTCTAATGTCTTGAGATGAAAGGTTTAAAAAAGTCGTTATTTATCCATGGCTAGTCAGATAAAAACATGCCTACACATTTTAGCCAGTAAGTCAGGGCTTAAAATGTTTGACAAACAGCTCACTCCTTTGTTACGACCAGTAATCAGTAACAACTGCTTAGGGAGAGCAGGTAGGAAGTCACATGACTGAATGACTAGTTTCACAAAAATTACTTACAATCATTAAACATTATGAATTTTCTAATATCTCTAGCCATATGTGAATCCCCTACCTTATATGCACCAGAGGTATTCATACTCTTTCACACCCAAGAAGATCTCCCAGCACTTTTTGCACCATTCTAATGTATTGGTATCAGTTAGTTAACTGATGCTATGAACTGATAATTAAAATGTGGAAACTCTGAAATAATCTCAAAGAAATCTTTTTATTTTTCACTTTCAATTTTGGCTTTGTGGTCATTTTTATTATTATTATTTTAATTGAGTTCACCATCATTTGTTGTGACAAGCAGAGAAGAAAATAAAACCTGTCTTCCAATACATTGCATTTATTTTGTGTGGTAGATGTATCGGCATTGGTACTTGGTATCGGCAAGTACTCAGATCCAAGTATCGGTTTGAATAAAATGGTAGCATTGCATCCCTAATAAGTACTATCTTCCTAAATTCTAAGCACAAGCAGATTATAATCTGGTGTAATCTTACCTTATTGTGTGAGGGTTTGTAGTGGTTTTGGAGCTCCTTAAGCACACCTTCCAATCCATGAACATCTATAAGCTCGTGTGTGTGTTCATGGCTCTTGTGTTCATGATGGGTGAATTTGTGAAGGAAATGTTCCGTCTCTTCTCCCCATTTCTCTTGCTGTATTGCAACACAGACCAGGAAAGGAGAGGAAACATACAGGATGCTGCCAGCAGCGACAGCAGGAAACTGAGACACGGTTACGATTCCACCACCATTCTCAACTTCTTTCTGCCTGTGGCTCAGATGATCACCAGTGAGCTGATAAACAGCTCCGGCCAGATCGCACTATACAAAAAACATTCAGAGATAGAAAGATGATAAATCTGTTTTAAAATAATAATAAAAAAAAACATTTATTCATTCATAGGATACAACATGAGATGACACCTGCAGAAGTGCCACAAATCAAAGTTCATGATCACGCTCTTGTTATAATGGCACAGAATACACAACAACCCATAATCTAATCTAAAATCTACAGAAAAAAAATATTACCTTTAAAGTTTTCAGATACTTCAGGTACTACAATATAAAACCAGCATAAAATACTGAGTAACATTTATTCTCTCCCACAAACTAACAGGAGCAAAATATAAAGTTCCTCTCAATAATTACTTAAATACAGAACTTCTATTTAATTAATATAATCATATTAATTCAAAAGTTTTGTTTTTATTTTTCTGAATGTAAAATATGTGTTTGTTTACATTTGCATCCAAATCAATAAAGATGAATGGTATTTGGATTTAGTAAACTTGAAGAGGTACAGCGGTATTTTGGGGTCCCTACATGAACCAAATGCAATTTCCTTTAGTATTTGGAAGGACACAGACATTCATTATAATTCAGTTTAATTCAGTTCAATCATCCTTAATAATAAACAAAGGGAACATAAAATAAGTTTGACACTTTTCCCTCTGAGGATCATATTTTTCGACATATTTTCACTGTGGCTTTAAAACGATGAGCGATAACTAAATTTACTTTAAATGACAATTTTTTGTAACTGTTCTGAAATGAAAATAAATTGAAAATAATAAATTGCTCAAATCAAATGTCTAAATTTATGTACATAAAGTGTCAAAATTGAATCACACAAAAGTAATTATGTTATGTGATAAAGATTTAGACTTTTAATAATTTATAAATGCATACAAACTGAACAAATCTCAAACTGCATTATTCTCTCTCTCTTTGTGGATCATATAGGTCTCTCTAACCATCTTTTAGACATTTAATTCACATGACTAACATCTAGCGGTGGCGGGTGGAAATGTGTGATTTATAGTGTAAAGGCCTGTTGAATTTGTGCAACTTTGGTGCCCAGAGACTTAAAACCTGATGTATAAATAACAGTATTTTATAATAACAGTATTTTATATGGCAAGGCATTTTGAATACTACAACTACTAATTATTATTATTAGTAGTATTATCATTATTATAGATTTTAATATAAATATCTATGAAACTCAGGATACCAAATTCAACACTCTCCACTTGAATTACACAGATCCTCCAGCAGGTTATTGAGGGACGTATTCATCCATTTAAATAGGTCATGCTCTTAGAAACTTATAGAGTAACATTATAGAGATAAACTGACATTAAAAGAAGTCTGCAAACTAACAAGGTCAATGTTTAATTAATAATGGACTTTGAGTCATTTGAGTCAATCTTCATAAAGTCACACAATAAATTGTCTTTATCCCAGTTTTAACTTTTGCTCTTATTTATCAGAATGAAGTGCAATTTAATTATACAGTCAAATAAGCAGCAAAATTAATCAATCAAATCAAATCTGTCCTCTTTGACCACTTTAATTTCCTACCAGCCGCTGCAGCAGATATTGTTCAGTCATGTGATAGATTTATGCATTTTACAGCCGTCATCAAAGAAGCTCAAGGACTTCGTTCCCACTTACTGATAAAGACATTTAGTCTGATTTGCTTTTTACAACACAGTTTATAAAGTCTGCATGGATTACTGAACATCCAATATGGCTGAAACTTTAAAAAACAGTAATTCAGCTTCTATAGATAAAAGTCTAGATACAATAGTTTGAAACTGAAGCTTAAATCCCACATCTCTTTCAAATTAATCGACATCACAGGTATTTCATCTTGCTTTAAATGATTGTTACCCTGGACTGAAACTGTTGCCCTGCATTTTCTGCTCTAGTTTAGAAAACCTACAGGACAAAAGCTAAAAAATATATTAAATAAAAACAAATTCAAGCTGTTTCAGAAGCAGAAAGATGGCCTCATATTGACATTAGAATTGATAGTTAATTTACTAGTAATTGATCAGCATTTTGATCAGCGTAAGTTGCTTCTGTGTTAGAAATAGAAAATGACTTTGTTAAGCTTAAAATGTAGAAGGCTTATTTACTCTAAGACACAAATCTGTAGTTGGAAAAAAAGCCCAAATCATCATCGCTCCCCCACCGTGCTTGCTTTTAATTTGTACTTTTATTTTCTAAATGTTCTGTCAGTGAAGGAATAAATGATCTTTTAACACTGACATGCAAGAATCTAATGACATATTTAGTGACCCTCAAAGTACTAAGTGAAGTCTAGTATTTGTACTTAGTCACACCTCAAGAGTTAACGTAAAAAATTAGAGCGTATTAAGCTAAGTGATCTACTCTGTGTTACTATACGCTTCACTAATAAGCGACACATTAATTTTTCTTCTACCCCAACCGTCCAAACCACATTGTCCCAGATGTTGTGTAGTTTGTTCAGATTAAACTCTGTAAACGTAATCTGTGCCACCATTTTACTTTTAGAGAAAGAGGCTTTCTTATTGTAACCCTTTTAAACAAGCCGTATTTGTTGGAGCGTTGCACAATCTGACCTTTGGGGTGAAACCGGTGGGATATATACTCCTAATAGATCAGCAAATGTCTTGAAAATATCCCTGTTGTGAATATTTGTTCTTCCTGTAAAATTATAGACTCTGATTTGAATGAAAATGGCTTTATAGTCCCCAAAGTGACGGCAGCAACGATGACTTTATTCTGAACTCGCAAACTATACCAAAACTTTTATAGGAGTTCATCCACCTGCTGATGATCTCTTAATTTTTTTTTTTTAAATAGTCTTGATTTTACACTCAAATTTTGTTGTTTGTTCATATATATATATATATATATATATACATAAAAATATAAAAGACATTCCGCTTTCAATTTGTCAAATGTTTTATGGATACATTTACATTTTAAAATAAAGTTATTAGATGTCTCAATATGGGCTTAAGTCATGAATGTATAAATTGTTAGAAAATATGCCAAATGTGTTTTTATTATAGGTTAAGTAGTTCTAACAAAAATATTTCATTTTTTAAAAACTGTATAGAGACGCGGTGAACAGGTAGAGCTGTTGGACCTCGACCTCTCTGCACCTCACCTGCCGGTCCACACCTGGCTGTCTGATCTGGCAGTGAAGTTAAACTAATAAAACTTACCTTTTCACACGGCACTTCACCACATTGCACACGTTTCTGTAGTGTATTAAAGAGGGAGCGAAGGGAGTCCAGGGTCAGAAAGCTCTGCCCCGGGGACACGACGCTCACCACTGCGTTGTAGGCTTCATCTGTGGCGGAAAAAGCCGAAACGGAACCGAAAAGATCCAAACCGGAGGACAGAAGAAAGATGAGCAACATGGAGGAAAACATCCTAATGGTTTAAAAACTTTAATAGAAGTGGATTAAATGGGAAAAATGGACAGATAGAGGCTGGTGAGAGTCTCGGGTTATTCCCACACACACGGGGCTTTATAAAGCTCAGTTGGGCGCTATAATCAGCTGGAAAACAACGACAATCTCACCGGATCTGGACTCTGGATTGTGATTGGCTGAGACGTGGCTCGTGCTTTGCAGTACCTGTTCATTTAAACCGGCAGCCAACAGGGCAGACGAGGCGTTTCTACAGCAACTATAACTAAAAAAGACAACGCATTTCACTTAGTCAGCAGCGTTTAACTCTGGATCCAGTTTAGATAGGAATACAGAGAAAAGCTTTTATTTTGAAGGATCAGAAGGTTCGATTATAATACTTTGCAAACTACAATACTGCAGTTTTTTCATGCGCAGGCAAATACTTAAATACAACAAAACATGCGTTTTATTTGATTAATTTTACAGCTCTTTCTCTCTTTGTTAACCAAAAAAAAAACATACATAACATTAAAGGTTTCCTTTATTATCGTTGTGGGACAATTTGTTGTGCAGCTGACATACACACACAAGCGATTTTGCAGCTCAATTTGACAGTTCTCTGTAACCTGTTTTTATTTTTAAGAGTGGGGGAACTCAACCAGCACACAAAGGGAACAATAAAACATTTGCTTAAAAGTCTTGTCAACATCAAAGTTCCTTAACTTTCTGAAGAACATGTGCTTTCTTAGACACAGTATTGATTTGTGCCTCGAAGGTCAATTTATCAAGGATCTTGCCGAGGTATTTCACAACCCGTAAAGTTTGATCATTGATAACAACAGGAGAAAGATCAGGAGGATTCTTCCTCAAATCAATCTGCATCTCTTTAGTTTTCCACACATTGATGCTGCAGGAAGGATGACTTGCAACACTCAGTGAAGTCCTTCATTACAGGTCCAGAGTCCGAATTGTCCTCTGTAAGAAGTGACACAACAACAGAGTCATGCGCAAACTGAAAAACATGGAGCTTCATGTAGCAACTCTGACATAGATTTGTATATAAAATAAGACAAAAGAACACTAAATAAAATACCATTTACTCTCTCATGCTGTGATGTGTTAATCAATGCCAGAAGTGTATCAAAAATAAATAAATACAGATACTCTGAGAATCATAAATCAGTCAAAAACAATCTAATTTCACTAGTTTTATAAAGTGAGATAACCTGATTGATAAACTAACAGCTGAGATCAATAGTTTGTTGGAGAACTGGAACAACTTTAAAAGGCAGAACAGGGTCACAAATATCAAGTTTTAAATGTGATTTTGTGGTCCAAATTTAGATTTCTACACACAGAATGCTGTGCAAATTCCTTTATAAGACAAACTGTCTGCTCCAGCTGATAAACCTTTCTTCCTTTTAACTCACAGTTCACGTTCTCATCATTATCATATCATCCAGCTACTACAGAAACAGAACGTTATAAGACAGAGACAGAGTGATAAAAAGGCATAAGCTGAAACTGGTATCGGAATGAAAATGAAACGATTGCTGTTTTCTGTCTGAACTTTTCAAAACGTTTCATTATCAGAGACAGTCTTGATGATTTGTCCAAGGCTGTGGTTCTTCACAAAATCACAGAGTAGCGCAGGTTAATATTTGTACACATTGTTCCAACAATTTGTCATTTAGCTACATAAACATTTCTTTTTATTCTGACAACTTTTCTTGGCCTCATAGCTCTAAAAATAACCCAAACTTCTCTGTTTGTTCCCCCCAAAACAGATATAAACTCCAAACAGTTGCTGTTTTAACCATCAAGACAAACAGAAAAAAAACTGAGAAGTTTGACTACAAGATGCAAATGTATCTGAGAAACCACCAGAGACATTATTCCATATTATCGAGAGGTTTTCACTTGTGTTTATGAGTGTTTTTTTGATGAATGTGCACACACGTATGAAAGGTTTTCTGCTGTTTCTCATTCTGTATGTTACCGCACTGACCACAAGAGGGCGCTGCTGTTCTGTGTAACGTCACAACGGGAAAAAAGGAGGAAACTAATTATAAAACTTGTATTTTGCTGGTAAAGACAAGAGTCATTCTTGAAAAGTATTTATCTATTGAACAATATTGCTATAAAATGGTGATTAAATGAGAAAAAAAATCAGGGTTTATGAGAAGAGACAACAAAATCTTGATTAATTGCACCAGAACCCTAAATTGTTGAGCAAACAAAGCAGATATCCTAAAAAAACCCCACATTATTGTAAACAAATAAATAATAACAAATGCCATGACACCCTGCCTTAAAGCATAGGATGGAGGTGAACAGACAGACCTGAAGAAAAATGGAAGACAGACAACAAATCCACTCTGAGGCTGATGAAAACAATGTTGAAACAGAACAGCAAGAGAAGGAGGTAAAATGCAACATGCACAGTCTTCCAAAATAACTCAGGGAACAACAAGTACATGCAACTGAGACCAGAAAACTGAGGCTAAAAACAAGAAACAAACACCTAAATACTCGGACAAACTTCTTACAGAGACATGATCGGATCAAGATCAGAATCCAAGCAAACACACTGAACTCTCCATTAACCTGTAAGAAGAAGAACGTTTAATTTAACAGTTTAAGACTCTTCTGCAAAAATGTTTGTTTATTTTAAGAGTCAGAATAACATTCAAGCTACAGTTTTTAAAAGAAATACAACAGAATAAATCAGTATACCTTGGCAAACATGCATGTATTTTCTGCTGGTAAACTACGGTGGCCCTGTAGTACAAAAATCAACAACCGATGCAACAAATAACATCTTAGAAAACACGAAACAAGTTACAAAACTGCATTATGTTTCTTAAAAATATATGTTTTAAAGTATTTTACTGTTCTACTGAAGTATAAATAAACTTTGTTTTGATGAAAATATTTATTTTTTGTAGCTTCTGCTTTAGTAATTTCTAAAATGTAGTGTAAAGATTGTGTTTTTTATTGTTTTATTATTGCTATTTTTAAAAGGTTGTTGGATCATGTCAAATTTTGTTTGTCATTTGGAAGAAACAGTGTTATATGAACCAAAAGAAAAGCAACATTTTCCAGTGCAGCTAATCTTTATTTAACTAACCTGTTCTGGTTGTAATATTGATGCATCACAATAATCATTTTGCACAGACTCACACATCTAGAAGGTTAAAACAATAAATAAAATTGCATCAGGCGTTAATCTGTGTCTCATGAATCACTTCACAGACAGATATTGAGTTGATTGGCTGCACATTGCAACAAACTACTGAACAAACACTAACACATACATGAAAATACAAGTGTGTTCATTGCGTGGGACTCTGGACATCTGTCCTTGCTGTACACACAAATACACACTCCTCCCAGAGACAAAACACACACATTATCCAGTGACCTGTTTTCACACGGCCAGCCATCATGTCACTCCAAGTCACGCTGTCTTTCACACAAACTTGTAGATCGGTTCAACCAACCAACTCATCCAGTTCAACAGTGTATCCTCTTATAGACACACACACTTAAAATTCTTATAAACACCCATTTATTTTACTTTATTTTCCCTTTTTATTCATTTATTGTATAAGCTGATAACA
Organism: Pachypanchax playfairii; assembly: GCA_006937955.1. NCBI lineage: Eukaryota > Metazoa > Chordata > Actinopteri > Cyprinodontiformes > Aplocheilidae > Pachypanchax > Pachypanchax playfairii. The sequence continues at coordinate 3,081,003 of SSNP01000045.1, forward strand.
AAAGCTCCAAACGATTTTCTTCTTTGGATTTTTTATTCCTTTGGAGCAACAATGAAAAATAACGATCAACCTTTCATTCATTCAGACTGTTGGGTTCAGTGCATGCTTCAAGAAAATATAGAGACTCATGTGTCCGTCCATTCATCTTCTTCCTTTTATCCAAGATCAGGCTGCAGAGGCAGCAAGTTCACTCTCTTTAGAGAAGTTCTCCAGCTCCTCCTGGAGACTTCTGGGTCTGTTTGAGGGTCTCCCCCCCTTTAGAGGGACACTACAAGGATGCATCCTAACCAGATGACCAAACCTGACTCCTTTCAATCTGGAGGAGCAGTGGGCTCTACTTCAAGCTCCTCCCACATGACGCAATCCTCACCTTGGCCACATGATGGAAGAAGCTCATTCCAGCTGCTTGATTCCCGAATCTTGCTTTTGCAGTAAATCAAGAGCTTTACCTTTTCGACTCTTTTTTTTTTTTACCAGCATTTCACCTTTTTTCACTCCTCTGTTGCTCGTTTTTGTTCAGATTGTTCTTACAGGTTTTCTCTTACCTCTTCCAGCTGAGTGCAAAGTGAAATCACAAGAAACTATTTCTCTTGATTACATGTTTACCTTTACAGAGATGAAAATCCAGATGATCTGTGAGAAGCTGATAAAAAAAACAAAAAAAACAACAGGAAACACAAAAATCAATGCGAAACAAACGGAGACCCAAACCATGATTACTCCTCCATGTTTATAATGTATCTAATAGTGGAATGATTCTTTCCTTTTGTGTTTTGAGGTTCATTTCCTCTCAGTGTAACATCACAGTGTCCCTGTCCCCTTCCTGTTTCGCAGACACAGCCTGGTCTCAGCCCTACTTTCCCTCCAAGGCTGATGCTTCCATTACAGAAATAAAAGCATGACGGCTAATCCAGTTACACGTTCCCTGGACAACACACAGCCACACACAGACGTGCACATGGATACATATATCTTACCAAAAAACAAGTGTGCATCCATTAACACATACCAGTGTGCGTATAAGCACAAAAAAAGCCACAATTACACACAATCCAAGCACTAAAATACACACTTGCAGGAGGCATTTGATTGAAATAAGACATCATGTTGTGAAAAGTCAAACAGAGCTTTTACTCTCTGGAGTCCTAGAAATAAACACCAGATATAGGTAATCTACACACGCACAGCAGTACACACATTGTTGTGATCTCCCAAGACAATTTCCCACAGAGCTGTACATCCTTCCTGTGGTGTGACAACAGAGGGTGCAGCGAGGTGAAAGAATGAAAACAGTGAGAGTATTTTCTGATACAGAGATCCTCCCCACATTTTGTCTCATTCACCAGTATTCACCTGTCCTAAAACGCTCCAAAACAGATTTTCTTGTGTGTTGTTTTTAATATTTGTCGTATGTAACTGTTCTACACTGGTGTGGGGCAACAATCTGTTGATGATGGACTTTAGAGAAGAAGTTGATGAGCAAAGAGGGACTCACCTGGACTCCTATCAAGACAAATCTGACTAAAAGGGCTCAGGAAGGAAGCCAAAGTTTTTCCAGCTGTCTGCATTAGCAAAAATAGAGTAACTGCATTGTAACTGACAGGAAGTCACTGTAACATGAGACAACAGCCCTCCAATGTCATGTTCAGTCTTTTACCATCTCTAAAAAGGACATTCATCGATTAATTTTCTATATCTACTAACTAAAGAAAACCCAAACATGCAGGGGGAGAACGTGCAAGCTCCATGCATTAAGTTCAGGAATTGAACCCAGGACTTTCTTGCTACAAGCCAACAGTACAAATCAAATGCACTACTGTGCAGCCTTTTCAAAGGATATCCCTCAATCAAATCAAGATCAAACAGAATAGATAACAGCTTCAGTTCTTGTGCATAAAAAACTGCCGAACTCCAGCTAGCATGCTCATGTTTCTGTTCTTCCAATCAGCTGACTGAGAGAAATACAGGATATGTGGAAAATACCACCTCCTGTGGACATCAGTTCATGGCAAATTACATTCATGGCATTAAGTCCATCCCTACAGCTTATGTAGGAATTAAGAGGGTAAGTAGCAGGCAGATGCTGATAATTAAAGTCACTGATGAACTGAACTCAGCAAGTGTTAGCACCTCTGTAAAGTCAAACATTCTGGCAGTTTGATAATCTGGATTATTTAGATGTGACACCAAAAAAAAAAAAAAAAAAAACGAAAGACAACATCAGTACTTGCATTAAAATAAATTAGAGCAGGTAAAAAATGACCAAAGTGACTCTTTTTTCTGAGCTTTTAACATATATTTTTTAATCTATGTCAGTATTTTGGTGAAATAGAATATAAATACAGATAAATGCGAATAAAATTTCCTCTTTTTTTGAGAGTGAAAATAAAAAAAGACCAGAAAAACATTTAGAATGATGCATCTCAGACATTATAATGAACAATTTGTTGTTTCATGATCATGTTTAAAGAATTTTTGTGAATGAAGATGAAAATAACAAAAGACAAAAATAAACATTGTTTTACATCTATCTTCTTTAACATATTTTTTAAATTTACTGACTTAAATCCTTGCAAGAAAACGTCCTCGCTCATTGTGGTCTTGTTCACACGAATGATGTAAAGTTTAATTGGTATTTTGATGGTCTTTAGTGTTCATTGATTGAGTTAATTATGTTCTTAATGAGGGCACAATTTATTCCTACATCTAATTAAAGGGTAGTTACACCACCTAGTCGTCAGTGTCCTGGAAGAGACTGCACAGGTTGAAAACTGCTCTCCTGTGGGATCCAAGTGTCTGAGTAAATGTCATCATGTTCTCAGTGTAGGCGGGTCTCTGTGCAACCGGAACCGAGTTCCTGCAAGTATCTGTGCATATAAAAACATGCAAATTTCTAAAATGCTCAAAAATGACATGATCACAAACTTCTAAATATAGAACACAAAAATCAAAGTGTCCATAGCAATAAAAAAAAAAAGGAAATTCTTGGAGTTTTTCATTCAAGTAAAGACCGGATTTTCTTTTTCAACAAAGCACAGTCATCACCAAGGTTGAAGTCAAAACATACAGAGTTTTAGACATTAAAAATACATAATAAGTGTTTTCAGAAATATTCTGTGAACACTCCCCTACACCAAACAACAGGCAACACAAAATGTTTTTCACAGCCTTTATTGAAACACCAACACAATGTTGCAATGTGGAAAAAACCATTAAGGTGTTCGGGAGTAAGACTGGGCTGCACACACACACCTACACCGGTCAAATGTTAATGATTTCTCAAATTTGTTGGTGGTGAAATTCTTCAACCTTGCAGATGGAACGAATAATGAATGAAATGGAAGAGAGTAATGACGAAATGAAGGAAGAGGACGAATAGTAATGAGAAATACAGACTGAGAGATGGAGAGAGAGAGAGAGAAAAAAAAGAGAGAAGCAAGGACTTAAAAATAATAATCATGTCATGGCCTGATAGGTTTGGTTTTTCCAATATTTAAAGCAGCGGACTGAGAAATGAGAGAAAGACAAAAAGAGGTGGGGGCAAACGAAAGAATGGAGAGCAAGGAAACAGATGGATAAATGGATAGAAATAGAGAAAAGTTATTAAATAAAGGATGTGTTGATTAAATCAGAAGGGGTTTATTACAGTAAAGGAAGAAATTCACCACAGTATAAATGATTCGGGTTAAAAAGGCCCTTCCATTAAAAACAGTTTTTCTGAGGTTTCTGTTGAATATTTTAGCTCCACAGGTGTTCTTACCTTCATAGTGGGTGTGAAAACAGGTCAACAACTTCTCTTTCAGTTTTAATCTCTCAAACTACGCAGGTGGCGATAACACCCGGGTTTGAACGGCCTGTATCTGTTTCGTCACAACTCCTTTGTTCGTTAATATTCATCAGCTCCCGCAGTTGAAACCACGCCTAGCATGCTGCTGGCTAAAAGCTGTTAGCATAAGACGTAGCAAACAGGAAGACACGACGTCTGACGTTGCCATGCGCAGCGGGGCAGGAAACAGTATACCTTGCTCTCATAGGCTGGTTTGTTAGCCAATCAGAGTCCAGCAAATTCAAATAAGGAATATGAACGAGCTGCTGCTCGAAGCCTGACGGAATGAGTCGGAACCACCCAAATTTTAATGCAGACAGATTGAAAGGTCTGTTAATCAGTGTTTCCTGACGTTTTAATAACCACAAAGTCCTGAAATTTGTGTGAAATGGCCTCTTTAAGACACAGTCTAACTCTAATTTTGGTCAAACATTATTATCCTGTCCACTTCTGCAGACTATTTCAATATTCATGTATTTAACTTAGTGTTCCTTTTTTATTTTGTGCACGAATGTCTTGCTGTTGTTTCTGTTTCCCACCTGTTATCACTTGCTGACACACTATGTCTGATTGTCTTCCCCTGTGTGTATATATATATGTTCTCTAATGCACCTTTTCCATTTATCAGTTTATCTTCATCCTTTACATCATAGTTGTTTATTTTGTTCATACGAGTAGAAGGATTTTCTTATTTACTTTGATATGTTTCACATTAATGGGATTCCCTCCTCCGAGGCTACTTGACGCAGCCATGTTGCAGTTTCTTCCTCACAGTCTCTCCAGCTCGAGACCTTCGTGACAATTTCTGACTTTACAATGTCAAAAAATATCTTCCTTTAAATGTATGCCTCTAATCATGGAAATGTCTGAGTTTTCTTCTGCAAATTTGTGGCTTTTCAATATCAGAGAATATGAGACGTTTTTTTTTCTGGAAAAAGTGTGAATATAATTTAAAATTAGAGTTTTATGGGTGGAAATGTATCCAAAATATTCTCTTTATTTTGTCTGCAATGGCTCAAATACTCCTTTGTAATGTCAAATGGGTAACTCTAGGTCATATAAGTTTACAATTGTTCATATGTAGCACATTAAAGAAGGATAAAAAAAGATCTTCGGAACCATTATTGAAGGAAAACAATATTGCTGGTCACTTTCTGGGTGCAAAAGTAATCAGAAAGTAGTATAACTAAGCTACTTTCAGAAGTGAGAAACTAAGTAGTATTAGATTTTTATTACTTTTTTGAAAAGTAACTTGTAATGTGTAACTAGTTACTTTTTTGAGTAACTTATTTAACTCTGATAGTGATATATATATATATATCATGATGCTTTAAAATCCTCTGTTTGTCCCTGTATAAACAATAAACCCAGTAATGTGAAAAATCCAGTATCAGTATGATTATAAAAAAAACATTTCTGTAATATTTCACACAAAAGGAGAAAAATCTAAATGCAATTGTGACTTTTTAAACAGGTATAAAACTCAAAACACCTGAGACGAGGGTTTCACTCCCGGGTGAGTGCTGTCAGCTGGAAGAGTCTGAGGCTTTTACAAGCTGAACATTTCATAATAAAACATTTTCTGAGCAGTTTTCACTGTTAATAGAAACAGAAAAACATGAGAGAAGATTTGTTTCAGTTTTAAACTTTAATGTCAGGGGATTCTGTCTGCTTCATCTCATGATTCCAGACTTTATTTAGTTTTATTGTTTCAGGTTTGGTCTTTATTTCAACGTTTGAAGAAAAGATACAGGAAATTTGAGGCCTTTGATGTTTGATTCTCCCAAATTTAAGTTACTTCCTAAATCTAAGTTAATTTTTTTTTCTAATTTGGGTATTTTTTATGCTCATCAGCTCTCAGGAACAACGCCGATTTCATCCTCCAAAACCCGACTCTGCCCAGTTTTCTCCGTTCTGCCCTCAAAGCCCTTAATCCAAACCACCCTGTTTGAATAAAAGTCTCTCCTTCAGTAATTTTTCAGTAATACTTTGCCGTCAGTCACGATTGTTTTTGTTTCTCTCTTCAGTCTCTGCCGTAAACTCAGCAAAGTTCACACTGATTCATTTTCTTTGAGTCAAAATGTGCTGACTCCCTCGCCACTTTGATGGACAGAGATATTAAGTCTGTCTAACGTTTAGGGTAAATCTTGCTGCAATAAGAGTTTTTCAGCTCTTAACTCTGTTCTTCAGGTGCTGCAATATGTAGCAATAGAGAACTCACTGCCATTCCTTGTAAATGATGATTGACTTTCCTTTTTCTTGTTGTATTTTTTTACTTTTATCATATTTACTCTGATTTCTCTGTTTTGGGTTATCACTGGCTAAATAACCCCTCAGATTCCCTGCAACTGTTGATCCTTGTTCATCATTTCTCATTCATAGTTCAATACACTTGTTACTGCCATCTGATTCATTTGGAGAAACACAAATTTCACATCAGTTTAAAAAAAATGTGCCATGATTTCCTCCTTGTGTCTGAACTGATTGTAGCTAATGCTAACGAGGTAAAAGAGCTTTATCAAACCTGGAAATAAGAAACTCGTTATGCAATAAAGTCTGATTTCACAGGTTCATTTTAAGTTTTTAAAATCGTTTTTGTTATTGCAACATAAAGCTTGAAAACAGAATCTACATCAGTTTTATAAAAAATAAATTGCATCTTTCCCTGCAGGTGATTACAGAATATTTCAGGGACGACAACTCTGTTTCAATTTGTTAATCCGTGTTGTATAATTAAAATAAGAACAACATCTTTACCTTGAGAATATGTGTAAGCATTTGCTCCGAATGGGTCAAAGAATGTATGTGAGGTTTATTTATTCTGAAAGAAAAATCACATTTGTAAAGTAAACAATAATAAACACTTTTTAGAAATTAACTGACATCTCAGAGTAACTATGCAAATAAGTGTGTGTTTGTGTGTGCGTGTACACTTGCAACAATTCTGTCCAGGTGGTGGGATAATTAAAATCATTAACATCTCTTGATTTTACATTGAAATCTTGTAATGAACATCTGGCTGAATAAGGGAGAAAAAAGTGTGTGTGTGCGTCCAAAAAAAATGATCCATGTTTGTTTGAATCAGCATTTATCTGGTTATGTAATCATAGTATGACAAAGGCTATAATACCCAAAAACACAACAAAGACACTTTAACTTGGACCTCCGCCAAGTGGACATATTGCAGAAGGTACTATGTCCGTATCTTTAAAAAAATTCCTGGATCCAGACGATAATCTGGATCACCCCAAAAATCTAATCGATTCTTCCTTTTGGTCATTTCTGACCTTTCCTGAAAATTTCATCAAAATCCATCCATTAGTTTTTGAGTTATCCTGCTAACAGACAAATGGGAAAATACAAACATGCAGCAAATAACTGAATAAAAAATATTTCTTATATATACACACAAGTTTTTTGCATGTGTCCCAATTTATTAATCAAAGACCAACCTTATAATTTTCTTTAAAACAATTTAAATACTTTTTTTTTTTCTCTTTACATTCATCACAACCACCATTTGAATGTGTTTTAAGTCTTTTTTGCACAAACACTTTTTCCTCTTAAGATGTTACATTTCATTAACGTGACAGTTTGTTTCCCACAACTTAATCCAGTTTTGTCGAATACATCCTTGAATTTTAACAAATGCTCTGAATAAATGGCTTTTTCTAAACATTTTCACTCACTCGGCGGAGAATTCTGTTACCTTAAATCAAACAGCATTATCTTTTTCAGCTATTTTAAATCAAACAGACAGAAAGTCTTCAGATTTAAGCCCCACAGCAGTAATAAAAAACATCAGTGGTGGTTACTTACTGTCTGCATTCATAATTTACTTGCTGTTGCTGTTGCGGGTGTGGTGTTACACCACCAGGATGAATAGAAACCAACCACAGGGACGTTTGTGTCCTGGAGAATCATTCCTTTAAAGGATTACTCAAAAGGCTCGTTAGTGGTCAACGACTATAACACGCTCACCATTCAGGCACTTTAAAAGACTGTCAAACTACAAAAAAGGTCATGAACAGTGTAAAATATCACAACCAATAAACAAAATATTGATGGAGTAAATAAAAGCTTGTCTAAGCTCTGATTAATAAATTGATTTCAGGTGAAAGGGATGTCTCAGTCTGATGAGCCATGCAGGGAGAGTGACAGAGCTGAGTGCGTTTAACAGACAAACCAGCAGCTTGACTCTGAAGTGAAAAAATAATCTGACAAGTAAAAGCTTTTATTAAAGCACTGTAGTGTGAACCGAACTAGAAATGAAGCCTTGAGCAACACACGTCTGTTTTTACAGAGATTTATGAGCAGCAGTGATGATCAGACAGAACGTCAGCTGCTTTTAAAAAGGTGGAAGCACGTTTTTAATTAACGGCAGATGTGGTTTTTCGGTGGTTGAAACAAGAAGATGTTTCAGCAAATAACTGAAATTTAACAAAGTTATTTTGGTTCCGTGTATCTGGAGCCTCGGGATGAATTATTATTTTTTTTTCTTAGTTTGAACATAGACAGGTCCGTGTAGACATATTTTCTGTCTGCCGCTGTGTGCGTTCACTCGGGGGAGACCAGGATTCTCCCACTGCTGAATGTTTTCGTGATTAAAGCAAACCAATTAAGTCTGATTTTTATGGCAGCACCTCCTTTGAAAACTGCAAGACACTCGCTGAGTTAACACTCACTTATTTCCCATACGGTCTCAAACGTTTCATGCATTTTATTTTGAAATGCCAAACTGTTTCTTCTCTTTTTAACGTGTCATGACACATCTTGGTTGTTACTTTATCTGAGATTATTTGACAGGAAACAGTCTTAATAATGAAAAAGAGAACATTTAAATTGTTACACTCACTGATACTTTTTTAATTTGTTTTTTTTGTGTGTTTTTACATCCTGGAAGGGTCATGCTTTAGTCCAAGAAAGAAATTAAGATTTTAAAAACAGCTGAATTGCAAATAATGGCATAACTCATGCAGCTGCATGGAGAAAACTGCTGAAATAGTTTTATTTTGTAAGACTTTCGAAACTAATGCTGAGATACTACATAGCAAAGCTGCAGATTTACTTCCTGTTTGTCTTTAATGAGCTTCATCATTTGTTCATTATCAGGATGTTCTGATGATCAAGATAGCAACTGATTTTTCTATTTTATTCTTGTTGCTTTTGCACTGTTGCACAGCTCACTATTGCTATGGAAACCAGGCCTGTGGTAGGCTTTGTATAATTTTGCCTGTTTTTTATTTATAATCTCTTCTAATCCTGGACCAATTACTTGTGGACCAGGAAAGAAGAGAGAGATGCCTTTTTCTTCTTCTTCTTCCCCTGCGGGTTTCTTTCTCTTTCCTTCCCAGTTCCTTCAAGTCGCTCTCTTTCTCAGTCTATATCTGTTTCTTTCTTCTTGTTTGCACTGGATTGTCTGCTTGTATTTGCACAACAACTACACAAAGACACAAGCAAACACACACATTCATTTTGCTTCCTATTAATCCAATTTACTCACTGATTTTTTCACAAAATCTCCCAACAACTTCTTCTTCTTCAGCTGCTAACGCATCCACAGCCACAGCACTTTAACCGGTTTCATGGTTGTCACCGTCATCCACAGACAGGGTTGCATGGATTATTTTAAAACTACATTTTTCTGTCCATTCATCTCTCTTTTTTTTTTTGCTCCTTTGGATCCCCTCAGGCGTGTGAGTTTCAGAGCTCCCATGTGGTGTGTGTGTCTCGGCTTTTCTGCAACATGCACATGCTGGGAGGACACAACACACACACAAACTTGTGGTCCCAGTTGGGGGTAAAAGCTCAGATCTGGAGAAGTGAAACTCACAGTTGGTGTTGAGGGGAAAAGATTTTTTACCCCCTGAGCTTGACACACTTGTTCACATTCAGAAACACAGAGATGCAACGAAACAAGTCGTATAAACCCAAAAAACCAAACTCTGGACTTTAAACAAGGAGAGATTCACAAACCCATCACGTGATGAGACCAACATTCTGTCAGAATTTAATAAAAATACAACATTAGAAATGATTTTATTACACACTGTGTCATAATTTCTATGAACGGGGTTAAAGTGTCAGGTCTCAATATTTAGATCCAGTCAAGCAGGGAAATCCATATTTGGTACACTTGTCAATAAAACATAAACGGTTTCTTATGTGTTTAATTTTAAGGTATTGGGCAAACAAGTTGTTTCAAACACAAAGATGTTGGATTGTGATACAATAAAATACAGCTGGAACATTTTTGTTGAAACATTTCTGTATTTGTGTTCTGGATTTTGAGTTTGAAATTCGTAAATTCTTTAGTTGTTTATTTTTTTGATTCTTTGTTGTAAATTCTTGTTTCTCCTGGTTTTTAATCCATTGTCTCCTTCAGTTACATTAATTGAAGTTCATTTCTCACACCTGCCTTACATCTGTTAATCAGCACAGCTGTTCTCATTTTATAATCACCCCTCTGAATTTTGTGCAGATTCTTGTTTGCTGCCTCTTTGTTTTATTTAATTAATTTATTTATTTTTTTGTTTTTTTTTTTTTGGTCTGAGCCTGCTTTTATTTTGGTTCATATCACTCTACTGCATTGCCATTACTGCACCTGAAGGATAATATACACCAAACTGATTGTTATTATAAACATTTTGTTTTTAAAATTGTTCTCACATGGCAGATATTTTCATAACGTAATGAATAATGTCTGCATTCAACTCAATCAACAATCAACTTTTTCAATTGTCCCTTTTTGTATTATTTAGCTGAAATGGCACAGTAAATTCTTGAAGGTTCCATTATTTGTGCTAAAATCTCGATGAAATTGTGTGTTTGTTGTGGTTTTTGCAGACGACACTGATGAAACACCTTCCTAGTGCCGGACTCTTGCACTTGTTGCTGTTTGATCTGGTTCAGAGCATCAGCTGCTTGTCTCTTAAAAAACATTGAAAAAACTTGAACATAGCTTCTTATTTTTGCACAAATGTTAAACAGAACTTGTGAATGTAACTCAGAATAAAGCTGTTTAAAGTATTCCCTTCTGTGGCTAATCAAGCAACCGATCAATGATTGCTCTAATTTCTTATATCTGTGAGTGCATTCATTTGATTGTTTTCACTGTAAAAGGTTATTATTTTGCTGCTAAAGTTACCAGCAAATTTGCTACAGTGTTGAGAAACACTGACAAAAAGTTTAGCTGAAGATTTTGCAGCAGGAAAAATGCTTAAACAAATTAGCAGCTCAGCCCAGATTCCTGCTCTATTAGCCTCATGCTGAGCGTAATGTTTCAATAACCACAAGGCTCATTGCCGCCATCCCATACATCTGCATCTGCCAGCAGTTTAAATAACTCCCTACCAGTTTGTAGGCAGTGAGCATCATCTGGCTGGCAATTTACATTTGTTTGCAAGTAAAATGATTTTACAATTTAACCCCCCGTCTCTAGATTCAGCTGTGTCATTGGAACTAATATTTATCTGATTTTAATTGTTTAATTCTAGCAGAATATGATTTTTTTTAACAATACATTTTTAAAAATCCACATTTCTGTCTAAATATTTGTGAAGTTTGAGTCAGAGATGGTTTTAATTTTTGTTCATTGAAGGCAGGTTTATCTGAGGTCAAAGGTGAAATTGGCTCACAGACATTTGAGCTTGTGAGGTTATAAGTTGCATTAAGAGTCAAAATGAACTGGCAGTCTGAAGACAAAAGTGTAAATATATCTTTATATGAATTTAATAAAATTACTTGAAAGATAATCAGAATTCATGTATTTTATCTTGGAAATGTTGTGCATTGAAATTCACAATTCTAAGCGGAGATTTATTTAATCTTTCACATTGAAAAAAATGATTCATCCATTTCATTTTCAGCTGTAAGGACGATTCTTTCCTGTTTTTCTAAACATTCTGAAAAAAGTCTCCCTTCTTTACATCAACTTTTTATATTTTCTAAGTGAGCTAATAGTTCACATTTTGATTCTTTTGGTACAAATTTAAAACTTTGATCAGTAGTTTCACCTGAAAGGTCATCTCAGTTCATGGTGATGTAAAAACTTCATTGACTTGATGTTTCAGCAGGTTCTTGTTTATGGAAAACCTGTGACCTGAATTGTTCTTCACAAAATGAACCAATTTACTTAGAGCTCAGAATTATAGTTTGTGTCCCAGTTAAGGATCTAAACATCTATAATTAGGATTTAACTCGTGATTATGGTTGTTATTTGTTCAAACTTTCCAGATGTTTGTAAATCTATAATGAAAAATGCAAATATTAAAATCACAGAGAGTTGAGGACAACTTTGACACATACATTTGGTCCATAATTAATAATTATTAGGGATGCACCGATATTTGATTTGATTTGATATGCTTTTATTGTCCCACGGGGGGAAATTACATGGAGATACAGAGAACAGCTTGACGTCACTCTCCCGGCTGCCACGCCCGTAAGGCCGGCGCACATTGCTCAGGTCAGCCCAAGGTCACACAGAAGAATACATACATACATATACGTAAGCACGCATAAACCTATGTGTTAGAAAAAGTTGAATGAAACTACATGAGGTCTGAGGAGGTTGAACAGATACCACGCACACACGGTGAAGTCATTGAGAGGGCGTGTCTGCTATGTGTGGTTATGTGAATGTGTTGCAAGAACGTAAACACCGTCGCTGAGCAACGCTCTCATATGTTTTTGTCAGGAAGTCTCTGACCTTGGAAAGTCTGTCTGCTCCAGCTTCAGCGTTTGGAGTGGGAGTGGGAGGGGCCAGGGGAAGGAAACAAAGTGTCCCATTTGCATTCTCAGGGGAGTTTGAAGTGTTGACCTTCAGCCCAGCCAAAACAAGATAAGACCAAGATTAGAGCAAACTGCAGAATTCAGCAGCCTTTTTCAGTCCTTATGGTGCACTTTTATTCCAGTGGAGAATCCGAAACAGCCGAAATAGACCAAATCACATGAATAACAGCCAGTCAATCACTCCTCCACACTGAACCGAACCTGCAGCTTCTCCAAGATGACACCCATCTTCCAGTGAGATCCAAACCACATCAGTATGTGATCCAGACCCCCGAGATGGTTAGTCCGAGTGCTGCCAGATAAGGTTACATACTTTCCATATTTTCAAATTTGTTGATACCTTAGGTGACTGCCAGCTCCAATCAGCATGGTTGTTCCCCCTTCATGAGCCTCAGTTGAAAAAAGTTTTCCAATATGTAAGTGACTACGATAACAGATCCATAATTTCATATTCAAGGAATTTGGGGGTGGGAGACTCAGAGACACACGAAAAGCAGGGAAAAAAGGGGGGAAATAGTGGGATCAGGACAGAAAGCATGCGCCCTCACCGAGAGATCAGCAAAAACAAAAAAAACCCCATCGATACTGGTTTCAGTTATCGGGGCTGATTGCAAAAGACAAGATAAAACCAAAAAGAATCAAACAGAGAAATAAATAGTCTCATGATGGGTTTCACAAGAGAAATGTATTTGTATCAACTTTAGTACTCAAAAATATTATTATTTTTGAAAATACATCATTATAATTACTGATTAATATTATTATTATTAATTAATATTATTTATATTAGGGCAACAAAATGTCACAACTTCCACAAACATGTTATTATGTAAAAAATGTATGTTTTTTATGCAATTTCTTGAAATACAAGGCTGTTGTGACAACAAAGAAAAATACAGCAAGGTGACGTACTGATGTGGTACACAGACATTAACACGTAGACCCTCCCACCCTCTTCTAGTCCCCATATGGTTCCTCTCCTGAGAGAAAAAGCTATCAGGGAGACGTGTGTGTGTGTATGTGTTATAATGTGAGCGTGTGCGCACGAGAGGCCAGTGCACCAGTCTGGAAATAGGGGACACATTAATCTTATTTGTCATAACTTGTCCCTTGAGACACTCGGACCCCCCTGTCCCCATACATACCCACCCACCCACACACACACACACCTACACACACACGCTGACCCCCTCCAGCGTGCTCTCGGTATCGGCGACGGACAGAGAGAGTGAGGCTAATTACATGTGAGTTAAGACGGTGGAAACAAGACAAAGACCATGCTGGTGTGTGTGTGGGTGCGCACGGCCTTTGTTAGGGTTATAATTTAATTCACTGTGTCCTTAGCTGTTGGTTATCACAGTAACATAAATTACTCCTACCTCTCATTTGTCCATGGTGTCCAAACTTTGTAAGCTCATCCCATTGTTTGTAAGTGTGTGTGTAGTCAAGAAAATGGGACACTGTAGCAAACAGTCGTTTCTCTTCCATCCTGTTGTTGATGAAAAGTTTCTGTGCATTGAAACCTGTTCTGACCTCAGAGGCAAAGATGCTCAAATTGAATCCTGATTTAAGAAACAATAGACAGCCATAAAATTCAGACGAAAAATATCCATTTTAAAATTTGATGTTTATTTCATGTGATCCTTTTTATGGTGTTCTTAGACGTGATCTCAAGACATTGGCTGTGTCCAAATTCAGGGTCTGCACCCTGCTGAGAGTCCTTCCTACCTGGTCTTAAGAGGACAGTTCCTTCAAGAGCGCCAAAACCTGAAGTTGGTGTCTTGTAAATTTGGACAGTCTACCCTTCTTTCTGTTCTCGCCCTAACCCTCTGCGCATGTCCTGTTGCCTAGCAACCATGACATGACCTAAACAAAAGCAGTGAGAAGTGAGAACGAGGCGTCCTTCTTCTCATGTTTATTCTGCAATTACTTATTAAAATGGGAAGTATTTCTTTCAATCAGTTTATTCTGAAGAAGCTTATAACCTAACAAAACTAAAAACATGAGAGCTCTTCATCCGTGTCTCTTCCCCTCTTCCTCGCTGTTTGCCAGCTAAGAATAGATTTATTCTTGTACCTCCACCCCACAGTAGAGGTCTTTGCTCAGGCGCTCGATAAAGGTTTTTTTCTGCTCTTTCATCCCTAAAACATATTTGAAAAACCTTAAATCACTAACAAGAAATTACCTGTGTGTGTAAATACTTACACAGGAGGTACAAACGGGAAAACATACTTAACGCTAAAACCAAAGACCTAATTAAACCCCCGCTGTAAGAATTTACTTTTTTTTACCACCAGTTTTTTTTTAACTTACATCTCAATGCAAACTCCTTCTGCGCTACCGCTCACTTCATCTGTCATTGGTTTAAACTGTCAAATTGCCAAAAAGAATTCTGGGATAGGTAGAACATGAAAGGATACATCAGACTCATCCTTAAAATTTGGGAAAAGCAGGACACATTTTGAAGAAGCATTTGAAGAATCCTTGGAATTTGGACACTTCTCGTCGCGGCGGTGTGACGTAACATCCTTGAAATACGACCTTGGAAGAATGTAGACCCTGAATTTGGACACAGCTATAGTCATGGAGAGAAGAGTGTCTGGTTTGGGAACATCAGTGTCTTATTTCTACTTTTTACAGGTGACATGTTTCTGTTGGGGACTTCGAGGCACGACTATCAGCATGTGCTGGAACAGTGTCAAGTGGCCAAAATATTGAGTGACTGCCCGCGTTGAAGGAGTTTCATTGCATTGGCGACTTGTTCCTGAGTGGAATGACAGATGGACTGATCGATCGGGAAATTGCCTTCATAAAATAGGAAGTAGCTCCAGTAAGGCAGCACTCTTAACTCACTGGTCAATTTTGGGTGACGTCCTCATCTATGACCACTGGATTGGATCATATCCAAAAGGATAAAATCCTGCATACAAGCAACAGAAACAAGCTTCATGTGGTGGTTGGAGTCAGCTTTGGAGATTGTTAGAGGAACTCCATCTTTCAGGAGAAGCTCAAAGAAGAGTTGCAGCTCCTGATTGAAAATGTTCATCCGAGGAGGTTTAATGTCCCCTGGCCATCACCCTTTCAGGGTTTTCTTGCTGAGACAAACCTGTGGTAGACCCAGATCTTGCTGAAAGGGACTATATTTTTCTTCTGGCCTGGAAATGCATCAGGATCCCCAGAGGAAGTATCTCTGGAGAAAAAGATGTTTTGGTTTCCTTCATGGACCCGTTTACCTCAGCAAGCAAGATGTTGAATAAATGATTTAAAAAGAATGGATACATCTTCAGTACATATTTCTCTTTTTGCCACAAATAAAATCTTATAAACATCTTAATATTTTGAATAACTGCCCGATGTAACTCGGTGTCCCTTGAATCACTTATAGTGTTAAACTCTTGTAGCATAAACCAGACTAGATATCTCATTTCAAGGTCAGCCACATTAACTCTAAGGAACCCCTGTTTTAAATTTTTTTGTTTTTATCCTTGTTTGTGTAATATTTTTATTAATCTTAGCTTTCCTAGCAGATGTTTTGTTATTGTTGTTATTCCTTAATTATTTTTCGTAGCGTAGCAAAGACGCTACCACCAAAAATGAATGCTTTTTCTACTAAACATGTTCAGGTCCAGTATTTCAGTAAATGATAAATATCCACAGGATCTGCATGATCCAAGGTTTCCTTGCAGAACAGTACCCAAAGCATCAGTCTACCCCGTCCATTCATTGTTGCTGACATCTACTTTGAGTAAGGGGCGTAGATAGAGCTGTCTCTCCATGTGACTATAAAAACATGATTTATGAGAACTGGCAAGATTTTTTTGTTGTTTTGGGTGCAGATTTGATGCTCCTGGTTGATGCTTTCAGGACTCGACATGGGTCAGTACTGTTACTTTCACAGATCAGTATCTGCTGCTCCATTTGCAGAAACAAATCATGCATTGGTGTGTTTCTAAACCCTTCTGTCAGAACTACCAATTACTTATTTTGCTTTAGCAATTCGTCCTACAACAGTTCTTCTATTGGTTTGGATGAAAGATCCCCCCTTCACTTTCTATTATTATCAACAAACCTACTTAAGACCCAGTTTCCCCTCGCTGGATGTAGACCACTGGAGACTGGGATGAGCTGCAGGGATGATATCATGCAGACATATAGTCATCATACCTCAGCTTTAGTAAAAGTTACAAAATTTCTGCTTCAGGTGCTTCTTTCTGTGTCTTTATTTAAATTCAGATATTTCTCAGATATTACAAAATGAGAATGTATAGAGAAGTGATCCAACACATGTGGGATGGAATGTTTCTGCAGAGTGGCAGCAAACATCACACTGATTTTTGATAACTACGTAGTAGTTTGATCATTTTTTATTTGTAAGATTACATAATATTGTTAACACCTCTTTTCTGTCTTTTATATTTTATAATTTGTACTTCGTCTCCTCAACTCACCCAAGCTGTTCTGAATAGTCTGTTTTTTATCTCCCTCTCTCATTCGATCTTCCTTCTCCTTCGGGCCAAACTGCAGCTATCAGATTTTTCTCTGCTTGGTTCTTTTCAATTAGACTTGCTCACTTGCAGCCGTCTGTGTGTATGTTTGTGTTTGTGTGTTCAGTATCTGTGTTTGACACCTTAGGAAAAGACGACGTGGTGAATTCCATTAAGTATTTTCCAAACTCAGCTTGATAAAGAATGTCTGTCCTTTATTTCTTCCATCCGTCCTTCCATTCATCTGTCCATCCCATGCATCCATCCATCCATCCATCAATCCGTCCATCCATCCATCCATCCATCCATCCATCCATCCATCCATCCATCCATCCATCCATCCATCCATCCATCCATCCATCCATCCATCCATCCATCCATCCATCAATCCGTCCGTCCGTCCGTCCGTCCGTCCGTCCGTCCATCCATCCATCCATCCATCCATCCATCCATCCATCCATCCATCCATCCATCCATCCGTCCATCCGTCCGTCCGTCCGTCCGTCCGTCCGTCCGTCCGTCCGTCCGTCCGTCCGTCCGTCCATCCCATGCATCCATATGTTTGTCCATCCATCCGTCCGTCCGTCCGTCCGTCCGTCCATCCATCCATCCATCCATCCATCCATCCATCCATCCATCCATCCATCCATCCATCCATCCATCCATCCATCAATCCGTCCGTCCGTCCGTCCGTCCGTCCGTCCGTCCGTCCATCCATCCATCCATCCATCCATCCATCCGTCCATCCATCCGTCCGTCCGTCCGTCCGTCCTTCCGTCCGTCCC
>SSNP01000045.1:3098941-3110337 GCA_006937955.1 Pachypanchax playfairii
TCCATCCATCCATCCGTCCATCCATCCGTCCATCCGTCCATCCGTCCATCCGTCCGTCCGTCCGTCCGTCCATCCATCCATCCATCCATCCATCCATCCATCCATCCATCCATCCATCCATCCATCCATCAATCCGTCCATCCATCCGTCCATCCATCCATCCATCCGTCCATCCATCCATCCATCCATCCATCCATCCATCCCTCCATCCGTCCGTCCGTCCGTCCCTCCGTCCATCCGTCCGTCCGTCCATCCATCCATCCATCCATCCATCCATCCATCCATCCATCCCATGCATCCATCCATCCATCAATCCGTCCATCCATCCGTCCATCCGTCCGTCCGTCCGTCCGTCCGTCCGTCCGTCCGTCCGTCCGTCCGTCCGTCCGTCCATCCCATGCATCCATATGTTTGTCCATCCATCCGTCCGTCCGTCCGTCCGTCCGTCCGTCCGTCCATCCATCCATCCATCCATCCATCCATCCATCCATCCATCCATCAATCCGTCCGTCCGTCCGTCCGTCCGTCCGTCCGTCCATCCATCCATCCATCCATCCATCCATCCGTCCATCCATCCGTCCGTCCGTCCGTCCATCCATCCATCCATCCATCCATCCATCCATCCATCCATCAATCCGTCCATCCATCCATCCATGATCCATCCATCCGTCCATCCATCCATCCGTCCATCCATCCGTCCATCCGTCCATCCGTCCATCCGTCCGTCCGTCCGTCCGTCCATCCATCCATCCATCCATCCATCCATCCATCCATCCATCCATCCATCCATCCATCCATCCATCCATCCATCCATCCATCCATCCATCCATCCGTCCATCCATCCATCCGTCCATCCATCCCCATCCGTCCGTCCGTCCGTCCGTCCGTCCGTCCGTCCGTCCGTCCGTCCATCCCATGCATCCATATGTTTGTCCATCCATCCGTCCGTCCGTCCGTCCGTCCGTCCGTCCGTCCATCCATCCATCCATCCATCCATCCATCCATCCATCCATCCGTCCGTCCGTCCGTCCGTCCGTCCGTCCGTCCGTCCGTCCCATCCATCCATCCATCCATCCATCCATCCATCCATCCATCCATCCATCCATCCATCCATCCATCCATCCATCATAAAATCTAGAGGTTTTCAACACTTTCCTTTCTATTAAGGAAAAAAAAACACGATTCTAACATGTTACAACCATTTTAAATTACATATAAGTTGTTGGGCTGTTGTTATCATATCTGATTTTATTGGTGCACAGTTTCATAGTTTCATAGTTTTCATGTCCACATTTGTACGAGTAAAAACAGTCCAACTTAATCTAAAATATTATCATATGTTATGTAATGTTTTACAACGTAGTGGAAAGTTAATGTAGCTGAACTGATCAAAGAAACATAATGTTACACAGTCTCTTCATAGCAAGAAGACGATGAGTTGATAAAAGTAAGTTAATAAATTCATTATCTAATGCTTTAAATAACACAGCAACACTTTTATTTCCTTGAATTTTGGATTTGCAGCAACAAAATTGAAAAACTGTATAACTGGCAATCCTTTAGATTACTGTAGTCACTCTGAGACTAAGTCTTGCTTGCTTAGAATAATCGTTCTTGTAGACAGAAAGTGGTGCGAGCGGCGAAAACTCATACATCTTAAGTCTGTGTTTGCTGGTGAGCCATCCATCATCAATAGCACTGAGATGGCTTCCTTCTATGTGTCATGTTACAGATAAAGAAGTCAAACTTAGAGGTCAGAATCTTCACTCACCAGCTCGTCCCTTTTTTGTGCTCGTCATTTATTCTTTTATAGTTATACAGACTGTCTAGTTGTCTCACTTTAAATATGTGTTCAAAGCAAAATGTTGTTACTTTTGGTGATGCTCAGGCTGCGTGACACAGAAGCTAGTTTATTGGAAGCAAGAGATGTGTATGTGTGGGTAAGTGTGTGTGTGTGTGTGATGTCTATAAGACAGCCTGGGGGTTAATTAGAGAATGGTAAACAGAACACATGTGGCAGCTTAATATCCCCTCTGCCTTACAGCTCATTTCACACCCCAACCGCTCTGTTGCTCTCTTCCTGTTGTGTGTGTATGTGTCTCTGTCTGTGTGTGTTTATCTGTATTGTTGGGGTCATGGGCGTTCCCTCGCCACCTATCCCAGAGGCGCTCACCCCTACCTCTGGTCCCGCCCACACACACAGCTGCTGTAGAGCTGGTGCAGGTGTGTGTGTGGTTGGGATGTAATTTGAAGCAGATGAGCTGGTGTCTTTCAGCCTGTGGCCCTGTCACTTCATCCATATCAAAAGATGAACAGATGCAGGAATGAGGAGGATGGATGGACGGACAGGTGACTTGCATTGTCCCACTGGAAGACAAAAGATCAGTAAATCAATTCATTTGTTCAGCCGTGGATCTCATAGGGGACTGATCAAACGTTCCACTGTAAACATGTACATCATGTCACGTTTGCAGCAAACACTTACTTTTGGTTAATTATGGTTATTTACAGAAGATCAGTAGGATTATTTACTTGGACTGAGTACGTTCTAAATTTATTGTTTTGCAGATATTTCATAAGGAAGATGTCGCTGCAGATTGTGTTCGAACATGACTGGACTTCCAAATTCATGTCCACAGATATCTGTGTAAATAACAGTCTGCTGTAAAAACAACATAAAATCATTGAGATTGAATCATTTGTTAATGTCTGAAATTTTTGTTTTGCTATTAGCACGAAAATTGTCCTTTATTCTCAAAATTTAGATAAACTGCTGTTGCAGGTAAGACACTGACTAACTATCACTTTAAATTTATCCATAGTTCACTGCTTTTTCTCTCTTTTTTCTTTTTACCTATTTACCTCTTTAATAGATTTATTAAGAAAGATGAATACAGACGTGTTAATTACTGTCGTTTTTCTAGAATAAACTTTAAAAATACCCGTATTTGTGCCTCTGAAACACGAATGCTTAGAGATGAACAATTTAAAAGTCAAACAAAAGCTTTCATATTGAAAAAAAACCCATTTAGAGTCATCTGTTAAATGAGCAATCGTCACTCTCGGTGCTACGTTAATGGCACCAAGAAACTGTGTGAGCTTTAATGATTTGAGTTTTTTTTCCTGAAGTTTCGAGATAAAAATGTTTCAACGCTGTTTAATGTGATTTTTCAGTTGATTTGATAAACCCCCCACCTTTAGTCACACTTTTACCTTCACAAGGAAAATGCAGCTTAAATCGTGGGAACTTTGTGCTTCATGCGTCTCCTGAAGAAAAACGTGTAAATGTAAAGCTTCCTCATTCTTATCCTTTAATAGTCAGAGACAGATTAAAAGTTTGGACCTTGTAAATACAAAGAAACTTTTGCACGACATGAAAACTTCTCCGACACAACAACGAGCTGCTGTGATTGTATGGGGAGTCCTTGCTGTCAGAGCTGAAGGCAATCGTTTTACCCATCTATCACACTTCCCAGCACTGTGCCTTGCGTCTGTTTATTGTCACACTACTGTCTTATTATGACTATTATTTCCTAATTATGACCACAAATTTCATAGGAGGTCTGGCTGCAGCGTTTACAGCATTTATGTGTGACAACAGGGTGCTTTTCCCCCCCGAGCGTTGTATTCTAAACTTCAACAGCACCTCTAGCGCAAGGCGGTGACCGCGCAACAAAAGACCAATCTGTTAGACCAATAAAATGAGCAGTCAGGTGTATGTGTGTGTGTGTGTGTGTGTGTCCCGGAGCAGTAAATGAACACTCTCTCTATCTCTCATCTATCAATAGCTTGACACCAGGAGCAGCTGTGAATTTGTGCACACATGCACAACCTCTCTCTCACACACACCCTCTTTACTACTTTAGCAATTTGGGATAATTAGCCTACTATACAATGTCTGCCTGTGGTCCCCAGGGGTCCTGTGGGCTGAGTGTATACGTGTGTCTGTGTGTGTGCGTAGATGTCTGGTAAGGATCAGCTGTGTTAAGCATCCCGTGACATCTAAACTACTAATTCATTGCTACATTAACAGCATTGATTAACATAAGGCTACACACACACACACACTCTCACACACACACACACACATTGACTACTCTGGGGAAGCCTTTCTGATGCCTTTAGCGGTTTTCTGACAGTGTGACATCATGGTTTCTTAACTGGCTGCAACATTTACCCAAAGATGATTTCACAACAATTTTTAATGGAACAAAATGCCTATTTGCAACTTTTGCAGAAATTGAATGAACATTGACTTGACCACTTATAAACATCACTTTTTAAGAGGGGTTCTGTGGCGTTATCAATTTTCCTAGAGCTGTTTGAGTATTTTCATTTTGGAGAACTTTTACCTGAAGGCTGAAGCAGATCTTTTGGCATCTAAAACGTCCTCATGCCAATGATGTTTTAAGCATCATTACAATTCTGTAAATTTAAGTCCATTGATAAAAAAGATGATGCACCTGAACACGACAAGTTTAACATGCTGGTTTATCCTTGTTTGGTTTTAGGTTTTATTGTGTCTTAGGTTAGTTATGGTTATTTTTCTTCTCTTAGTGTCTTTAATTGTCCCCATTTCCAGTTCCACACTCATAATCTGTGTCTTTTTGGTCCTTGTAAATCTGACTTTCTCAATCGTACTACCACTTATAGTCAGTATTTTGACTGTGAAAATAAGGAGATAGCTTCAGGGTCTTCAAGGCCAAAGCAACAAACAAAAACCTTCTTTTATTTTGAAAGAAACAACAATAGCTACTGATCTAACAAGGGAAAAAAAATCAAACGAGAATGGTTGTGCTTCCTGATTGGTCAAGAAAGGGAGACAACTTGTTAAACACTAATGGCAGAGAACCTCTGCCTTGCTTCAAATATAGTTCAACAAAAAGACAAAATATTTTAACGTAGCAAGTTTAAGCAGATCTATCATTACTCAGCCATCAAGTCTGACAAAGTCCCTGTGAAAAGGGCGTGGCACTTGGCGACAGCTAAATAGAATCTCTGATGAGGCTGGAACATCTCTGAAACAGATTTCTTCCCATAAGAGAACTCAAGAGCTCAGTGTATGCAACAAGCAATGACCTCAAAATCCAACATGGCTGCCGTGCACAGAGAAGGTTGTGACAGCTGCATTATTAAACTGTTTATTGTCCCACACCGTGCTTTTCTACCCCTCTATCACATTCCTACAGTGTTTGAACATATAAAATGCAAATATATTTATTGTTATCAGCTTGTATTGTTAATTATGGTAAAACTAAATATTGAGTGCAATAATTGGGTCCTTCAACTCATAATTTATTTTTAACATGTAAAAACAAGTGAATTTTCTATTTGAATTCTTGCCTTGAAAAATCGCAAAATAAATAAGTGATATTGTTTTCAATATTTCGAAGGTTTTAAGTTTGTGACGACTTCAAACATTCCAATATATTATCTACAGGGCAGAAACAGATGTTTTGAAATATATTCTTAAACAAAACATGTAGATATCCCCCCAAAATGAAGAGTTGTCTGTTTTGTTTTGTTGCTTTGGCTGGAAACAAGCAGCCAATCATGACTGGAGAGCGGCAGCGAGCAGAAAGCATCTGTGTGTGTTTGATTCTAGTGCCAATGGCCAAGGAGCAGACAGAAACATTTCGTGTGTGTGTGTCTACTCTGTTTCAAACAAAATATGTGTGTGTACATGACGAGAAGATAATGATGTATCAAAGTCTGTCTCTTCTGCCACTGAGCTTCAGTGTCCTGCTGTGATGAGAGCCAGGTGCTGATGTGAGGGAGAAATCAAGCACTAAATCAATAACATCTTGATTGGAGATGATTACACTTCTCATTCCCTCATTTCTATGTATATGTCTTAGTGTGTGTATGTTATTTCTTGTCATCGGGATTTCTGGTTGTCTGTCCTGCTCCTTACAATTTACTCAATCATGAGAACAAAGTTGCAGTTTCCCTTGTATCACAGAAGATTGTGCTGATTTGCATTAATTTCTTTAAGAGTCAGGGTTAGAAGGTCGAGAGGCTCCTTCTGTGGTCTTTTCTAATTTATTGTTTTCATTTCTTTCCTCTTTTGTCCTCTGTATCCCTCTATTGCAGGTGAGTTACAAATCTGGCTGCTTTCTAAGCCCCGCCCACTGCAAATACGGACACCAATGCTGATAACACCTGAAGAATTAAACTTGCTAACTATATACGTTGACAGAGACACAGAGGAACGCACCTGGAACCAGGAACGCTGTAAATCTAGCTTTGGTTAGGTTTTCAGAGAAGAAAAAAGTATATTTAATGAAGTTTATACTTTAACATGGTACTGCTGTTTGTAGCATTGTTGCTTTGCAGTAAGAAAGTCCTGATTCAAAACCGGGCTGGGACCTTTCTGCATGGAGTTTGCATGTTCTCTGTAGGTTTTCTCTCCAGCTTCCTCCTATAGACCAAAAACATGCTTGAGATTAATTAACCCTATGAGTGAATGTGAGATAATGATGGTTTATACATATGTACCCCTGGTGACGTGTCCAGGTGTGACCCCGCCTCTTACCTAGTGACTGCTGGAGATAGGCACCAGCTTCCTGTCCCCCTGAAATAGAATAAGCTGGTAGAGATAATGACTGACTTTACCATTTATCATCCTCTTATTAACCATGTTTTTATTATACTCATAATAGATATTTCCACACAACAAAAAAGTCAAAGTAGAAAGTTACCTGGTTAAAAGTCCAGAAACATTTAAAGCATTACACAAGAAAAAACTGTACTGTGTTCAGATGCTTCTAAAAATCCTGAAACCGGAAACCCTGGAGCTGCTTTCTTTATCCATCAGTATAATATGAACATTAAGAGAAGGACAACTCTGCCTCACCTGCTTACCTGGACTCACCTTCACTCCTCTTCCTCCTCCTTGCTCTCTGACTGAGTCCTCAGTTTCTTGGACCTCTTGACCTCCAAACCTGTAAAAATAATTCTCTCTCTTTCTCTCTCGTCCTAAAAACACTATTGTTCCTCTCCTTCCAGATCTCTGAGCTGCTGTTCAGTCTCACCTTTTACTTAACTTCTCTCCAAGTCTATCTGATTGACTTAAAGGCCACTGACTTTGTTTTTTGTCTATCTATAAAAGAAGTTGTTCCAAAACAGGCTGTAACAGTTACCTTTTTGTACAAAAACAACATAAATTAGCCATCATCAAGTAAAAACCTCCAATATGTACAAATGTTCTAATGCAATCCAGTTATTAATAGTGAATGGAAGATGGCCAGAACCTCAAAGTTATCCTCAAGAGAAACACTGCTGGGAAAATATTCCAAAGACACAACCTGCACAACAAAAGCCTCTACAGCTCGAACGCCTTCAGCCTCAACTGTAGAGAAAGATCAGAAGTTTTAAAGGAGGCCAAACTAACATCAAGCTCAACCTGTTGACCTTGTATTGGTCTGTCCAGCTTCCCTCTAAGGCTCTGAAGTCCTTTGACTTGACAACGTACTCATCCTTTCCTTGCTAACAATATACTTACTGTACAAACCCCTTAAATTGGTCTTTTATTTGAAGAAAGATGGTACAAGGATGTCTTGTGTCTATTTTTACAATTAATTACCTGTTGGAAATTTACCAGTTGCAAATTTGGGAATAAATAAATACAGTGGTGGTGAACAATGTGCAAGAGAATCTTACAAGGTTAAACATGGCTCATCTGCCTAAAAGTATTAAGTTTGAGTATTTGCCTCATTGTTTATGTACCATTTTCATTTAGATCATGAGGCTTTATCATAAAAAAACAAAACAAACCCTGGCTAAAATGAAAGAGAAAAACCTTCATCCTGAAACTGAACCACCCCAAACAAACATCTGTTTGCATTTCTACAGACTCCTTTCTCCTCTAACTGCCTGTTTTTGTTTTGTCAGTGAGACGGAGATGCAGATAAAAAATAGAAATGGAGGTAAAGATGGAGAGATGAAGGTAAACAGACGGAGGTAGGGAATAAGAGATTGGATGACAGCGCTCCATGTCTGTGATCTCAGTGTGAAGCTGATCCCTGCTTGGCCCAATTCTTTACCTCACTCTGTCACCATCATGTCCCCTCTGTTTATTCTTTCAATTAATCTTTGCTCTTTCATTCCACTGATTTGAGTTTTTACCTGACAAAGAGTTTAGTTTGGTGTGTGACCTTCATCGCCGCCTGGTATGAATTTCCTCCTTCTTTATCTCACTCCTTTGTCATCTTATTTTTTTTCCTTCTCTCAGCAGGTAGTGATCCCAGTGGTGACATGTGCATCTGCAACCCACAATTACTGTCACGTTTGGCGAAAGTAGTGGAAAGAAGGCTAAAGTGATAAGCAGTTTCGATCTGATTTGATTCAAATTATTTTTCTTTACAAGTGTGTCACATAATCAGAAACTTTTTACTGATTTTTATTTGCTTTTTGTTTAACTTGTTATTTGTCAGAGCAGCATTTAACCACAGTTGTCTCTATTTATAACTGTGTTACATTTAAAGCTAGTTTTTATCTTATTGTTTTAGGTTCCAAACAGGCACATTGGGCAGTAGCATGAAAATCTAAACAATCACACATACACAGCAGTATACAGCCAAAGTAAACGCTCTTGTTTTGGGTTTACTAATTGGTCATTTCCTCCAATTTCAGTGACATTCTGTCTCTAATAGGTTGTTGTACCGAAAAGTTCAATCTGGATATTAAACATTTAGGTAAGATGTTGAAAATAAAAATGTAAAACGACTGGCAAAACACTTCTTTAAAGTATTTGCTTTGTTGTGACGAAAATGTTTATAATTTCCAGGGACAAATACAAGTTGTGTATAATATAATATATAATTAAACAAGTATACAAAACAAAATACAAGCAGCAACAGAATACCCAAATACGAAACAATTATTTTAAAATGTATTGTTTATTTAATTATTTAGAACGAGATGAATAAATTCACACTTTTGCACATTCACTAGTAAATTGTCCATTTTTTCATATTGTGATATTTACAGAAAGTGAATTCTGTGTGATGAAAAGTTTGTTTTGTTACTGTGCTTGTTAACCAGTCCTTGTTTCATTCTCCTTCCATGCACACGCACACAAAACCATCTTAACTCTCACTGAATGTACACCTATTTATTTTCCTGACCACATCTTAAGATTTTTTTTTTCCAGTGTGGGACATTTTAACGTTTCTAATTGTTATGATGGTTTATTTCTGACAATTATTTAAACTATAAATTTCCCTCAGATTGAATCAATCTTGCATATAGCAAGTCTTTGGTTTGAGCTTTTCCTGAGCCTCTTCCAGGGATGGTCATGGCTTCTTTAGTTCCTTGTTATGTTGATGCATGTCTTGTTATCTGGAAGGTAAATGATGCATCACTTCCTGTGTTAGAGTCAGTGTCTCTCAACTTTAATTCTCTACTGGCTGCAGTGTAAACCTGTAAATAAACCACTAAAACTCTTGCATTAATAACTGGAATATGTACATTTGTATGCTGCTGAACAGTGATGCATAAACGCTGACCAACAGGTTTGGAGCTGCACTAATTTTTTCTGCTCAGAATGTTTCTGTTTTGGAAGGAATAGCTTCATGAAATAATCTTGTGGAAATGGTAGAAATTTATTTGAACATAATCTCATTTCGAACATGTTAGTTCTGCAACGAACGACGTCACAATCCAACCAGGTTAAACGAGAGACAATTTTGTGACACTAAAATCTCTTTTTTTTCCACCTAGAAACATTTTTATAAGTCATAAATTCTTTGTACTGCTCCTCCATTCTGCAAGCGTTTGTAGATTAGATCTAATAAAGTCATCAAAGCTAACATCATCAGTTTCCTAAAGATGGAAGTTGCAATAAAAATGACAACATTAACGTGCTGTATTGACCTGAAAAGGGATTCTTTATGAGAGAAGTGTCGCTTCTCTTTCAGCTGGAGATTTTCTTTCTTTTACTGTAATGTTGTTTTTTTTCTGCAGGGAGTGAAAAAACTGCTGATAAAAAAAAAATTCTAATAAATACTTCATCTTTAAATCTAAAATTATGGATTAAAAACAGATTATGGTACATGTATGTGTGTTAACTGCATGTTTTGTATCACACCTTCCTCCCCCGCCTCTCTGTTTGACCTTGTTGCTGCAGAACTTACCAGGAAGGGGGGGATGGGTAGCGAAAGGAGAGTGATTGGGGTTGGCGGTCAAATCTCCGTTATTGTTAATGAGCTGTCATCTGCAGACCAGAGTTCCCACACAACCGAACGGACTTCGAGTTCATGCGCCATTGACCTGCGAGCTGGAGAGATGTGTTCATTTGTAGATTTGTGTGTAAACTCATCAGCTTTTGATCATTAAGATTATCCATCAAAATAGTCAGAATGGTTTTTATTGTGGCTTCCGGACCACTTTTCTCTTCTTCATTGTTCTATAAACACAAATAACACACACACACACAGGAGCTGGGATGTCTTTGGGTCACAATTTGGACCTTTTGACCTCCGTGGTCAAAGGTCTCGCCCAATCAAGAATCAAAATGTGAACAGAAGGGGATATGGACTCCCTTGACTGTTCATTACAGCTTCCTCTTCTTTTTTTATGAACGTGTGTGTGTGTGTCAGCAGGTTAAGAGTGTTTCCAGTGGCCTGAGTGAATGGTCTCTAATGATTGATTTTATCCTTTCACCCCGTCTCTGTGTGTCTTCCTCTCAACGTCAAAGTTGAAATTAGAGTCGCGGTGACGAGTGACACGTTTCGAGCACAGACAGTGAGCGTTGTGTGACCTCGATTTCCTCAGGCTACAAACGAAAGAGATGATGCAACAAACCTTTTTTTCTTTCCTAACAGTTCAAGATTTACGTTCTTGTTGTCATCAGTTAAAAACACTCAGCTGAGAGAAATTCTTCTGAATTTTGATCATGTGCACACAGTCGATACAATACAGGATTGTTAAACTCGGTTCGATACAATTTGAGATTAACAACAT
The DNA here is from genome assembly GCA_006937955.1 of Pachypanchax playfairii. NCBI lineage: Eukaryota > Metazoa > Chordata > Actinopteri > Cyprinodontiformes > Aplocheilidae > Pachypanchax > Pachypanchax playfairii. The sequence continues at coordinate 3,109,907 of SSNP01000045.1, forward strand.
ACATTTTTTCACATAAAAAACATAAAAATCTCATTAGATCACATAAATATTTTGCAAATGTACTAAAAAAGAACAAAATCCAGTTTTGGACAAACTACTGAGACATATTAGACAACTAATTTAGACTTTTGAGCTATTTTGAAGAGAAGTAGCTACAAGTAGTGGAGATTATGAAGCAAACTGCTGAAATTCTTGTCTGATAGGAGATTTTTTTTCTGTGTGTGCAGAGATGTTGTTTTGAGCTTCTTTCCTTTTGGTTACTGTCCATCAGAAGGCCAGTGTTTCATCAGCTGTTTGCCAGCTACGGCTTTACCGAACAGTCCTTCTTGCCTGGTAATGATCTTCAGCTTTTATTTTCTGGGATGAGCTCTATTAGTTCTCTATTGAATAACCCTAAGGGGTGGGGGAGTGGGGGGGGGGGGGGGGGGGGG
>SSNP01000045.1:3110347-3138104 GCA_006937955.1 Pachypanchax playfairii
GGGGGGGGGGGGGGGGGGGGGGGGGGGGGGGGGGGGGCAGGACCCCAGAGTGTGTAGCTATCAGTGGGGAGCACATCAGAGTCTCTGTAGGTCTGACGGTCGCTGATAAGAGCAGCATGATTAACACACACACACATACACACATATGCAGAGGGGCTGCTGGTGGTAGTCTATTGTTGGAGGAACAACAGACGTCTGGATGTGCACTGATAATCAGCTATCAAACCAGATTTTACAAAACATTTTCCAGAAAAGCGTGACAACATGGAAACGCTCTGCCTTATCCTGACCAAACAAATTTACTGAAAACACCAACGAACAGAGGAAAAGGACGAGAAAAAGGTTCAGCTGCTTCGAAGCAGTTCAACAGATTTCACTTAAATTTAAACTGGTGTCAAAAAAATCCTTTTCAGCTGAAGTGTTTAGATGTTAATTTAGTGCAGGACAACAGCACTGAAGCCCTCCGCGTCTCATTCAGTCAGCTAATAAGACTTCAGAGCAAAAGGTCAGAATGACTTTGGTCGCCTAAAACTGACTTTTTAAGCCCAAAATTCAGTTAACTGGTCCTCGCTGACTTCAGCAAAGCCTTCCATTAACTGAGACGATCTAAGCAGACTTAGCCAGACTTTCTCTGGGCTTTCAGAAAAAGTTGAATGAGTCTTGGCTAAAATAAAACTGTAGCTAAAAAAACCTTCAAAAGTGCTCAACTCTAAGACCATTAAAGCATGTCTTTCTGAAACTTCTCTCTCATTTTTTCCTCATTTATCCTCTGATCCTCTCCTCTGTTGTCTTGACTCCTCCCGGGTCTGTCCAAAGCTCCGCTGGGCCACGTTTTCCTAATTTATCCTCTTTTCCTCCATGACCCCCCTCCATCCCTCCCTCCCTCCCTCTTTAGTGCCATCCTGGGCCCCTTGTGTCATGAAAATCCTTTGTTCCCCTCCGCGTCCTTTAACACAAGCACATAAACGCAGATGGAGTGACTCAGTCTATTTAGGCAGACTCTTCCTCTATCTGGCAGTAATGGTGTTTTGTTGGACAAATTAAAACGAGACGCAAAGTGTATCTGAAGAGACAAAACGCCAAATACAACGTTACATTTATGACTATTCAACTCTATAAATGTCTTTCATATGCTGTTAAAAGAAATGGAAATAATTATCGCTTGGCTTTATTTTCAATTAAAAGAATGAAATGAAATATTTTGATTTTAAAAGATAATGATTAAAAATCAAGATGAGTTAGATTTAATGATAATATCAAAGTTTTGTCTTAAATCTCTTATCAGCAGTTTGGTCTTTGTGAAAAACGGTCTCTGATTCCTGCTGGTTGGATACGTAACTTCTGCCTTTCATTTTCAGAATGAAGGAAACAAAAATATGTTACAGCACCCATCCCCCCCACCCCCCCGGCTGAAAGTGGAAACAGTATAACTCAATGGAATAAGTGCGTGGCTCTGCAACTCTGTGACACAGAAATCAGCAGTATTACTCAGAGCGAGATAGAATGATGAGAAAGTGAGCGACAGGGAACGGCCTGCGCAAGTGCATTTGTGCCAAACTTCTATATAATATTCTCCTCTGATCTATTTACTGTCTTAGCTGACCAAGAAATTCCTGTGCAATAACCCACCCACTGTGTCTCATATCAGATTAAAACTTTATATAAATAAATTGACATTGACAGCGACAGGATATAACACAGCTCCGTCATCTGCGTCATCTCTCTGTGGTCCTTTTCAGAGTTTTGCATGATTTCTGTCCAACAAACATTTTGAAAAACATCTTAATTAGATCATATAACGAATATAATTTTAAACATACATATTTTAGTTATTATTCTCAGAATCTGATTCATTTTTTAATTGTAGGATCAAAAATGCACTAAATAGAGGAGATAATTTTCTAGATTGAAACTGATTTTATTCATTTATACAATCATTATTAACAGCGTTAAGGATTTAAAAAAAAAAGCTAAATATTGATGGATAAAATCTAATTTGAAATCTATATGATTTATTTTGTTGCAAAAATCTTCCTGTGAAACAGCAGATCAGGTTTTTTTTTCCCATAAAAATAGATTTAAATATATAATATGATGTTAATGAGAAATCTATATTGATACAGTCATTTTGTATCAGCTGCATAGTCAAATATCAGAACAGCTGTGTAGGGGTCTGAGTCCAGACAGGAAAGACTCAAATCTGCAGATTTTACAGATAAAAATGAAACTAAAGAAGAAGGTAGGCATGAAAACCTTGTTTCTCGTTTGTTTTTGAGCTGATGTCTAAATCTGATCGTGCTGCTAGTGATGAATCATCCTCATGGTTGTAATGTGACTGATAACTGCCAGAAATCAGAGCTGGTGTGGAAACAGTCAAATTTGGATGGAAACATCTCACTGGCTGCAAAATGGATTAAACACCATAAGTATGAGTCAGTACTAGGGATGCAACGATACCACTGTTTTCAACGATACTGATACTTGGATCTGAGTACTTGTCGATACTTCTACCACACAAAAAAAATGTAATAAATTGGAAAACAGGTTTTATTTTCTTCCCAGCAACAAATTATGGTGAAGTAGATAAAAACTATTGATAAAAATTACCATAAAACAATGAAAAACAGTGAAAAATGAACAATTTCTATTAAATTATTGCAAAAATTCCACATTTTAAGTATCAGTTCATGGTATTCATTGACTAACTGATACCGATACAAGTACATAAGAATATCAGCCCCAATACCCGATACCGGTATCAGTGCATCCCTAATCAATACCTTTTCATAATGCTTTCAAAGCAGTTATTACAGACTCTACAATCACAACCAGTGTTTGTTGGGGGAGCAATATAGATTTTGAAAAGGGTGATACATGTAAATGACCCATAAGCTTATAAATCAGGTTTTTACAAAAGTATAAAGTGTTTATCATAATTTAAATGGCAATCAAAATCTGTCCAAGCACAACGTCAATGGTATGTTTTCATGAATCATTATCTATGATTCCTGAAAATGTATTGAGTAATAAGCTCAATGTGCTTTCAACCTTTATCAGAATGAGGTTTTGAGACTTTGCGTTGATAAATAAAGTGTTCATTCAGCATTTAAAGACATGGCAAAAACATTTCCCGCACAGTGTTAACTACCCTGGATCATTATTTTATCATTATAGGTTCTCAATATTCATCTTAAAACTTGGATTGCATGTTCTCTTAAAGCAGCAGGTGCTGCATTCACTTACACTCAGACATCTGAGCTTCACTGTAAAGACTCATCTGACATTTAATGTTTGACTAAAGGTGGTTGTCTCAGGTTTGTGGTGGTCAGTCTATTTGAAAGGGTGGCCAATGCCCCCACCTCTTCGGACACGCCCCTGACAACAGCAACATAAAAATACATTTAATTTCATATATTGTGACTCTTATTAACCAATACTTCAGAAATCATGCTGAATAAATTATTATCAGTGTTTTACATGGAAATTTTACACTTCTACCACTAATGTCATAACCATTCCTGACCGTTTTTATATAACTTCTGTTATTGGCTTTAATTTTTTGCCCACAAAAAGGTAATCCGTTGAAAATTTATGAAGTATAATTTACTTTTTATTGTTTTTTTTTCTTGTCTTTAACACTAACAGCAGCTGAACTCATTTTGTATATTGATTCAACAAGACTGTGACATCTTTTATCTAAATGACACACCATCAGCTGTTAAAACTACTTCCACAGATTCAACCTGATCATTAACCACAGGTAACCACAAATGTGTCAAACAGGTTAATCCCTGAGAAAGACATCTGAGCGTGAGGCACATGAATGAAATGTTTATTATTTCATCAAGGATTCACATCCACCCTGAATGACAGGATATCCTGCAACTGTTTGTTGGTTTGAATTTTAGGTCACTAAATCGTGGTTTCAGATCATCAGGTGCATGTTTAGATCTTTTTTCTTGACAAGGAATTCTGCTGAAAAAAGATATTCCAAATGAGCGTCTGAGCTGCTGATATGACCTGACCTGATTTGAACATTTTTTTCGGAGGTTCCCTGAAGGCATTGAAGTTTTTTTCTGACAGAAATGATAACATTTGTTGTTAAATCCCCACCATTAGATTATTTAGATCTGATTCAATAATCTGCTTAAAACAAATGGTTGTTGTGTTGGAACAGTAAAACTAAAAGCTGGTTTCTGTGTATAATTGCCTAATTAGTTTTTATTTATATATTTATCTCTTTAAAGTATAAAATACATGGTAAAACTTTTTTGTTTAAAGGATTTAAGCTCGTGTTTGTGGAGAAATTTCGCCGTGCGCGTCATCGGACCATAGCATGTAGAATAAGACTTTATAATAAGCCTCCTGGGAAGGAATGTAAAGACAATGCAGCATTCTACGAAGTGACAAAAGCAAATGTGTGTATGTGTGTTTGAGTTATTTGTTTTGATCTCAGATAACAGAAACTTCTCAGCTTCTCTTGTTGATCTCTGAAGAGGGACTACTTTACTTTCAGTCATTTGAAAAAACAGTCTCAAAAATCCTTTTGAAAATCCAGAATAGAAGCAGGTTTTTCATCTTAATCTGTGTCATGACCTGAGGAACATTATTATTATTTTTTTACAATTTCTTGCACGTTCATTTAAGAATAAAAAAAGTCATTAATATAAAAATTGGAAAAAAAAAACAAAACCCTGAAACAGCACAAAGCCAGACGCCACTGTTTCATTAAGAAGCGCCACGACTGCAAACGTTCAGTCGCTCGCACAAACACAACAACAGCTTAACAAGATAGCAAAGGAGGTTTAACAAGCAGGTTACTTCCTCGCGTCTCTGGCTGATAAAAAAAAAAAAGTCAGTTGCTATAGCAACAAAGCATTGTTATTTTACAATCCACTCCTAACTGTCACCCCTTCAACTTTTTCCTCCGGCTCGTACTTCTCTGTTCTTTCCATCACAGCATCCTTCCCTTTTTTCCCTTTTTTCTATCCCCGTGTTTATCCTTTTATCTTGACCTGCATCTCTGTTTTCCCTCATCACCCCCCCCCCCCTCCACTTCTTGTCCCTGAGCTCTTCTTTTACCATGTTTCTCTCTCTTCTTCTCTACACATCTCCACTTCCTTCATTATAAAGCTAAGAGGATTTGGTGGTTGTGGTGTGTCTGTGTGTGTTTGGGTGCATGTGTGTGTGTCCCTAGTCCCAATTAACCCCCATGAATCTCTTCTCTCTGCTGGGTTGTTGCACAAAATGAGAGACGTTCATAACCAACTGCTTCTGTGGCAACATTTTCATCTGCGCAAACTGTCAACGATGACCAAGACTGTGTCAAATTTCTGCACGTCATGAAAGTCATCATGATAAAACAGCTGAGAGCAGACCGGAAAGAAAGCTGCACGTGGCTATAAATCACGAGTGTATTACTTTTGAATTTGGGTATTTTTTCTTTAATTCCAAACATTTTCACGTACTCGTTTTATTCCCTTTGAAATCTGAAGTACTTGTGCTGACTAAACTTGACAGACTTTGAGAAAAACCTTCTTTGAAGATGTTTTAATTTGCACAGTGCGGGTAAATGGATCCCCGGCGCTCCTGCTGGTTGCTTCCGTTCTAATTAGCAAATAAACAAGCATAATTTTACACACCAATACATTTATACATCAGTACATTAAAAAAATGGCATCAGTTAGTTGGCAACATTTCACATTCAATGCAATGAAAAACCTTTTGCTGCTGATTTTGATCTATTCTACAACTTTTGTTTTCATGTAAACACTCTAACTTAAAGGCTTAATGAAGCTGTAGAGTTACTTATAAAACAAAATACACCCTCTTTCAATGCACAAGAACACAACAGACTCCACAACATCATTATTTATTAAACAAAAATGAAACCAAACTGGAGAAGCGTTGTGTGAAACACTAATTCCACGCTTGCTGCTACCATATGATTTATGAGGGAATGTAGCAGCCAGGTGCTTCCAATCAAATGCATTAATTACCTGATAATTAGCAGGTGAGAACACCTCTACACAAGCTGGAATTTGGTCAGTTTGCTGGTCTGAAACTTACAGGTGTGTGGAAATACATCAGAGATAATGTTGGAGAAGCAACTGTTTCTGCTCATCAATCTGAGAGGGCTTATTAATAATTTCAGTTCCATCGATCTACTGTGAAAAAGGATTATTCACAAGTAGGAAACATTGCAAATTGTTGCTCATTTTCCCAGGAAGAAATGATCTCCAGTTAGCAGGTTAAAGGTTCATGACAGAACATCTAAAAAAACATAAAATAAAACATTTTTTTCTATATTTAGAGGGTCTGCAGGAGAAAATCTCCCCTCTCTAAAAGGAACTCGGCAGCAATCAGAAGCATGTCCCTTCCTAAAAGCGAAAATCACTCGTGTAGCGTTACATCCAGCTGGTCTGGGAAGATCACGAAATCTCAGGAGAATAGCAAAAACACGCGTGATTTCGTCAGTACACACAACAACAAGCAGGGAGAAAGACGACAACATGTATCCAGAAGGTATTTAGTTTATTTTCACACCATCTACGGACTTCAAACTCGTCACAGGTACTGTACTTTCTCGTAGTCTCGCAAACGGAAATCCGCATGCGTCCTTTTATTTTGAAACTTCCAGGTACGAACGCATGATTTCCTGTCTGGTCTAAACTAAACTGCTGAACTTGATGCGTTTTAGAAGCGTACCGCGTGTCTCATGCTCGCTGCTTCGCGTCCAGTGGGAACTGTCTCACTGACTTTAATGGCAGCTATTAGTCAGGTATTACGCGTCACTAATGTTGCGCTTCCAGTGGAAAGTAGGGGTTAGATCAGGGGTGTCAAACTCCAGACCTCGAGGGCCACTATCCTGCATGTTTTAGATGTTTCCCTGCTTCAACACACCTGATTCAAATGAACAAGTCGTTAACAGGCTTCTGCAGAACTTGTTAAAATACAGAGGATTTGAATCAGGTGTGTTGAAACAGGGAAACATCTAAAACATGCAGGATAACGGACCTCGAGGCCTGGAGTTTGACACATGCGGGTTAGATTCACAAAATTGCTTGTGAGTGAATCACAAGATTTCGTTCTTTGGTCAAATGAGACCAAATTAAAGAGTTTTATCCATAACCCAGAACATCAGCACAAACACCTCAGCTGTCAGCATGATGGTAGAGAGCTGATGAACTGGGTTTGTTCTGTAATCACAGGACCAGGAGAGAATTACAATGTCATTAGCTAATTTTAAAAGTTACATTCAGTCTGTGGAGGCCATTTGAGTACAGTAAACATTTTCATGTGTCACGTTCAAGAAACCACAATGATTCGAGCTTTGTGACATTCTGCATTATCCTGCTGGAAGAAACCATCAGGTGATGGTACACTGCCAGAAAGGGATCAGCAACAATACTCAGGTTGGTTGTGGCGTCGCAACAATACTCAATTGGTACTAAGGGGCCCAAAGTGTGCCAAGAAAATGTCCCCCACACCATTGAGTTGCTGCTATGTGATTGGGTGATTAGAAATTTGCGTTAACGAGTAGTGGCCAGTGATTGTATAATAGCATAGGAAAAAAAGACAAGAATCAAATATGTTGTTGCAATGGTCCAGTCAAAAGACAGACAGACAGACAGACAGACAGACAGACAGACAGACAGACACTGGTGATTGAGATGGTTCTACAAAATGCTGGATTATTAAACGGACTCAGCTTTTCCACTTTTGTTTCATTAAAAGACACAGTGACTCAAATAATTTTATATCATTTTTATTATGTCCTGATGCATAAAACTCTTTTATCAAGACTATAAACAAAACAGACAGAAATAAAAGCAAAGAGAGAAATGCTTTTGACACATTTAAGAACATATCTTTACTTCTTGCTACGCAAGCTGTATTAAGTATTTATCCACAATTTAAAGTGATCTGAACCTGGTAGTAATGTGAGATGACATTTATCAGAGAGGAAAACCTTTTTTTTCTTCTTTTTTTTAAAGGATTTTATCACAGCTTGGGACCATAAACAGACGTGCACATGAAATAAAAAGTGTCAAGGGGCCATTGAAGGTATCAGGTGTGAAGCAGCTGTGAACACAAGCTGGTAAATAAGCTGTCTGTGTTTGAATTAATGACTAATAAACCTGTCTGTCTATATCTGACATGCATCATTTCAGAGTTGGCTTTTAAAACAGCAGGAGAAAAAAAAAAACCCAAACCAACAATAAACAAATATATATTTAATTCTACTAGCATTTATAAGAGAAAATTAAAAATAATAAAGAAGTGACTTCTTATAATAAGACAAAACCAGCAGTAAGGTCTCATCTGCATGCCGAACTGTTGATGACAATATTGCGGAATTGTCTGTATTGTTCTGGGAGATGAAGCAGTAACATCATTAGCTGTTCAGATCACTGATGTATTTTAGTACAAAGAGATAAAAATTAAATTGCAAGACCTGAGACGTGCAGAAATCCTGGAAACAAAGTAAAAAGTTTCTTCAAAGTCCCGCTCAGGGAAAACTTTGATCCAGTTAAGAGAAATCTAATTTGCTGCTGTTCATTCGTGTCTCTTCGTTACAATCAGAGTTTTAAGATCTAAAGGAAATTTACTTTTAGAAGGTATTGTATTATAATTGATGTGTTTCTTAATTTCTACACTTTCAGAGGTGATGTTTTTGCAGATGCCTTATCAGATCTTATTGCATCATAGTCTCAAATGGAATTAGTTAAATGTTTCTAATAGTTTTTGCCTGTAGCTGCCAACACATTCCCGCGGGTCATGCAGGTATCATGCAGGTAAACGTTCACTGTTGCTTTAGATTAGAGGCCTTTTGCAAAAGTTTGCATGTCTTAAAAGTTGCATTTTTAAAAAGTTTTCTGCAAAGCACAATATTCTTTTAGTGCAGAGAAGACCACAGGAAAGACTATTGAATTAGGGAATTCTCAAGTATTAGAAAGTTTTAAAATAGAGCCAGAGAATGATTAATGTGATTTCCGATTTAATATCAGTCTGTGTGCAATCAAGGCAGAGACATACCTCAGAACTTCGGATCGGTGTTTCATCACCACGGATTGCAAAAATAGCAGTTTTATTGGATGTTTTAAAGCAACTCCATCATCAATTTTTTTTATTATACAAATAGAAACATCATAGAATTTTCTCTTATGTTGACTCTGAAATAGCTTCATATTTTAAATACTCAGGAAATAAAAGCATTTTTTAAACATGGTCAACCTTGATGTTGTTTCCAATTGACTTTTTTCTGTCGATCATGAATTCTGTCCTACAGCCTGATCCATAATATTATTACCACTGAATTCTCAATGAATTATATCTTATAATGTATCTAAATAAAAAATATTCATAATAACATTGATACTTGCCACCTTTAGTATTAGATCCTTCATAAGAGGGTAGAACAAGTATGAGTTGAGATGAAATACTAATCCTGTTAAAGAGGTAGAGCTCTTGGAGATTTAGAAATATGCTAATCAAACAATACATTTGGATGTAAAGGATCAAACAGACTCATCAGTGGTAACTGGAGTCTGTCTGTATCCCATCTCACTTGGGGTTTTTGGTTAAAAAGTTTAAGAAACTTTAGAAATTCTTCTTTAGGAGGAATTTGTAAATATTGTGACTGACTGGAGCAAAAAAAAAAAATTCAAGTTCTACAAAATTAGAATTAAAATGAGAATGAATCAAGAATTTTTAAAAAATCCAAAAGATTTGTATGACGTTCACACAAAAGTCACACAAATGTTTCAAGTTCTTTGCAGTTTTGACAAACGCAAAGATTTTCAGCATCAATTTAATGTGATTCTAACAGAAGTTTTGTATTTTTTTCCCAATTATGTGTCTTTTTGTCACCAACAATTGCAGTAAAATGACATATTACCTTAACTTTTGCATATTTGCTTGAGTGAGGTTGTGTCATGTGATTCAAGAAGGGTATGTTACTGTTATTCATCTTATGGTTTTTATTTTAATAAGTTATTTTAGTGTGAATGTAATAATTGTGTATTTTATATATTGTTTGGACCCCAGGAAGATCCTTTTAAATAAACAATAAACAATATTTGGGTTCTACTTGTGTGTTGAGGATTGTTGTTGTTGTCATTGTTGTATTTTGTATAGACTTGGGTTTTTGTTCTGACCTACAGAAGGTAACTATGAGTAGACTCACATGCCTTAGAGGTATCAGCTGTCTTTTATCACCTAATGACACACATGAATGCCTAATGTATTGTAAAAAAAAATCCATTATTTTACCGCTGATTCATCTCCATTCTAGTACCTTATTGGTTCATGAGATGTTCTTCAAGTTACCACACGTTGAGTTATAACACACTAAGTAGTCCAAATTTTGACTTTTGTTCAGATATTTCCTGTTTCCTTTTCATCACCCTCGTCTCTCTGTTTCATTCTTTAAAAAAAAAAACATAAATCACATATAATAATTCTCGGGGTGCAGTAAGTCATTTTGAGGGTATCAGGTGCTTTGTGTCGACCTGCCCTAATGAGCCACATGCGACCAGTTAAAAAGGAACCATCTGATCTGTCAATTCGCCTCATTACCACCCAATACATATTAATGTCCAGGGTCACATCTTATACATACAACATACATATTCATAACGCGCACACATGCAGGGTCATATATGTGTTCTAATGACAAGAACATGATGGGTTTACCAGAGATGTTTGGTTCCTTTCATATGGGCTTGTCACATGCGAGACTTTTTTCTTTTGTTTATTGTTTCACTGCCTTTAAATCCTCGAGAGACGGTCACTGTTTAATAGGTATTGCATGAAGTTACACTGAATTGCATTTCTTTGAGTAAATATGTTGTTCTTGAAGCTGATTTAAACGTGTTTTTTTGTGGACAAGAGTTCTGAGAAGTTTGACCAAAGAATAATATTTTTTCTCCACAAATTGCTTAAATTGAGGATTTTTAGAAGCCTGGACTATTTCAAGAGTGAACGGAGGGGGAGCAATGAGACTTTGCCCCTTTGATCATCCTTAAAACCCACTAGATTTCCTTTTGAGTCCTTTGGGAATGTTCCTTTAAAATACAAGAATAATGTCTCTGTTGTTTCATGAAGAACGTGCTTGCATTGGGACTTAAAATTATGGATACAACTAAGTGTCTAAAAGTGTTTTATTTGAATAATGATAGAATAAACTACTAGAATAAACTTTACTTGAGAAATATTAAAAACAATATCTTTACTGCAACATGTGGCGTTTTTATAGGACAGATTTTTTTTCCTATAAAATGCACCGTGAACTTTTACAAAAAGACAAGAAAATGCGTAACCACTTTCAGAATCAAGCTGCAAATTTGAGAGAGTCATCCATCACAACCTTCAACCACCCTTTGTAACTTTTCCTCCAAGCTGCTGCTCTTCATTTCTCCTTGCATTTAAACCTCATCTGACCTTCCATTCGTCCTCCGTAAGAGGTTTTTCTGTTCATTTCCTCCTTCAGCACTGCTCCCTCTCTCTTTTCTGATGTCTGTCTTCTTCTCCCCCTTCTGTTTCCACTCCGTCCTCCTGCTCTGTATCGCTCTCTGTCACTTTTTGTTTACAAACCCTTTCATCTGGATATTGCTTTATATGCAAAACCTGTCTATTTGAATGGGGTTTTATTTAAAACCCTGTCATTTAAATAGCTCTTTAGAAGATGGACCAATGAAAAGTCAACAAGGACCCTCCAATTGTGTTTCCTGACAGGACTCTTGCATGCACACAAACACATGCTCGCACAACGCCTGCCTGTCTACATGTATCCGAGTCTATTATTATGCTAATGAGTCTCCAGTCTCCACATGTCCCCACAGCCTACACACACACACATGCACATCAGTTCTGCTGAGCTCAGCAGTATAGCTGCACTCATGGCTAGCATGAAAAATAATGAGAAATGGACATTTTCACCATTACTGAATCAGACGGGATGGAATGGTCAGAGTGTGTCACTCCCAGCTGCTGCTAATATCCTATTTTTCAACAGCTGTTTATGTCCTTAAAAGAGTAACAAAAACACCACAATGTAATTTTATAAAATCTTATAGTAGCATTTAAAAAATCCTGTTAAGGACACCGGTTGGATTTGTATCTGTGAAACAAGACAAATGCATTATTTAACTGTTATTTTCAGTGTTTTAAAAGCTGATTATTTTACCGTTATTATACCACGAGGACATATTTATTGTAACCACTTATTTAAAATGCCACTTCTTTGATTGTGTTAAAACCATCTGTACTAATACACATTTAAATACAGTGTGTGAACAACTTTGCCTGATGCAGAATAAAAGTGAAAGATCAATAAAAAGGAGAGTTCAGCAGCTCAGATACAAAGTGTTGTTTACGATGTTGTTTATTTACTGTCCATGTAATATGTCACATACTTTTCATTGACTATTTGATTTATCTGTGACCTTGTACCCATAGAGGGAGAATCCCAGATTTTTTTTCTGCCTTACACAATTTCAGGCTCAAACAAACAAGGTCAACTTGACTTCTATCTAAAAGTTTGATAATCAAAGAATCTCTTTTGTAAACCCTACAAGGGAAATTCTGTTTGTATTTAAGAACTTTTTAAGGCCACAGAAATGATCTTTCAACACATACTGAGCTGAGAGCTGGAATTAAACCTTCCACAGTCCTCTAAAGAGTGAGTAAATAATTAATTTAACACAATGAATCAATGTTTAAATGAAGGCCGACCTGTAATTTACCAAAGACATAAACACAACAACAAACAATCTCAAGCAATTATCAGTGAAGTATGAAAAGAGGCTGAATTGAATGATTTCAAGCAACAGAACATCAATGAGTGACATCACACACGCGTGTGTGTAAACACCAAATCACTATTTCGTCACATTATAAAACTCATAAAAAACTTTTTATCCTGGACTGTTCTGAGGTCTGATCTCGTCTATTCAGGTTTCTCTGTCTCTGATGAAGACCATCCAGTTGAAACATCTTCTTCTTCTCATTCATTAATCTCATTGGCTAATACACGGATGATCTGATTGGCCGAGACGGAGCACTGATCCACACTGGGGGACTCTAATTGGTTGATTGAAGCGTAAAAGCTCTGATTTATGACTTTCTATCACAAAATTTCCAGTTTAGTTGATAATTTTATGGTTTTCTGTTGCTAAATAAACCTCATATCAGTTTGTTCATGTGGGTTATACGCCTGAAATGTCTTCAACTAGAGAAAATGAACTTTAAAGACTGTGAAAGGGCTGTTTGATTTGGTTAGATGGACTATTTGAAGCCTTTGTTTCATTATTCGGACAAAAAAGTTATTTCCTTCAAATAAGTACTTTAGTTTTTAGAGTAACCTGGTACAAAATATGTTAAACTTTTACAAATCTTGTGGATCTGGCTACATTTAAACATGGTTAACTTTCAACATAATTTTCTGTCTCAGTCTGGTTAGTAACGTCATATGTCTAAATATATTTCTCTGGGTTTCAGCTGTTAGTGGTGTATTTTGCATTATGAATTGTAAAGATTAACATCAATGGTGCCAGTGATCAATGACCTTTACCTTATTATCAGTATTGACTTTACACCTGCCCTGCTTTTTAGTTTCACTGTCATAAAAATCAGCGTGACTTAAAACTGTCTAATTAAAGCCCTCCTTCCTCACCGCACATCGCTGCTGCTCCCTCAAGACACCATGCTTTTTTCTTTTGATGAATAAAATTATTTCACTCGTTGCACCGCTCTCCCTCCCGCCCCTCTCTCTCTCTCGCTCGCTCTCTCTCGCGCGCATATAACTGCAACAGCTGATCTCGTGCATCGCAGAGAGCTGCAGCTCCAGATGAGGGAGAGGGGGAGAGAGAAGCAGAGAGTAAGAGACGGGAGTGCTTCAACACTCACGGTCTTCCAGTTTCCGTTCTTTACAAAGCAATATCTCCACGGAGCAGCACAGAGATTTCGTTTTGAGTGCGTGATGCTGGAGAGGCTGATATCCGGCGAAAGTCTGCATACAACTCGGTGCTACTTCTTCAGATCTCCAAACACAAAATCTTTCCATTTACCTGCTGTTGGATTTCCAATGTGTTCCGAGCCAATTTTCAAAGACAAACTGCTCCGTTTTGCGCTTTTGCTTGTCTGGAAGTGAGAGGAAAGGTGAAAGCAAGGAGCGCGTGGCGCTGAGAGGAGCTGTCCGGTGCTGAAACCACGAGGCTCGACGGAAGCGCAACGGGAACTGTCCACAGGAGGTCCGAAGATCCACGAGGGTGCAGATTATTTTTAAAAAGCAACGGAATAAAACAAAAGAAATACAACGGGAGTGACATTCTTATAGAAAAGACACCCAGAACTCAATTTATATTTTATTTTTGATTTTTTTAGAGCTCAACAAGTCTTCCATCGGTGAGGTGACTGTGTTAAACAGACTTTATTTCTCTTCAGAACCCAACAATCACACAGAGATATTAGCAGAATACATATTATATTGACTAAGATACACAACACAGTCGAGCTTCTTGTTTTTTTTTCAATCTTTATAGACATGTCTCTCCTTTCAGTCTGATAAAAGAGGAAATTCTATGTTAAACATCAGCTCCTTCCTATATTTAGGTTTTCACTACCTTTTAGAGACTTAAAAAGAAAAGCCGTGAAGCTGTCCCATCATGCCTCGATCTTTCTTAGTGAAGAAAGTCAAACTGGATGATTTCTCGGCTGCTGAGCTGGAGAGCTCCTACAGTCACAGCCGGAGAGAAGAACTCAGTCTGCGATTCCATCATCATGACAAAGGTTAGTCACACACACACCCACACACGCACACACACACGCAGAATACTCATACATCACCTGAGGTATTTTCTCTTTTTTATCCCCAGAATTAAAGCATTAGTCATGACTGTTTAAGAAAGAGGAGGAAAAGGGAATTACAGGGTCGAATGCAGGTCGCAGACCAAAAATACACCAAGCTGAAAGTGCTCAAATTTTCCTCTCTATCTATGAAGTATTACTAGAAAAACATCATCTCATGACTCAATTTATAAGAAAAAATAAAAGCTCCCCTGCTTTACATGGAAATTACTTATGCTGAACACTCCATTGGATATTTTTAGAGCTGAATGTAAAAGAAATCCTGCAAACAGAAAAGTTGCATGTAAGCAGAAACTGAGTCGATGTGTATTCCAGGTGGTTGGTCTCCTCTGTAGCCCATTTTCTGGGTCGCTGCTGTGCCAGCATGGGCTTAATTTACTTCAAACTGTTCACATTTTATTACACACTGAAAACAGCACAGAAGTGAATAAAAAATATATAGTTGCATTCATTCATCTGGTTTACATTTACAACATGCAGCATTAATTCATTTGTGTGGACCATATATGACAGATTCAGTTTAGCTGAGATAAGCAGGAAAAGAAATCCCCACGGAGGAGCTACAGAGATCCACACAGATGACATGTTTGCATGCTAAATGAATGTACTAAAATTTTATTTCATCAGCAGACACTCTGGGATTTCCAGTTGTTCTATTATATGGTTCCAACCAACAGCCTCAGCAGCACTTATAAGTCTCTTCTAAAGGATTTTAATTATATTTTTGCAGCTTAATTGACTGCAAATGGTTCCCACACACTGTATAATCCTGGATATTCAGGATAATACAGTTAGATGGACTAACAGATCACTTCAATATTGAGTAAAAATGTGGAGGGATAAAAATGAAGGTATTTGGAGGGTTAGGAGTCGAATCAGCCCAGTAAAACCCTGTTAATGCAGGTGTGTGTGCAAGAGCTTGAAAAGAGCAGAAAATCAGTTTTAAAACATTTTATTAATATACCTTATGAGAATTACTTTTAGAAACACATCTACTTTATTATGTCACCTAAGCTATTTAATGTTAAATTGACAATGTTACTGTAAAATTACAGTTTTCCATGAAAAAGCATAATTTACCGACTTTTCTCTTTGTTGTATTTTAAGTTCAGATATGTATGAAATGTACGTTGAAACGCCAGCTTAGCTAAATCAGTATAGATGAAAGAATATTAAGTTATGATGAGCAAAGCTGACTATAATCATATTTCAAATGGGTTATGTTCTGATTTATTACACCACAGAGAAGACAAATGTTGTCAGAGTTAGAGGTCAAGGATTAACTCAGAAATCTACCAAAAACAGAAGAAAAATACAAGAGGTTGAAAATGCAGAGTTCTTTCTGTGTAAAAATTTGACAAACACTCTTGAAATAAAAAAAAATGCTTCAGTTTTGTGTGTGTCAGCTCATTTCTGCCCTCTAGTGGTCAGAATGGGATTACTGCAGTTTTAAAGGGCTAGCAGGGCCTTTTCCTGTAGGTGCACTGAGACCATCATGTAGTGGTGTTAGTGCAGTCTGGTGGCTTTCACATTGTCCCAAGGTCAAATGTAAGATGAGGAGTTTTCAGGCATTCAGATGACAAAAGAACATGCGGCAGCAACAGCAGAGGTTTAGTGACGAACATGTAAACTCCCAGGAAGTCATCCATCGTTATAAATATAATAAGAAGCTGAGTGAAGTAACTGCAGCTTGTTGCACACATAAACACACACACTCACATCGCTGTGTTTCTGTCAACTCGGCACATTTCCCAGCCAGCTTGCACAGCTGAGTGCACAGCATCCAACTCACACACTTAGACACACAGACACAGAGTGACCTACAAGTGTCCAAAGCACACAAGTGTGCATCAGTCGCTGCTGCTTTGAATGAAAAATTAAATTGTAGCTTTCAGCTTTCTCTCTCTCTCTCTCTTTCGTTCATTTCCTCTCACCACTTTTCTCTCCTTTTCTTATTCTCTGAATTTCACACACATATATGAGGAGTGGCTCAGCTCTGGTATTTAATTTTTAATAAGCATTTAGAACAGCTTTAATGCTGCAAAAGTACTTTGAAATGCACACCGAGCTGACACTGGGAGACTGAAAGAGACAATAATTAGGGACAGAACGCTCATAAAGAGTAATCCATGTTTGTTTATTATTCTAGAAATAAAAACAGAATAATACCTCTTATTAAAACAGCGTTTTGACAGCATCAATTCAAACACTGTAGTAATACTTTTTTTTTCTCGCAAACTCACTTTCAGTCAATTTTCAACACTGAGGTGAAATTTGTTGAACATATTCGTGTTTCCAGAGGAGATCAAACTTTTCAACAGATGCCGTTCGCAGTTTCCAAGGCTGACGCTGCTCTGGTGGAGCTGTTCGGTTCAAGACTGAAACTTTCAGTTTGTGCCTGAAGGATTTCTCAGTCGACTCACCTGAAATAAAAGTCCAAAAAGAACCACTTGATCATGCCTCAAAAACCTTACTTATGCTCTATAAAACAAGAAACACACACTCACACCAACACTTTGAGAGTGCAGCTATGGAATATTTATGATTCAACCCTTTTCAGTCTTTTCACATCACACCACTCTTCCATCCATCCTCCTGTTCCCTCTATTTTATTTCTCTTTTACTTAATGAAATCCAAATGTTAAATTAGACTGAGAGCAATGCCAAAACACCTAACCGCCATCACAGCATTAAATACAAAGTGCTAATCTTTCTTTCTTTCTTTGTTTCACCCCCTCCACCCTCCTTGTCTCTTCTCCTCATCATATTATCGATCAACATCTGAGCTTTTCTCAGAACTGCATCATGAAATTATATTACCAGCAACTGTATCTCCTCTGCTGTCTGAGTCTTAATGCTCACCGAGTGCTAATTGAAATGGAGAGCTATTGATCGGTAGCTCCACAGGAGTTGTGGCTGTGGCTTATTAGCTACCAGTCTCCCGTCATGTCTGTTGGAGTTCAGCCTGTTGAGCAGCAGCCAATAATAGAAATAATGAAGCAGCAGACATCAAAACTTGCTAACAAATAATTGATCCAATTTGTTGGGGAGATGCTTATGGGGGGAAAAAAAATGCAGGTTGTGGAGGATTTTTGTGAATCTCAGGCAGATGTAGTTACAGTTTAGCTCTAGAAGGAGACTGTCAGTGTCAGTGTGCCCACTGAGCGCTAGACCTCCCAGCTGCTGTAAAAGAGATGGACTGTGTGCAACAGCTGAAGTTTTGACAGCCTCGGGGTGTGACTGCGTGTGGTGGTGGACCTGTCAGGGAAGGTGCAACTGATGAGGAGCAAGTGTGCTCACTGAACCCTTCTATGAAAAATAAAGAGTTCCAGCAGAAGGGAAAGTGTGTCTACTCAGTGCTGCCAAAGGCATGAAAGCAGTTAGTTCCTCTACAAATGCCCCATGATTTCCTATAGCATGAAGAAACAACAGGGTTCAAGTACAATACAAATATGGTAGATATGATCCATGTCATATTTAGTTAATAGTAAATTAATTCATCTGAGTTTGATTTGCAGCCTGTGTTGATATTTAATAACGATCCACATTTCGGCTTTGTTCTCATAGAAACACAGTTTTTCCAAAATGGTCTTTTTATTTGTTGTTTCTAAAAAGTTGGGTGTGAGTTTAAGTATCTGGGCGTCTTGTTCATGAGTGATTGCAAGATGGAGATGGACTGATGGATTGGGGCTTCGTCCTCAATGATGAGGGAGCTGAAGGAGCTAAGCTGAAAGGCAAAGCTCTCAGTGTATTGGTCTATGTTCTGACCCTCATCTATAGTTATGAGATCTGGATCCTGATGAAAGAAATGAGATCCTGGATACAAGCAGCTGAAATGAGCTTCCTCCGTAGGACAGCTGGGCTCAGCCTTAAAGATAAGGTGAGGAGCTCCTTCGTCTGGGAGGAGCTTGAAGTAGTAGTTTAAGGAGTCAGCTGAGGTGAGTTGGGTATCTGGTTAGGATGCCTCTTGGACACCTCCCCACAGAGGGGAACATCTGGAGATCCCCATGAAGAGCTAGGGAGTGTCGTTGGGGTGAGGGAGGTCTGGGTTCCTCTTCTGAACCTGTTGTTGCAACCTGACAATGGATAAGCAGAAGATGGAAAATTTCTAAAAAATATCCTCATAAACATGTCATTGTTTCTAGAAATTACTTAATCCACACAAAAACACCCCAAAACCCAAAACTCTGCAGTACCTATGACAGGACTGCCCACGGCACCCTGAGGCCACGAGGAAAATACTCCAAAACCAGGAATGTTTGATTTGTATAGGATCATAGTTTGGGTTAGAGGTGGAGCTTCATGCTTTGGTAACATTAAAACAAAAACAAAGGTTTAATTTCAAGACTTTTTGACTTTGGATTTCATTTGAATAAATATTGCTACCATGTGGATACAATGCTGAAACTATTTAAAACACTTTGGATTCACAAAACCCAGTTTGTGTATAGATGTTTCCTTATATGGGATCCATTTAATCCTACAAAAGATTGCACAAAGTGTTACTCACTCACTCATTTACACACACTCTATGTTGTGTTTTAAATGTACTTTCTCTCCGTGGTACTTCCTATTTGCACTTATACACTAATAAGCAAGATTCAGGCTCTTTCCAAGGACACATCAGCATTCTGCAGGACTGGAAACTGAACCCTTCTGACTGGAAATCAACCACTCTACCACTAAGCCATTGCTATTTTACCTTGTTCATAAAAGGCTTTTAGATTCAAATCACGTGCACACTTTTGGAGCACTGCTGCTAAATCCTTCATGTTCAACTTTAAGGGAATAAATACATTTTACTTCTATTCAGTACTGGCGCATCTTGCTTTGGTGCTCTGAAGTCTTTTGGCCTCAAAGCTGTTCAAAAGCATATTCTCGTAT
The DNA here is from genome assembly GCA_006937955.1 of Pachypanchax playfairii. NCBI lineage: Eukaryota > Metazoa > Chordata > Actinopteri > Cyprinodontiformes > Aplocheilidae > Pachypanchax > Pachypanchax playfairii. The sequence continues at coordinate 3,130,103 of SSNP01000045.1, forward strand.
CCCCAAAAGCCCTGGAAAAAATCTGGAGAGCTAGACAAATGCAACATAGGTTGTTTTTTTGTGCATTGCAGGTGTGATAAAATGTAACTTTAGGTGGTTTGGGGAATTTCTAATTCTGAAAAAGAGATACAGTGAAAAGAAGCCAACTTTTATTTGGTGAATCTCCAGTGCAGAGCCTTTTTTTTATCATCTCTATACAGATTTTTGAACCAGTTTATGATTTCTGATTCGCTGCTCTTTACTATGAGTAATCTCTTCTTTTTGTCTCCTCAGAATACGTCAGTGATTACCTGAGTCAGAGCCCTTATGATGACGTTGTGGGAAGCGATTCATCAGTAATCTCTAAAGTACCTTCGCCAAGCCATTCGTCAATTATCTATGGCCACATTAACAATACCTATTCTGGTATCCATGGTGACATCCACGGTGATTCGGACCAACCGGATAGCCCGCGGTCCGAGGTCTCATCATCAGCTGGTGGATACATTAATGGGGATACAGCTGTGAGTGAAGGATACACAGTCGATGCATTTTTCATCATGGATGGGCGATCACGAAGAAAAGCAACGGGAAATCCAAGGGGAGCTACCCAGAGGCACACCTGCAGCGAGTGCGGTAAAACCTACGCTACGTCCTCCAACTTGAGCCGACACAAGCAGACGCACAGGAGCATAGACAGCAAGATGGCCAAGAAGTGCCCCACGTGTGGAAAAGTTTACGTCTCCATGCCTGCTATGGCCATGCATCTTCTCACCCACGACCTCAAACACAAGTGCGATGTTTGCGGCAAGGCGTTCAGCCGGCCGTGGTTGCTGCAGGGCCACATGCGCTCGCACACCGGCGAGAAGCCGTTCGGCTGTGCACACTGTGGGAAAGCCTTTGCAGACCGGTCAAACCTGCGTGCTCACATGCAGACGCACTCAGCCTTCAAGCATTACAAGTGTAAACGGTGCAACAAGACCTTTGCACTGAAGAGTTACCTGAACAAGCACTACGAGTCGGCGTGTTTTAAAGGGGCTTTTTCCCCACTGAGTTCACTGAGTGAATGATGGATTCATTAACCACATCTGGGGTTTATTTAGTCTAATTTTACAGATCCTTCCACTTCAACCCCTTAAAAGGTACAAAAGGAGCGATTTCTTTTCTCGGATCTCTAAAACTCTCCTGGGTACCCTCACGTGGAGGTTGATTGAATTTTTTTTACCACCTGCTTCGATAAAATTGGTCTCCATTAGATTCTGTGAAGATAAATAAAGCACAGCACTTCTTTTCTGAAGATCTATTTATGTCCACATCAATCCTCATCACGTTTTCTACCTACAGTTTGAGGACACAACACAAAAGCACAAATTCTCCGTCTCTCTGTCTTTTTTTGACGATAGCTTTAGCGTTAAAAGCATCAAGAACATTGACAGTTTTTAGAAGCAAAGGTTCATAATGTGACCACACTTTAGGTGTCTTGCTTTGAGTACGGCTAACCTTGAGCTGAACGAGGAAAAATAAAATGCACTCAGTTAAACAGGACACACGGTAAGCATCATTTACACTAACAGTATATCACAAGGATGTATAAATCTGCCATAAATTGGCAACACTAGTATTGTAGTACAACTATCTAGGGGTAAACAATCTCTTTTCTCAGATTTAGACCATTTGTTAAAGTAAACAATGTATAAAAAAAAATGAAATCAATGAGACAAACGGAGCTTTTACTTCAGTATTACATGCCTCAAAACACTCCTGAGTCAGCACATTAATCCTTAACACCATTTCTAATAGCTTCCGTCTAATTTTGTTTTTTAATCTGTTGTTTTTCAAGAATGAATTTAGATATTTGAAGAGGTTTGTAACAAAAAATAAAAAATAAAGCTGCCATCAATTTACTTCAAGTTTAATTTGTAGGTTTTCACGTGTTTATTTATGAACTAATTTAATTATTTATGGTTTTGTATTGTTTTGCACTTTACCGCAATTTTTTGCCTTTTGTTACAAATATGCCAAAGCATTTGACACTTTCTAAATACAAAAGTACCTTTTTTGTGTTTGTCTGTCACTTTATTTAGACAAACGTTTGCATGCAAAAAAAAAAAATTTAAATAATGGAAATTATGCCAACTTTATGAGTCTTTGGGATAATTTACCAAATATTTTTAGACAGGCTTGTTCAGTTCAGTTAATTTTTTTTTCTGTCTTGGGCAATATTTCATTCAAACCTGATAGAGCAATAATGCATGGTATGTTGAAAGAAGCGCTGGTAAAAACTGCTTGTAACATCTTGATTTCTTTCCCCAACTACCATTATCTTATGTAGTTGCAAGAAATTAAATTAAATTTCAGGGAGTTAGTGAACAAAGTTAGTGCTAAATAATGAACGGGTTGGGTTTAGAGCTCTACTTTTACAGGATCAATGGTACTGCTGTTATTCCTCTGGGCTTTTCTGTTTTCTGTGACTTGTGTGATTGGGAACTGAACATTTGTAGAAAGATGAAAGCACAGACTGCAGGGTCAGTTTTCCAATTTTCTTCCGCTTTTTATGTAAAAATATCCCAAAAAAGAAAAAAAATGCCTGCTAGTTACAATTATATGATGGCATCATTAGCTTATCTATGACAATTACGTCTGTACAAGCTTTTAGGAACAGCTGGTGCTTCCGGGATTCACACAAATGACTCAACTCCTTTAGACGCAGAGCTCTGGGTCGGGTCGGGATGGATCGTTTTGTACATGGTTTATGCACTGCCTGCCTCGTATTATTACTCTAAAATATTGTAGAAAGTAGAAGGTAGATCTCTGGTGCTGAAACATGGATGAAAATACAAATCCAGTATGTGAAAAATCCGACGTTTTGGAATTTGATATTTGTTGTGGTGCTGAACGGAGGGTCTCTTTGATCCTTGGGGGTCTTTGAACACAGCCATGACGAGTCCACAGCCAACAATCCTCATTAAAACCTCATCAGGATTTCTGATTGTTTTTATTTTAATCATCTTTGGCTGTAAGTTTGTTGAGGTGATTCCCAACATAATTATAAGGACTGAGAACAAAGACATTTGGTCAATATTTCAGCACCAGAGAGCATCAATGAACACTTAGTTTCTACTATGAATTACTGTAGCCTACTATAGACACAAGCTAGTATAACTATTCTTATATAAAAGCACTTCCTGTTATGAATTATATCCTGCAATTATTTTTTTTCCATCAAAAATAGTAGCACAATGAAACAGTTTAGATTCAGGTAGAAAATGCCTTGTATGTAGAAATAACAACCTCTTTCTCACTTTTCTATTATGAAGAAAAAATGTTAAAAAAAAACAAAAAAAACAATACTGACATAACACAGGTTGTATGTCTTCAAATAACACAAAAAAGTACACTTGCAGTATACAGTATGCGGTGCCATTCAAAAATAAGCATTTGTTAAAGCATCAATACGACTTTTTTTTAGATCAAATGAGAATGTGACTATTTTGCGGCAAAAGGCCTTGTAAATAAGAACTGATGTGACTTTGGACTTGGATTATTTCTACTGATATGTACAGAGTGAAAAATGATGATGAAGATGATGATGATTATTTTTTCTGGAGCTTCCTGTTTTGAGTTCTTGCTCTGAGGTTTTTCTGGACCTCCAGGCTGGTTTGAAATCATGTAAAGCACAATGACAACACTGGGCATTTTGTTTCACTTCCTAAATAAAAGCTTCTTGGAAAAAAAAAATCACGTCTTGGGAATTTAAATCTTTGATAAAAACAGAATTATTGCAGAAGTTTTCACTGTCTGTTGTTTTTGAAACTGTTTGATATGGACCTGAAATTCATTGTAGATAAATTGACATTTTCTAAAAATATGGTTTGATATGATTTTAAAACATTCAAAGATCCACTAAATGCATGACAAACCCAAGGAACACATGGAGGTGTAAGAAAACATATTCAAAGATGTCAAGTCTAGTTAATCAATAGATAAAAGAAAACTTGTTTGTCTCTTAAAGAAATAACAAAGACAGAAAGTGAACATGCTCCATAATGATAAACAAACTGGAAAAAGCTTTTTTTTGTACTTAAACATTTGTTTTGGCCTCTTTGCTTTAATTACTAGGTAAATTGTTAATTAGGCTTCTATAAAAGATCCATTTGGACGATTTGCCTGCAAGAAAAGAATAACTGTTTGCAAAGCTTTCTGTCTGTTTGCATCCTCAAGCAACCCTGCAGAGGTCAAAATTACTTAATGTTGCATGAGTTTGTTTATTTGTTAACAGTAAAAGGAAACTGAAATTGGGGCAAACTTTCAAAGTTTGGAAAAATATACAGTATGTGGTATATACTTCTGATGGTAAATGGTTCTAATAAGAACAAAACAATTAGGACATAAAGACCATTGATAGCAACCTTTCTACATCTAAACCTTTACTAATCTAATTTAAATAAGTCATAAATCAAAAAAGTTAAAGGGGGAAAAGAGAATTTTGCCCCGAATGAGAAGCGGAACGGCTGTTTGTCGTTTTTCTAATAGTGCACATGCTTTTAGCGAAACGAGTTCGTTATCTATCATCTACTTTATTTCATGCCTCACCAGATCTCTGATTTATGAATATTATAACTTTTTCTTTTGGAAACTAGAAGTACAAGACCACTACAAGTCGATAAAATTAATCTGAAGTAAATTTTACATTTAAAATTGCTTCAAAATCCTCTTTACCACCTTTAAATATTAGAGTTGCATTTTAAATCAGTGACATTTGCAGATAAGTTATCCTAAACTAATTCAAACAAAAAATTCAAGATGATACTTGGGTCATCATAGAGTGATACAATTGTGTTGATACTGTTTTTTTTTTAATCAAACATTTCAGTTAGCAGAGCAGCTTGAATGTAGAAGTGACATAAATACTCTTCATTAAACAATATAAAGTACTGACTACTGCATTCACTTAAATTGCTGGTTATATTTTTGTATATTTGTTAATAAATCTGCACTTGCCTAGCTCTGATTAGCTGTTAGCTCACTCTGAATCTAATTTATCTTTTAAAAAGTTCCTTCAATTGATTAATGAATTGATTAAGCCTTAAATATTTTTGAATAGCATTCAAACAGTATGTTTTTCTATTACATAATTTAAAAAGAGTGTTGTTCAATCTTATTTAAATTAGCTTTGATTGTAGGCACGTAGTTAGTTCATAATCAAAAAACATACTGTATGTCTGTCAAATCCACCTGTTAAAAACTATTTTCGGACATTTATTCCAGTTTTATTCACCTAAAGTTGTTTTTTAACAACTGCAGCCTCCAGAAATCCACCATTTCTTTAACCCTCATGATATTTAGCTTCAGAGTACATTTAAAAATATTAACCATCACATGCCCTTGCTGAATGTGAGTGACTGCGTAACTTGAATTACTATAAGGAATAAAAGATCCTCTAGATTTAATGGCCACCATCTGCCAGCACTTTAAGTGAAAAGACAAATGGTATTCTATTAAAAGGTGATTGATTTTCTCCTATTGCTGCTAAAGGTATTGATTTTTGATGTGCTGCCTTGGCCCTCTAATGATACTAATTCTGATATTCAGTGAACTTGAAAAGGACTTTTTCACAGTTACAACTAGAGTCGATTTGTGAGTGGGCTGCACAAATAAGTGAAAATCAAACAAGTTTGGTTGTATTTCACAGTCAGCTGCAACAGTTGGTGAATCTGATCAAGGAAAAAAAAAAGTGGAGGACATGAATATTAATACAAAATGACAAAAATGTTCAGTTTTTATGCAGCACTGATGCGCTGCATGTTTTTCAAAATATATAACCAAAGTAAAGTCTTTATTTCTTCTCTGTGACTTTATCTGCATGCACACACGGTTGGAGGGATCATAAATACCGAAAAAGACATAAAACTGAAGAATGCACAGGAAATATTTTATTTATCACCCTTAAGTATTTAAATATGTTAATTCTTGTTTCCCATGGTGTCTGACCTGCCAGCCTTTAGCAGATGACGATTTAAATAGTTCATATACAGTCCCTGCGTCTCTCATCTTAAATCATTCATAAATCAGAAAGACAGTAAAACTTACAGCTTTACACTGAGCACCACAGTCATTCGACTCAGACTTGTTACATATTTTACTTTTATGTTTAGGAGACTGTATCTTGCACAAAAGTAACTTATTATTGTTGTTAAGTGAATTCACACGTGTAGCGTCTTTGATGGTTAAAAGTTCAAAACATTAAAAAGTGAATCGGATTGATGATCAAACAGTAATCGATATTGTGGTAATCTTGAAATAAAATGAGGGTTTTTTCCATGTGAAGGTTGTTGCTCATGTTTCCATATTAAAGGAGATTTAATCTGGAAAGGACGAAGCAGAGTTGAGAACATTTGGCTTCATTGGATGTTTAATCACAATCACTTTACTCTGTGATCAACAGGAAACACATTCAGGTTTGTCCCAGTGTAATCTGAATCAATCAGATTTTCATGGACCATTGTGACTGACAAAATAAAATGTTTTCCTTAAAGAGCGATAACTACGGTGGCCCTGAGGGGCAAATCACGCAAACAAATTACTAAATCACTACAACAAAAGAGGAAAAACCTATTTGTCCAATCAGAAATGAGCCACCAGACCAGTGCAGGGCAGGACAGGAAGAAGCAACAGGGGGCTCCCAGCACAATATCCCATCTAGCACCGGGTGCTGATCTGGAAATCCAAAGATCCCATCTGCCCCGTCCCCCAGGAGGGGAAACTGCCACCATTGCAGAAACATACCTGTTGAGCTTGGTCCTGTGTGTACTACAGATATCCAGCTGGAGGTCCAAGACTGGACCAATCCATGTCCCAGAGGCAGCCTCACTCCAGTGCAACCATGATTCCCATCATTTGCAAAAGCACCAAGGTATAAATTTCTGTCCATGGAGGGGACAGGTAGGATACAAACCCCACCAGATAACAAACATCAAAGGCACTGCCCCAGATCCACCCACACCTGCTGGCAGCACCTGCATGTTAGACCACATCCTATTAGAGTCTAGACATCAGGTCTGCACCTGTCCCCCCCACCACATATATGAGCAACACTTTCAAACATACATGTTTCAGTTTAGTTTGATATCATTTGTTCATGCGCCTCTGCTCTAAGACACGTTTACCACAAAGAAAACTAATAAATATACACTGTATTTATGGCTGCTGGTATAAGAGAGTTGCTTTGATAGGATTTTCAAGGGCAAGTGACGTTCGGTGCTAATGTGTTTGTATGTGAGAGAAAATGGATGAATATGTATATCAGCTTAGAGTGTAATATCATGGTTCACCAATCTGATAGAGAACACAGTATATGGAGAGCTTTTCATAAGCAGCTGTACACACTCAGACAGTATGAGCACCTATATGCAAACATCTGCAGCTTCGGAGTACTCAGAGGTGCATGGACACACTTGCAAAACATTGAATCATGTTTCAAGTCGTGCTTTTACAAATAGAAAAGACACATTTGTTAAATAGTTCTTATAAACACAGAAGGATTGTGCAGATAAAAGGAGGAATGTGTGTGTGTGTGTGTGAGCCTAAACTGTTGAGTGGAAACTTGCTCTTAACAGTACTTACAGGCAACGTGTTTTAAGAGCAGTATCAAACAATTCTCTGTGAATCCGGGAGGTTTTTTAAGCTCCAGCGACTGTAAGAGGTGAGACAACCGAAAGATTAACAGGTACAAGATTGGGTTTTGCAGTAACCAAGCGGGATGAAAGGAGAGGGTCAAAGAACCGAGATGGAGAAAAGATTGAAAGAAGAAGAGACAGAGATAATGAGACAGAAATGAAGAAAAGATGGTGGGAGTCAGAGGGGCATCGAGGAGAAAAGAAGTGTCAGGAAACGCTGAGGAAACTTAACCTGAGCTTTAAACGGCTCCTTAACAGGAGGCTGAGACAGCAAAATGAAATTATATCTCCACACATGTACTAACACACACACACTCATAGTACCCCCCCCCCCCCCCCCCCCCCCC
>SSNP01000045.1:3138114-3281037 GCA_006937955.1 Pachypanchax playfairii
CCCCCCCCCCCCCCCCTTGGAAATACTTCCTCTCTTTACTGAGCATCTGAACAAACATAAACTTCAGATCTCTCAGAAGACATGTCCACACTGCCCAAATATTCACGTTCATACATAAAAAACTGATAAATTTAATGTATTTTTCTTTAAAACAATAACACACACTTGCAGCTGTGTTAGTGGTCAAAGGAATTGGTATGTGTTACACACACACACACACACACACAAAATTGTACAGGTCTCAAACACACATTTAGCTTCACACATAGTGATAGGTCTTTTAAAGGGGTGTTTCACACCTCGTCGCATTTCAATTAGAAGGTAAGACAGACACACACTCACACACATACATACATGCACTCAGAGCCTGACAGGCTGTCCGTTGGGTGAAGAAGATTCATTTGGATTCTCATCTCTTTCCTTCTGTGTGTGCGCCCTTTCTTTTCACTCTTCCTCTACTTACCTCCTTGTGTATATTCACTTTCTCATCCCCCGCCCCCCCCTATCTCTCTCTCTCTTGCTGTCTATCTTTCTCTCCATATCAGAGTGAGTGACAGTGGTTTGACCTCCCGGATAGTCAGGGGAGACTGTTGCACAGACGGACAGAATAGGAGCGTCTTTCCCCTGGCGCAAGTCAGTTGAAGGCACAAAGAAGTGGAGGTCCAGCAGCTTCCAAAACAGTGCCGATTCTTTTTTCCAGCGAGATAATTTGTTTTTAAAATGGTGTTGAATTTCTCTGCGAGGGTTTTGGAATCATTTTGCTAAGTTAATTTGCATCCAATTTGGTCCAATTGCTTGTGTACAGTAACATGGTTTTTTGTCGCCCTCTGATCTGCAGCAGTTTGAATGAAGCTTTATAACATACTAACAGTTTTCTTATAAAAAATATATATATTTTGCTGGATTTTGTTTATGATTATCAATAAAATGAGCTACATATAAACACATATGATGCTTGAACTGCATCTATTCTTAATGCACTGGGGGGGAAACACCTCCCATCCCTCAGGATATTGTTGCTAAACTGACCTAAAGAAGGGTGACACTGTCAGTCTGGTGTCTCCCACGATGAACAGAAACAAATAAGAAACAAATCAAGAGGGAGTGAAAATGTATTATTATGTGTATAAAGGGAAGAGAATGTACTGATAGATACAGTAGATAGTTCTTCATTACATTTAAAACACAGTCTCTTTTCCTCTGATTTTTTTGACCGACTAACAGAACACTTATCTTTACATTTACAAAACCTTTGTTTGCTTCATCGTGTTACAACAAATGTCAGATTTCTCTGCATTGCCTTTGCAGGACTTTCAGGCAGATGCATCATGTGAGACATTGCTCTGTTGCTTCTTACTCCCACACAGATTTATGTCTTTTTCCATGAGAGAAATAAAAAAAAAAACCCTTTATGTGTGATAATGTTTTTTTCCCAGTAATCTCTCTCTGTCTTTAATGTGTCTTTTATTGCACCAGTACATAACAAAGCCCTCAGGCAATGCTCACACACACACACACACACACACACACACACACACACACACACACACACACACACAAACATATACTACCTCATAAACACACACACACATTCAGGAATTTTGGAAACAACACAGTATGTTTGACTTAATCTTAAAGGATCAAACAATATGTATGTGCATTCACCTACATATACACCTACATTCATGCACAATAAATCCACATACACACATATACTGAGGCTTTACACTTCGACTGGCAGTGGAGCACTAATTCTGCGTTGTTTGTCACTTCGCTGACAGTCGCTCACACGAAACAATAAATAGTTGAGCATTTTTAACTGGTTTTATGAGCAAGAAGTTATATCTTCCTGTTAGCCCTTGGCTACAGAGGAGGAGCACAAAGAGAAGCTCAGACGGAAAGTAGAAGAGACAGAGAAACCAGACATTGCAAGTAAGAGAAAACGTGTGTGTGTGTGTGTGTGTGTGTGTGTACCCTGTTGCCAGTGCTATTAAAGTTGTATTGCACACTGCTTTTAGAGCATCGACCATCAGCCAAGTAACTTTAGCTAATAATTTTTTAAAAACCTCCGTGTTTTGTGCATGTCAGGGCTTTCCACTGTGTTGTGTGAGTACTCTGGATTGTCAGTGTGTATTTGTATAGTAAGACTTCTCCTCTGAGCTTGTCGGCTCACATCCTTAAACACATCAGACGTTTTATTCATGTAGATTAATGCCTCTTTCTTCATTCAGCTTTTTCCTTTAGGTTTTTTCTGTCATTACTAACAACACAAACAGTTAAATGTATTAAATTTGCAATAAAAGCACAATATTACAAGTCTTGTGCTTTATTACACTGGCGGTTTGTATCATTGGGTCACTTTTGGTGGTTTATGGAGTAAAAAACAAGCACTTCAAATACTCCAGTGAGTCATACAGGTGCTATGGACTCACATGTTTAGTATAAAGTGTTTAATTTGCATAATCAGCTTTTATTAGAAGGTCATTATCTCCAGTTTCTGCACTTGATAAAGGAGTTAATTTGCCGTGTTTTCATGCATTGTTTTCCTTATTAAACCCAAGAAGCTCATTAAAGTAGTTCTGTATCTGTCATACTAATTGGGTCTGTCACTGACCACAAGGTTCGGTCCAACAAGTTTTAAGTACAAATTAGTCAGAGTGACTGGTTGTGTCTAACGCCATAGCTGCTGAAATATTCAGCGAGTTGAAACTTTCTTAACTCCTCTGTTGCACCAAAAGATTTCTTGGTTGTCAGGAGAACAATGTGCCGTGGTTCTTTCCTCCGAGGAATATTTGCATACACCTGTTTAAAAAAGAAAAATAGGGGACTGCATGAAGTTCTGCTGCTTTTGTTTTAATGAACTGAAACAACAGTTTGCTTTTAGTTGCATCAGTCTTAAAGTTTTCTTTAAACTTTAACTTAAATTTTAGGAATATTCTTTTTTTTCAGAGGACTGAAAAAAAATCGACTTGGAAAGTTACAGTGACAAAAGCCACACCACTCATTCCTTTCAATAAATCCATTCTTTTTATTATTTACCTCTAAAATGATCTTTAATATTATCCATCAAGTAAAAATTGGACCATGTGAGGGGTTTTGAGTGCTAGTAGTTTATTTTTAGTATATTTATTATACTGTAATAATTATTCCTGTTAGACTTACAGTTTCACGATTTTTTTTGTCTTCCTCTTTTATCTTTTAGCCCTTGAGTTTTGGGGTATTTTGTAATGATTCAAGTTTTTTTTTTTCATGTGTTTGTTTGTTTCAGCAATTATTTCAGGTTTGTCCATGTTTTGAGTTAGTGTCAGGATTTGATCAGTTTCTCTTGTTAAGTACACAGCTGCTCTTCTTCTGTGATAACGCACCAGGTTTGTATGCCAACAATCAAACTTCACAGTATTTCTAGTCAGTTCTTTGTCAGATCCTCATGCAGCTTTGTTTTTGTGTCTGTATTTAGTTATTAAACTTTCTGTCCTTTAACATTTAATTTTGGATTGTAAATGGTAAATGGCGTGTACTTGTGTAGTGCTTTACTCAGGTGCTACGACCCCCAAAGCGCTTCACACAGTCAGTCATTCACTCACTCACACGTTTGGTTGTACCCACCTGTTTGTTGTTACCTGCCTGGATTTGGGTCCTACACATCAGCCACACTCATGCCGTTCATCGTGGATCCAACAGGCTCCCTGGTGCCACAGTGTTGGTTGGATGATGTCCTGGAGAAAAAAGGGAGGATTATAAAATTTGGCTTGAGGCTCCAAGGACAATCAGAATCACTTATTGGCATTTTAAAGGGCCAAATCTGTCTTACTTTCATGACTGGGAGTATCCAGCAGCTCTGTTGAATGAGGGTCCATTGAACCAATGTCCTCCCTCACCTCCTTCCAGCATTACACCAGAGGGACAGTCTCACTGTCTCCTGGTCTCAGTCACGCTGTCTCCAGGCCCAGATGCAGCTCCACAGTCTCCTGCTACACCAGTCCTACTGCATGCTGGTACTGCTATGACTCGACACCTCTCCAGATCCAGAATCTGAGGGTGTCTGAGGCTTTCAAACACGAGAGGGTCCAGAGCAACACCCCTCACCATACTCCTGCCCATGAGCCTTCCTTTGTTTGGGTCCTGCACCTCAGCAGAGTCCAGGCTGTTCATGACATCTTTTACCTATAATATCTTTTTTTTGTTTTTATTTTTTGTCAGTTTTACTCTTGTTTGAATCCCTGTGTTTAGTTTTGTTACAGTTTGCATTTTTTAGTGTAAATTCTGACTTTATTTAGTTTCTAGTTAATGTTTAGCCTTTTGGTTTCATATTCCTAAGACTAAAGTTGGATTCATACTAATGCAACTCTGACGTGTCGGAGACACGCACCGCCATGATACGACGTCGTATGGGTTCTCCAACTGCCTCGAATGGTCGATTGGAGTCACGCTCTATTTTCTAACTTTCAGACGGCTGCGTTGGATGACGCACGTCTGTGATTGGTCAGCCAAACAACCTAACATCATTTCCGGCACGACGTAGCTTCCCTTTAGTAAACAGCGCGAGTGTTGACAGTCTTAAAGACAAATTTATCTGCATTAAAAGCGGTCTGAAGGGCAACAGTAGTGATGCCGGTGGCCTTAAAGTCCCTGCTTTTTATTTGTTCCTCTCATGGTTGGAACCACACAAAAATCACCTGGAGACCTAAGGAACGCGCCTCCTGCTGTCCTGGTAGAGAATTTCTTTGCAACAGGGTCAGGGTTGTATGAACAGAAACTGGGTTAGGTTCAGTACGCTGCCGTGTGGGAGCACATTTGCCTTTGCGTTAGCATGAATCCAGCTTAAGAATTTTGGTAGAGTTTTGTTTTTTCAGTGAACTCACATTCCTCACTGAGTGTTTTAGAGTATTTTTATTTTACTCCTTGAGTTTAGTTTCAAGTTTTTTCATTTCTTAGTTCATGGATCTTTAGTGTTTTCATTGCCTTGTGTTACTCATATGTTCCTCTGTCATCCTGCTCTGTCTAAAACCTGCATTCAGCCTGGTTAACTGATGCAGCTGCCTTTCGTTCCTCTTTAAACACTCCTCTGATCTTCAGTTGATTATCAGCTCCTCCTGCTTAATCAAGCATGTAATTCCACCATGTTTGTATTACTCCACTAATATTTCCAAGTGTAAGTTTGATTGGCTACCCAGTCAGCATTTTAGTTTAGTTATTTAAAGTTTCTCCAAGTTTTTATTCTAGTGATCTGTATGTAATCCCGTCTCTTGTCTAATGACCACTGAAGATGGACACAAGCAGGTATAGAAAATGGATGGATGTTGATGTTGAAAGTAATAGCCCAAATATAGAATCTAAAGATTTATTTAGGTCTTTGATGACAATTCATTTTTTTCTTTAAATCAAACAAGACAGAGGTTGTGGTTTTTCATCTAAGCACTTTAGAAACAAACTTTGTAGTCAGTCACTTACTTTTATTGGTATTCATTTTGCCTCCAGTGTATCATTTTTGACTAGAATAAGTTGTTTAGTTCATTTATAAAAAAAAAAAAAACACTTATTGTAACATTGCTAAAATTAAAAGCATCCTGAGCAAGTAATACAGAAAAATTGTCCATGCAGTTATCACTCTATGACCATTCCAATGCGTTATTATCAGGATTTTCAAACAGTATTATAAAAGGCCTCCAGCTGATCCAAAAGGCTGCTGGAACAATGTCTCTTTTTGTATATGAGACCAAATTGGAGATGTTTACTAAACCACACAGTTGATCAGTGCTGTAAGAAACGTCTTAGAAGTGCAGAAACGTGTTTTTTCACTACCTACATCACACTTCTTATCTGGTGATAATGAGTATATATGCAAGGAGCTTCTCACAGATTTATCAAAATTATAGCAAAGGGTGTGTTGCTGGATTTCACGTGCAGTGATCTGCATCTGTACAGCTGTTCTGTTTCAAACTCTCAGAGAAAAGAGGATTTTTGACCCATAAGCAAGCGCTGCTTAGCGATCAGCTTGTCTCTGCCTGCATGTTGGTACAAACTATAATAAAAACACAGAAGTGTTTTATCAAAAAAAAAAGACCTAAAATAAATAATTTATTTTATATTTAAAGACTAAGGAGCATTATTAGAACTGTGTATATTTGCATTTAATTGCCTCAGTGAATGTTTCATATTTGCTACAGTTAAATGTTCAATTGTAAAAAGGGTCTGTAAAGTATAACATTGATTCTGCCCTTGATTTGTTTTGGGTTTTTTTTTTTTCCATAGGCTGCTGCTAAAGTATCTGATTATACGTATTTATAGGCTTTATATCACATTACAAGGATTCTGCAACACTAAACCAAACAAAGCAGACACAGTTTAAAACCGGTGTGTCGATTTAGACTGTCTGTCAGCGGATTTTCAGACAATGAGGCTCTAAATATTTAATATTAAACTGTATTTAAACACTAATCTTCCCTATTAGTAACTCTCCATATGTAGTCAAGATACACTTTTGGTGTTCACCTACATTCTACATGCTATATTCAGAGGCCAGTTATGCTTTAAATGAGACAGATTCCTCTCTTATGACTCATGTCAGTATATACACATGTCCTGTATGTGCACACTCTCATACTATACATTCCCCTGCAAATGGAGAACACGAAGACAACTCCACTGTGTGCCTCAAGGTGACTCTGTCCAAAAACCAGCAGCCAATGCTTTGTCTGTGAGATAAAGTAGAGGACAAAAACAGGGAGTGTAGAAGAGGGAAATGGAAAAAGAGAGAGATTAAGAGACAGGCAGGGAGAAGGAGAAGGAGAGGAGTGCAAGCAGCATAACAGAAAAGGACAATCTGAAGTCATTCAAGCTCTTCTTCTCTCTGAATAATCCAAGTTTTGTCCAAATTTAGTTTAAGGAGATTGTGGAACATCCAGTCCTTGACATCAGCTAGAAAGTCAAGTAACAGCAGGAACTTTAGTTGAATCTGTGAACATATTTCCAGTCCTCTCGTATCTGCTATTTGCTTTTTTTCCTTTTTATCTAACTTAGGAAGAGATGATAAACTGCAGCAGATATGTGGACTGGAGTTTAAAACTATTTGAGAAGAGGTAAAAGGTTTAATTAGCATGTTTCTGATTTGTTGGCTGTTAGTTGTTATTTAATTTAAAGTTAAAGTTGTTATTTCTAGTAGTTGGGTTTTCTTTGTTTACTTGTGATTGGCATGTTTTAAGTTTAGCCCATGTGCACTGCTTCTTGTCTACACCAGCTACGCAGTCACTCAGCCTCTCACATCTGTTGCTAATCTGTTATCAGCTCACCTGTTTATCATCTAGTAATCGCCCCTCCCTACAGATATACTCCTCAGTTTCTTCAGTGCTTCATCATGTTTGACTCTTATCAGCTCTTTCCCCTTTCCTGTCTACCTGTTCTGCCTTGGTGTGCTCCTGTTAATATGTGGTATATTTTTTAAGAAAATCCTTTTGTAAAGTTTGATTTTCTCTCAGTTTTCATCTGTTTTCCACTAAAAAACACAAAGTTTGTGTCTTTTAAATATTTCCCTGCAGCTGTCCGAATGTAAAATGACAGACCAATATGATTTTAAATGTGTAAACTCTTTTAGGGATTTTAATTAGTTCTTTTTTATCAACAGTCTTGAATCATTTATTTGTCATTGTGCATTAAGTTATGCTTTTTTTAGCTGTTTTCTAGTTTACAGCTGCTCTATAAATTCTGCAAAATACTAAGAGAATTGTCAAATGTTTTATTAGCAAGTTGTTCAGAATCCAATGTCTGGAAATGTTATTCAGGATGATTTAAATACCTGTGATAAATAATTAATTAAAGTTTTACTACTCAAGTTGTTTTTCAGCTGTCAAATGCACCACCACATAAATTATTTGGAAACAAAGTGTGTGCCTGCTAGATGGACACCAACTCTGGTTTCACAAGCAAAGAAAACAAAAAACAATCCTGAAAATCTTATCAAGAAAGACATCTGGTCAGCAATAATTAATGCTTGCAAAGGTTTATTTATTTTGCCTTTGTTACTGATGCCTGTTTTGGATGGTGGCACATGAGGGTTCAGGTGTCAATCTCCTCTTCCTCTAAGAATAACAGTGGCAGGGTTTCACTAGACACGGCGTACTCGGCCATGTTGGGAAGTCCAGATATCACGCAACAGCTCAAGGCGCTACGGAAGATCTCCATGTCACTGGCTTCAGACCACATGTGGGTTGCAGCGTCGTAGCATTCAACATTGAAGGTTGTGGTAAAGCCGTTGAAGCCACCGGCAACAAAAAGACGATCTTCAATCACTTCGATGCCAAAGTTACTGCGGGGGGTAATCATGGAGGCCACGTTTGTCCATGTATCAGTTACTGGGCTGTAGGCCTCAGCGGTACGCAGACGATTGTGGCCATCAAAACCTCCAACCTGTTGGAGGGAAAGTCTATTAAAGTAAAGGTTTATCGAATGTAAAGTAGCTAAATGTAACCAATATATCAATTAAATTAACTGTGGTTAGGATTTAAATCTGATTATAACCACAAGCTTTATGCAGAAACCCCCCCTGCAAGTCTGATCAGCATAAGTCCTGCTGATGAAAGCTTTCAAGCATTATAAATGTAATTTAAATATGTAACCTGTGTGTCAGCAGTGCTGCACTTACCGCATAAACATGACCTGCATACGCAATGACTCCTATTCCGCTGCGCCGGCTGGTCATAGGGGTGATCATTGTCCAGATGTTGGTCTCTGGACTGTAATATTCAGCTGTTTGCAGACAATTTTGTCCATTGAACCCACCACAAATGTAAACCTGAAGACCAAAAATGGCTGTTAGAGCCACACTTCAAATCTTTTGATGTGAGCAATTATATTATTGTTTTTCCTGTTGTGGCTAATTGTTTGAATGACTTCAGTCTGGAGAAACACAGGGTAGTTCTGACTGAACTGACATGCTAACACACTGAGTAGGGTCTGGATCAAAGTGGGTTGCTGCTGTTATTTAAAACAACTCCACTTTAAAAAACCAAAAGTGATTCATGCAACAGGTTTTCCATGAACTTTTTTATATGTCTGTCGATTTTTATTACACGGATATTTAGACTGAAGTCATTTGCAGCAACAGCACTTTGCAGCCTGGGCACCAGCCATGTTGGTGCCCCAGGCCAGATTATGATTTGCTGCCCCCAGCTGTGGGAGCTCTCCATACCATACAATCAGGGGTAGGAGTGGTTTGGGGTTGGCGTGGATGGTGCATGGTTGCAGCACATTACATTTACAACAGATGTACACTTTGTATGGCACTTCCAGCTTAAATACTATCATATTTCTTTTAATATAAATTTAAAATTCAAATTTGAAAAAAAATTGGAAATGCTTTATTTAAAAAGTGACATTTTTAAATTGGAGTTTTAAGATGCAATCAATCCACTTGGGTTTTAGCCTAATTTGGACTAACCCTTTAGCTTGCCAAACTAATTAAACTAGCAACAACAGGTAAGATAACAATTGCTCGTAATCTTTTGTCAGAACAACAGTCCATGTTCTGAACATTCCCTTAAAGACCCACCCATTCCGATGAAAATCATGTTTTTCGTGTTGTTAACATATTCTTTTGGCATTTTTCTGATACTAGAGGACATATGTCTTAAGGAAATTAAGCTCAAAATTGCATTTCTGAGTATTTCTGCATTCAAATAACTGTGAATCAATAAGCTAGCTGTGAGCTAGTGGTAGTGCTAGCATAACAGAGCTATGTCAGTAACGGGGAGTGATCCTCCGCACCAACGGTTCCACCCACAGCAAAGAGGCAAGTTGCTAATGAGCTACTGCCGCTATGCAGAAACTACACCCTAGAAAATGGAACAGGTTTTGTGATTTTGGGTATAAACGCCATCATCATAATTTAAAGGCCACTGAAAACATTTAAAAATAGCTCAAAAGATGATCGGAGTGGGTCTTTAAAGTACATTTAATTATAGATTACAACATGTGAAACTATTCCATGAATTTCCACTAATGCATCTATTACCCTGTTCTGGAAGGTAGTGCAGCTTGCATCACTTCTTTCTTCGTGCATTGAAGAAATAAAACTCCACTGGTTGATCTCTGGTCGATAGTACTCTGCTGTGTTGAGTCGTGAGAGTCCATCGTAGCCTCCCAGTGCATAGATGCACCCATTGAGCACTGTCACACTCACATAGCAGCGGCGGCAGTACATGGGCGCCACCTCTTGCCAGGTGTATGCCACAGGATCAAACCGGCACACGCTGTTAAAATGCTCCACCCTGTCAAAGCCACCAACGCAGTAGACGTAACCATTGAGGAAGACGGCGCCATGGTAAGCACGAGGACGCTCATGGCTGTTTCTCAGTTTGATCCAGCTGTCAGCCCGGATGTTATATGCTTCTACGCCATTGGTTGGATCACCACCGCTCCAGCCCCCAATGGCCAGGATGATGGCACTAGGCAAGCGAGGGCGGCCAGAGGACCTGTGAATTCTAATCAAATTAGACCTCATTTCATCCTCTTCAGTCAAGGTTCTGGCCACACTAGTGGTGATAGGCAGGCACCCAGGATTGTTTACCACTAGATTGTTAGGTATGACGTTGTTTCTGATGTACTCTATGCCCAACTGGGCTAGTCGGACCTAAACAGAGACAACAAGACAGGATCTATAAATATAACTACATGGGTTTCAGTGCTTAATGTCAGGTTTTAAAATTAGTATTTTACAGAGTTTTTAAAACTGTATGTTGGCGTCACTCTATACATGAAAACATTCCCGAAATGCAGTACAAATATGGATATTAATTCATGGTGAACAAACAGCATGAACAAGCACAAATCAGCCATGTTCTGCTCTTTATTTCCCCTCTAAACTTTTCAAATCTTAAAGGAGACATGTTAAAATCCTGCAGTTTCTTGTCTATAAACATAATTGCATTTTTCGGTGTTTGGAGAACCACAAGCTTGAGTGAAGACCATTTATTTGTCAGAAAGTTTGTCTCTGAGGAGAATCTTGAGGTTTTCAGCTCCTAGTGACATTATAAGGAGATAAGCATCGCTCCCAGCTAGCAAACAGATCCATCTGAGCTGCCTACTCCTCTGTCACTCATTGAGCTCCCAGTGAGTGACAGAGAGGATTTAAATGATCTACCCACCCCAGTGCTGCTCAGTAGGTTTGTGGATACCATTCTAAATCTTCAAGATTGTTACTTAGTCTTTGCTATCATAGTTTTTTAGAACCAGAAGTGACTTGCAAGAGACGGAATATACACGTCAATTCTAGGATACTATTCATGTCACAGGTGTATGGTCATGATTTTCAGGTGTCACTTAAAGCCACCACATCATTAAAAATTGAATTTGATGTTGAAGATTTTTATAAATTTAGCAGGCCTGTCCCCAAAAATGTATCATTATAGATTTTCTGTCTATCACAAAAGGGCAAGTATTTATTTACTTTCAGCAACGGCTTTAGCATCATCAGGTTGCAAGTACAGGAACCCTGCAAGCCCGAGGTAAATCCTACAGATAGTTGAGACTCATAAATTTACCAAACATGCATTATTTAAACAGGTTTGAGCAACTAAGATTCAAACACAAACTGTTTTGCTGTGAGGGGAAAAAGCTAACCACTGTGTTGCAATATACTCATTTTCCAAACATTAAATAAACTTCTTTTAAAGATAATTTAAGATCAGGTCAGGCTATTGTTGTGGACTAATCAGAGTAGTAGTTTGAGAATGCATGTGATATCACTGACTTCTGTTAAATAAATAATAAGGAAATAAGCAAATAATTTTACTTGTAGTTTCCTGGGATCTTTAAGTATTTTTATTTTCCCCTTGGTAACAGGTAAATGGATGAGGTACACAACAGTCTTTAGCAAGTCGCTATAAAAAAGCAACAATGCAAGCCAAAAGCTTTTATTATGGTTTATATTATGACTAAACTTTGTTTATTTTCTTATTTTATTAAAGATGTCTGGTATATTTCATGGCACTAGTACTGTTGACTATAAACCAGTCACTCAAAAACATGAGCAAATGTTCAGTTACAAATAAAGGTGATGACTAAATAATTTTTTTTGTGGTAATAAAGGCACATTTTGCCAAATGTAGCTCATAGATGTACTAAAATGACCTGGCAACAATAATCCAGACTAGATTTATGCACATGTTGTTTAGAATTTTAGTAATACAAGAACAGTGTTTAATATCTGGTTCAGGTAGTTTGAAATTAATATCGAACAAGTTTTGGCTGTATTTTGATATGGAGAAGATTTTTTATTCCATTCATAGTTTTGAGGCTGTTTAACATTTCTTCTGAAAGAACTATGATTCTTGGGGGGAAAATGACTTTTATGCCCCCTCAAGAGGAAAAAAACAGAAACATACAGTATAGCGATGGTACTATTTATGATAGATCAGGTCCAGTTGCTTCACTTTATCTGGCGTTGACACCAGAGTGCATAGATAAATCAATAAAGTGAAACAGAACTTCAGATATCAAAGCATACTTCAAATCATCCTTCAACCTAATTTTAACTTTATAAATGTTGCCTTACAGCATGGTCAGGGCAACACCACCAACTTAATACTAAAAATGTGAACATCATTAGACTACATTTAGACATAAAAATGATTGTACCTCGGAAAAGAGAGCCGAAAAGTGTTTTTCTCGGTCTTTAAGGGCAGCGGCAATCCATCTCAAAACAGCTTCATACACAGTGCTCTCATGTCGCACGATGAGGTTGTCTCTCTTGATGATTAGTTTGAGTTCCTCCACTGAGAGTTGGGAAAACTCGTCACATAAAACAACCTGCTCAAAGTGCTGCAAGATGTAGCAAAAGGCCTTCCTGCGCAGCTCATCGTGAAAGCAGATATTAGTCAACTTCCAGATGCCAATGCAGTTGCTTGCACACACCACCTCCAGGAGGTAGTCACAGCAGGTTTTTATTATCTCCATTGCATTGAGCAGATCAGCCGCCATGAGAAGCCGCTGCACATTGCTCTCGGTGACGGATAGGACACCCGTGTAGGCATAGTTGAGGATGAGCTGCATTGTGTCAGGGCTTATGTCAGGTATTTCAAAAACCTTATGTTTGGAGTTGTCCCAGCGTGTGAAAAGAGCTCTGAAAAAGATACACAATTGTGTTGTCATTTTGAAAGTGACATAATGCATGATTCTGTTTTCATCACTCAGTTATAGAAGCCCTTTAAAACCAAATATATATATATCTGTAGTTTCAATTTTAGCTTCTCTAAATTTGATCTAATCCTGTAATCAACTAAATCTCTTTAAAGAGTTGATATTAAGTATCATACAATGGAGCAACATGTAGTAACTGCTATGATTTTGACTTAGGGTATATGAAATTTGTTGTTTTTCTTTCTGATGCTAGAGAACATATCTTAAGAAAATTAAGCTCAAAATTACATTTCTGAGTATTTCTGCAATCAAATCGTTGGGAATTAGTAGCAGACACAAAAATGTATTTAAAAAAGACTGGATTTGTGACGCTAGCGTAAACGGAGAGCTCGCAGCAACAGGGAGGGGCGGGGGATCCTCCATGCTAACGGTTCTGCCCACAGCGCATTGCTAATAAGCTACTGCTAATATGCAGAAACAACAGTATACATTCTAGAAAACAGCACAGGTTTTGTGATTTTGGGTAAAAATGCTGAAATCAAAAGATGATCAACAAAGTATTTGACTCATTATTAATTGTGAACTCAAAATTTAATAATAACCTCCTGTAAACAGCCAGTATACCTCTAGTTACTAGCTTGCTAACTTGCTAGACAGATAGAGATTAGCAATCAGCAGGTTGTTTTCTTTAAAGTGTTACAAGTAAGCTGCATCTCAAAAATAAATAAGTACAAAATGTATTTAGATAATTTCTAGAAAACTGTTTGACTCAGGACAGGAAATTAAGGAGTCCATTAAGAATGTTCCTGTGGATAAACATGTGTCATCATCACACGCAACATGCAGCATACATTACTCCTAAGGATTGTTCATATTTCATGTTTATGTGCATAAATGAATCATCCCATTGGATTGTGTCATACAGTTTTTTTTTTTCAAACTCTTTGTTCCGGTTTGTCCGTGAAGCACCTTTCAGTTGCATTTTTTCTGATTTGGACTTTACATTGTTTGTAAATCCTACTGTAGGGAGTGAAAATACATGAAGGGTTTACTATTTCATAGAAATTAGAAAAGTACTCTGAGAGTGCAGACCTCCACCAAACAGCTAATTTGCCCCCATATTGAGATTTACACCAAAAATTAAACTGGATTTTTTTACCTAACACATGGCCCATTTATTTTGGAGTTACATGTTGTATATTAGAAACAGCTCTCCCTGATCCAGACAGTGATCTGGATCACCCCCAGAATCTATTCACTTGTTATTTGTGCTATTTCTGATGTTTCCTGTAGGACAGTAGGACACCCCTGTTTTAGATGTTGTTCTTTCAAAACCTATTTTTAAATGTAGAGCCTTAAAATGCACCATCAATTGTCCAGCATATCAAACAGCCTGCAATGCAATTATCTAATAAAACAAAGTTGGAGTGTGATCTTTGGTGGGAAGTGGCCAACTTATTGGGAATTTTCAAATTATGCTGGATTTCTCTGTCACTACACAAAAAATACACGTTCCTCACAACCATATATGATGCAATACATATGAGAATAACAGCCTGAAAGCTATTTTTGAAGCTTTTTAGTTTCATAACTTCAGTTTTCTGAGATCCCTCCATATGATGCAGCAGTTTTATGTCACTACTTCTTTATTTATATATAATTACACAAACACACTGACAGGAGACTTAAAATATAACTATTGTTTTGGTAAAAACATCCAAACGTCTGAAGTCTCAACTCACCGGAAGTACGGTGTACAGTTACACAGGATAATCTTGTGGACTGGAAAATAAACATCCCCAGCTTTGATGACCGCATCTGTAAACATTCCCTCCAAACGGAGGTCATTCATCACTGAGTTCAGCTGGGTTGAAGGCTGGTCTTGTTCACTCATCTTTGGTCTGAAGAACCTGAGAAATCTTCTCATCAGGTCTTGGATGTGGCTTTTAGTTTGTCCAATGAGTAAATGTGAAGCAGACAAGCTGGACTGTGACATCATGATTCCAGAATGGAATCTTATTACATCACAGTGATGAATAGGTTGAAAATTCCATCTTATATTTACATTTAAAATATCAGTCACTGTGTTTTTATTTTCCAGTGGGTTGTACAGTGTTTAGATAAATATTGTGTTGTTGTGTACATAGCTGTGATTTATTGTATTGTGTGGAAACCTTTTGCATTGCATTGTCCCCCCCACTGAATCACCACCTTAATGTGGTAGAGGGGTTTGAGTAATGCCATGACCCTGGGGGCCATGTTGTCTGGGGCGCAAACCCCTGATAGGGTTTCCTACACTCTCAGAAATAGAGGTACGAGACAAGGACATTTTTGTACCTATAGGTAAATTGTTTTAAAATGTTCCCTTAAAAGTACAATATTGGTCTTTAAAAGGCCAGAAATGCCCCTTAGAGTGTTAAAATTGATATAAAGTACAAATTTGAACCATTTCAACTGCACCTGCAACCCTGGCCGAGACTGGTTAATCTCCATTTTATTATTTTTCTTCCATCATTTTCAATAATGTAATATCATGTTTCAGAATGTTGGTTTTAGACTTCAAAATGTGGCATAATTTTACTGTTTTAGTGGAACAACTTCATGGACCTGGACTACAGGATACACCCCCAGCGACAAGAAGGGTACAAATTCTTGTCTCTGGGGGTGTACCCTGTAGTCCAGGCCCATTTTTGTACCTTATGAAGTTGTTCCACTAAAACTGTAAAATTATGCCACATTTTGAAGTCTAAAACCAACATTCTGAAACATAATATTGAAAATGATGGATGAAACTTAATAATATTGAGATTAACCAGCCTTGACCAGGGTTGCAGGTGCAGTTGAAATGGTTCAAATTTGTACTTTATATCAATTTGAACACTCTAAGGGGCATTTCTGGCTTTTTAAAGACCAATATTGTACTTTAAGGGAACATTTTAAAAAAATTTACCTATAGGTACAAAAATGTCCTTGTCTCGTACCTCTATTTCTGAGAGTGCATGGCAAATTGGCCTCAACAGGCAACAGGCTAATACACTTGGTGGGGGGTGCTGTGGGAATACAGGGTCTCAGGCCCACTTCTGTGGGCTATTCGGTCCAAAGCAAGAGCCGTGTCCCTTGCCTCTTGTCACCTATACAGCAAATATATAAACTATTTGCAGCATCAAGTATTTCACCAACCTTATAAATTCAAGCTTTCTATGTCATAACATCCTGCAAATGGCCGATTTCCAGATCCACCATGGCGGGAGAACCTGTGTTAATGATGTTCTGCCAATTTTCATTAAAGTCTATAGTTTTCTTTGTGCAATTTCCAATCGATTCTGAAAAAATATGATACTTTTTAACAGACAAATGAAAAGCAACAAAAACACTTTTTTGGAGGTAAAAATCACATGACATGGAAAATACTTACATGAAAACAACATTATTAATGAATTCATTGAGACTGGGGGAAACAACCACCATCAAGGAAACAAAAGCTTTTCCAATATATTGCTTTTATTTGCTCTGCTTTTATTCACACAATTCACAATTATAATGACTGGACTCAGTGAGTGAAATAATGACCTAAATCCATTATTTTAATAAATAATAATTAATATTATCTGGAACTGACACAATACACCAGTCCTCAAACCCACTGATCCCCACAGGTAGAACAAGAAAAAGAGTATTAATGGTTCAATTTACACTATTTGGTCCCTAATATCAGCATGCCAAATTTACCCACAGCAACCAGTGTGTCTGTGCCTGTGTTGCTGGCGGGGGGTAGAGTCCCTGATGTACCTGGTGTGGGGATAACTGTCTGTGTCGGGGGGCTTCAGAAACTGATGTGCCTGGAGGGGTGCTGCTGTCAGTGGAGTGTCTAAGTGGACACCTGTCAGTGCCATCTCCCTAATTATTTCTTGAATTCTTGGGTCTACTTGGGTCTGCACTGCCAACCCCCGGCTGTCCTCCTCCAGTTGTCACTGTGATGGGAATTCTGTCTGCTTTTTTCGTGTTCCAGTTCAGCAGTAACCTTGTTTGGCTCCCAAACGACTGCCCATTTAATACTAAATCTGGCCTCTTTTAATTCAGGCCCAAGATTTTTACCTAAGATTGATGTGTGTAAAAGCATAGCTTGAGTAATTCAGCGCAACCATGGCTGTTAAAATACTGAAATATTTTTATTAGCATGTATTTTTTGTTATAATAAAACATGTACATTTAAATTTCAGCTCTCTTATCTAGCTTGATGCTGTGATCTTTATTTATCAGACCATCAATGGCACATCAGTGATTTATATTAAGAAATATTTAAACTCAGAATGGAGAAACTGTGTTGAAAAAAAAGAAATAAAGAAAAGAAACAGAGCCAGTTTTTATTGTCTGTGAAAAGAAGCCTGCGCCCAGAACTCACAAGTATCACTAATACTAAAACATTGCTGAAAAGGCTTATTAGATAAAAACTAATTATCATATATTTAAAATCTACAAGTCACATCCGTTTCTTTGTATCTTTCATGGAGACGTTTTATTAAATCAACTGTTTGCCAGTGTTGTTTGTTTGATTTTATATATTTAGTCTGTCATAGTTTAATTTTTAATATTCTAGTATATCTTATACTTTTTAACCAATCAGATATTGTGATTTTGGGTGTTGAATATCAGCTTGTTGGGAATAATTTGTTGAGAAAATAGCTAAAAAATGTTGAAATACCACCATTTTTATGACATCCGGTGTCATTACACATCGTTTAAGAGGTTTATTCTCACCTCCAACATCTTACAATGGACCTGGCACGTCGTTCCGTCAGTTTTTCTCCCAATATCAGCAAATCACATCCAAAACGATCATCTCCTGCTTGTGTCTGAACAATCTCCTTTCAAACGTAACATCAGTCAACAGAAATTGTTGCCATAAATTTCAATTTATGCAATAACGACCGAAATGGAGTTGTATTTGTCATATTTTCTTCCTCTCTCATCTTCATCTCTCGTGAGTTTCCCGTGTAAAATTAATCAAGTATCTGCACGATTAACTTTATTTCTCACTGAACAATCCTCAAGCATCTTTTAAATATGAGTTTTAATACTCAGAGATTTTATCATTCATGTGGGAGACACAAAGAAAAACCAGAGGCCACAGACTGCGAGAATAACACAGATATAACTGGACGTTAATGAAGATGCATGTTGCCAATACAAATTATTGTTATTGTGGGTGTTTGTGTGGATGCGTCTTTTGGGGTAAAAAAAACGGACTCTAATAGGATCTAAATTGCATCTGAAATAGCTTGATAAATGCTAGAAAAAAATATAAATAAATTATATTTGTCAGTCACAATTTCTTCAACAGATAAAACCTCATTTATTCCTTTGTCCACATCATTTCATGAATCTAGCTGCCATTGAAATAAATGTAGTACCGAGCGTAAATTACCTCCAGGTAACTATTGTCATGTAACTTAGTTGTTTTAAATAAAATACATTAACTATTACTCACAATATGTGAGTTTCTTTATGTGGCAGTGCAAGTGTTTTCACTTTTGTTCTTCTGCTTGTCACTGATTTCCAGAAACCGTAAAGCTCTTGTGACTTTTAACCTTTAGTGTGAAGAACAGCCTGCAGCTAAACTTGACCGTTTCTTTGAAACAAAGTCTAAATTTAACGGAACTTTTGTCCAACAAATTGACCTACAAACTGAAAGAATGTTAAGTCACTTAGGATCCGTCATCAGCGACACTTTAAAGCAAAGAAAGACTATTTTTATGACATTTTACACAAAGTGAAAAGAACATTTTTGACTAAAATCTATAGGAATGTTTCAGGATTTTTGACCTTTAGTGTGTTAGATTTTTGTGCTTTTATTTATGTCTGTTCTGGGATTAAATCACATCACTTACATTGTTCTGTTTAATTGTTTTTGTTTCACGATTTATAGAAAAAACACGTGAAGCCGACAAGCAGAAACATGATAATTTTACCTTTGTCGCATGCGATTTTGAAACACGGGTGTAACACAGTGTAATTATAACACACATTTTCTTCGGTAATAGGATTATTTTGCAATTAATTTATGCAACGCTGTTATGTTAACCTCCCCAACTCTGTTAATGAAGGAAGTCGAGAAGAAACCACCGTAACACAGATTTATTATTGTTGCAAGTATATTTACAACACTGAAAATACTGGAAAGTGGTGATATTTCTTATTTTTAGGCAACATGACACAGCACAAATGTACTATGGTGTTTCTTTGAATATCCTCTGGCTTTATTTTTTAATTTCAATCTAATTTTTACCTCTTTTTCAAACTGACAACATGCCTTTTTAGACTGGAAAGCGCACAGCTAAGCCGAATGTTCAGAAACTCTCTGTGAATTTTTTTTTTTTTGCCCTCAACATTTTTTTTTACACATATTGAAAAGGAATATTCAAAATGCAAAATGCATCAGGGTATAAAGAGGAAATGTAGGTCTGCTGTGCTGCATCGGCGCTTTAAAATAAAAAGAAAAGCTGATGGGGCAGAAAAGGCTGCGCTCTGATCCATATTCATATTTTCATTCATTTAACCAAGAACTCTCCACAACTGTTGATTCATTTTGAAGAATCACTTGTTCGCTTTCCGGAGTGGGTGCAGTCAGTTCCTTTTGCATAATTATGCAGTCACTTTGGGCGGTTTCCTGTGGCTGTGAGTGCAGTCGCTTGGCTCACGAAGAAACACACACTCACAGGAAAGGTGTGTCTCTGCTGTAGTCAAACATAAGCTGCACAGCCTCCCATGGAAATTACACATTCATGTTTTAAGGGCCTGTTTTTCATTAACCTTTATTTGACTGGGTTGGCTGGTTGTGGGGAAAATTTTTATTTTTTTTTTAGTAATTATTTTCTGTTCCTGCACGCTCACAGCTGCACTAAAAGAAACCTCTGACATGTTTGTTTCAAAGAATTTTTGACGAAGTCGAAGGTTTTGTCTTGAGGATTTTGGACCGTTTGACAGAGAAAGTTCTGGTTTAAATCTAAAAACCTGTATTTACAGCTCAGAGCTGTCTAAAGAAGCAGGAAACTCTAAATAAGCAAACAATTTAACTCTGAAAATTAACATTTTCTGTTTTTTGGAAGTGTATGGAGTGTTTACCAAATGTTTTTTGCTACTTTGTTGCATTTCTTCTTGTGTTTTCATGTAGACAGGCTCATGACTGCTCAATCTAACATGCAAATAAATATCATGCCTTTCTGATATCCTAAAAAAAAGTGGGATCTAGAAACGCTTACATGTCCAAATACATGACTAACATTTTCTATGGTTTAAAAACATTCTGTTAAAACAAGCAAATTATATTGCTTGTTTTTTTTTCTTCCCTTAAAAAATCCTGATGAATCATCGTAAATCCAAACGCTGTTGCAGCCTCCAAAAGGAAACAGCATCAAAAGTCTCTGAGCTTTTTTTTCCCCCACTGAGCAGATCAATATCACTGTAATGAAACGTACTCAAACACACAGGTATTTTTCATTATTTCAGCTCTGTGTTGCCTTTCAAGATGTAACAGAGTCTGCTGGAGAGCTAATTTAGCAACGCTGATGGGAAGAAATACACCAACAAAGGACATTTTAAAGGGTGATCTCTACTGATTTGAGTCACGACTTTTGAAAGGGGGGAAAAAAAAAAGAGCTGAAAAGGCTGAGGCGTGTGTATGTGTCTGCCTTGTGCAGAATCAGCAGAGTGTGCAGGTGTATTCCTACAGGTGTGAGAAAGTAGGAGCAGGATGGGAGTCTCAGGGGGATGCTGGAGCAGCTTCCTGCTTCTCTCCATTGCTCCCTTAAGGAATCTGCTCCATATGCTGCAGAGTTTCTCTCCTCTTACCGTCTTACTGTACACATAAAGTATTTGCACAAGTCCTGTTTTCATCTCATTCTTTGTTTTAAGTTAAGAATATACCTTCTTTATACATTAGTGCTTTGTTATTGATCTAAAAAGTAGCCATCATTGTGTCAATAACTCTGGAAAACTGGATTTAGGAGGTTTTTAAAAAGTAAGAAACGTCACTCCTTCCCAGTTAAGCCTTAGTCACAATGACCCGTATGAATGCATCGTCAGTATTAATCTGCAGTTTGTGAATATTTGTAGTGGTGGCTAATGGTTTCCACAGGTAGTTAGTACAGCTGGGGCATCAATAACTTGATGAACCACTGAGAATGAGGTGATTTTCAGCCTTGTACTCATAGCAAAGTTCTTGCTCTCTTTATACGGGTGTCTAGCGGTCTACTGATGATAATGTTATGGATATTTTTGTTGTAAGATGTGCAAATGGTCCTCTCATGTGCCACTTATGGTAGTTTCAAGCCGTCACTGTGAAGCGTTGACCGATGATTAACTTGCATGTGATTAAATGTAGCAAACTTGCAAAAAAGCAAAAAAACAGTCTGATCCTGGTCCTTGATTCTCACCATCATTTAGTTGTTTCTCTAATTCAGAGGTTGAATTACTTGTTCAAAAGGACATCAAGTCCTGCAGATTCCTGTTAATCAACAACCACATCACAAGTCAAACCAGGGGGGTGTTAGTGAAGAGGATCAACTAAAACATGATGGTGGCCCTCGAGTAACAGGATTGGACATCACGTGTCACAATGAACAACGACAATAAAGGCTTTTTATTCTGTTCCAAGGATCACAGGAAACAACAAAAGCAAGATCGAGGTATTAAAGAGAAAACCTGATGAACACCTGAACCGTCCCTTTAGCCAGATGTCTGTGAAATGATTTTTCAGCACATCTTCTTCCCTAAGCTGACTAACAAACTGTTCCCAAGTCGACTAAAAAACTGTTACTGTGGGCTTAACAGGCAACAAAACAGCTGACACAACGACACACACACAGACACACAAACACAGCACTATATCACCAGTCCACAAGGGAACTAAACTGCTTACAGGAAACACCCTAAGTCCTTAATGATCCAAGGTACTTGCAAGTGTGTGTGTGAGCACAAACAGTTTTTACATCTGCATTTTCCCAAATTGCACACAGTGTGTCTTTCTGAGCCCCAGAGTGTAACTTAGTTGCATGCAGGCGTTCTCTCTAAGGGCTAGACCAAGAACATACAAGTGTGTGTGTGTGTGTGTGTGTGTGTGTGTGTGTGTGTGTGTGTGTGTGTGTGGGTTTGTATTTCTGACCTCCTGGGGACCAGTTTCCTGACTTTTACTATCTTTCTGGGGTCCGAGGGTTCTTGTGGGGACCGAAGCCTGGTCCCCATGAGGGGGACTCCCCTTTTTAGGGTTAGGGGTTAGGTTTATAGGGATGGTGTGAATAGAGTTTTAGTTAGTCTTAGGGTTAGTTATAGATCAGTAATGGTTAAGGTTAGGAAAAGGGTTTGGGTTAGGTATAACTCTAGTTACTAAAATCAATGGAAGTCAATGGACGGTCCCCATAAGGATACCAAAACACACTATTTCTGACCTCCTGGGGACCAGTTTCCTGACTTTTACTATCTTTCTGGGGTCCGAGGGTTCTTGTGGGGACCGAAGCCTGGTCCCCATGAGGGGGACTCCCCTTTTTAGGGTTAGGGGTTAGGTTTATAGGTATGGTGTGAATAGAGTTTTAGTTAGTCTTAGGGTTAGTTATAGATCAGTAATGGTTAAGGTTAGGAAAAGGGTTTGGGTTAGGTATAAATCTAGTTACTAAAATCAATGGAAGTCAATGGACGGTCCCCATAAGGATACCAAAACACACTTGTGTGTGTGTGTGTGTGTGTGTGTGTGTGTGTGTGTGGGTTTGTATTTCTGACCTCCTGGGGACCAGTTTCCTGACTTTTACTATCTTTCTGGGGTCCGAGGGTTCTTGTGGGGACCGAAGCCTGGTCCCCATGAGGGGGACTCCCCTTTTTAGGGTTAGGGGTTAGGTTTATAGGTATGGTGTGAATAGAGTTTTAGTTAGTCTTAGGGTTAGTTATAGATCAGTAATGGTTAAGGTTAGGAAAAGGGTTTGGGTTAGGTATAACTCTAGTTACTAAAATCAATGGAAGTCAATGGACGGTCCCCATAAGGATACCAAAACACACTTGTGTGTGTGTGTGTGTGTGTGTGTGTGTGTGTGTGTGTGTGTGTGTGTGTGTGTGTGTGTGTGTGTGGGGAGATCAATAAAGCTATTGCTGCAATAAGCTTGGTAGGCTTATGTGACAGTATTCTTTCTGTCTCTAGAGAACAGAAAATGTGTTGTGTAATTTACCTCGACAGCAAAATTCTGAAATGGTTCATTTCCTAAACACACACACACACCTACACACAATGTTTTAGTATAAAAATGAAATCGTTGGTTGAATAAATAATATGGTCTGTTTCTTGACAACAGGAAACAATTAAATTGCAAAGTTAATTAGAAAAAGTCTTCAAGTCCTGCGGCCTCGTACCTACAACCGAATCACACCAGGTGCTGATATTTGGTACAACAGCACTTCCTCTCGTGTGAAAGTGCTTAAATATAAACTGAGATACGAATCAGTTGATATAATTTGTAAGATACAACATGATAATATGTATGATGTGATATCTGATGAGACAGTGCAAGTACTGCAACAAAAATCTTTTAAAACTTGAGCAGATCTTTTAGTTGAATTTCTCTACAAACGCTCTGAAGGTAATCAAATATTAAAAACCGAGTTCAAAACAAAGAATCCAAGCAATTTTGTTTTATTTATTTTGCGAACATACAAGGTCAGATATCCTCTGCTCTATGTGTGTGTATGTGTGTAGCTGTGTGCAATAAAGTTTGCTCAGTGTCATATTTAAACAAATTATGAAAAAAAGCAGGAAAGAGAGGAAAAACATGCTTAAAGCAGCTAATTGTTTTTCATATAAATAAATGTTTTTGGACCGCTGTGTAGCCTACAGCTTCTAATCAAAATGCACATTTTTATTTTATCATGAACAGTTATCACTCTCCATCACCGATAATCATTAACCTGAAAACCATTAGCCTGTAGGCAGTATTGCAGCTCTGCCAGCTACCATGCAAGGCACAGAATGAGTGGAAATTAACCTTTTATTGTCTGCCTGGAACGAGGAAAGAATACACCCACATGTGTAGCTGAGAGGCTCAATATTACAGAGAATAATGCAGATATGAAAAACCTCTTTAACAGCATTAAAAATGATTTGGGGGAAAAAAGGCCAACAATAAGGATGTTACCCAACAAGTAGGTTGTTCTGCAGAGATTGTTCTTGGTTCAAAAAAAGATATTCATGTAATAAAATGGAAAGACTGTGACTCAGGCAGAAGAACAGGTTGTCCACTAGTTGAAAGGTTGATGGGTCCTCAGGCAGGACACTAAACACAGGAGAGTATTTTATTTATCTCTGTTGGTTTTGGAGATACACAGTCAAATCAAGCCAGTTTGAGGAAAATCTCAAAGAAGTTCTTAATAGGAAAAAATGTTCCTGGGAAATGAATCAAAATCAACAAGCTGGCACAGAATTAACATAAAGTCTGATCAATGATTGAATGTTGCGATCATGATTTTTTGTGGGTTTTGTGATATTTTTATTTGGCGAATCCTTGTTTCTCTTGTTTGAAATTCATTTATCAGCGTGTTTTCAGTTTCCTGTTTCTCACCCCTCCTTTATATTGATGCGTAACAGACACGTAACATCAGTGAAGCATAATGCGCGGTTGATAGGCGCCATTAAAGTCAATGGGACTGTTTCAAAATAAAGGACACATGTAAATTTACATTTGCTTGACTACTAAAAATACCGTACCTGTGACGGGTTTGAAGTCCGTAGATGGTGTGAAAATAAACCACATAATTTCTGGATACATGTTGTCGTCTTTCTCACTGCTTGTTGTCGTGTGTACTGATGAAGTCACGCGGGATTTTGCAATTCTCCTGAGATTTTGTGATACTCCGGGACCAGCTGGATGGAATGTTTTAGTGAGATGCGTCTGAAACACTTCCGGTGGGAAGGGACACACGGCTGATTTTGTGAGCAAAATGCTACGCCCCGCTGACGCGTCCAGTGCAAATAAGGGGTTAGAGTTTTATTTCCCCCCAGCTCCTGTGCTCAGCTACACACATCTGTTTAACATCTGTGATCTTTCCCCTGCACTTACACAGTAATCAGACCTCCCAGTATAACTTGTTCTCAGTTCTTCGCCACATTCTTGTTGTTTCTTTGCCTGTTTAGTGACGACATAAAAAAGCACACTCCTCCTCTGATAGAAACATACACAATCAAAACCAGTCTAATTGAGTGCATGAAAGAAAAGTCTGATTTTTTTTTTTGTTTTTTTTGGGGGGGGGCGGGGGTGTTTCTTATGAGTATACTATCTAGAATTGCAAACAACTTAAAAACCAACTGATTAGCTGGTTTGGTTAGCTCATTATTTTTTGGAATCAATCAAGCAAATAAAAAGGTTTGCCAAGCCAGAATTGACTTATTTATAAAAATATTATGGTCTGTTGTAGCAGAACTACTAAAATGTTGTCCTTCTAAACAAATGATGACAGCAAGAAGGAAAAGAGACCAAGTAGAAAATAATGTTGAGATATTACAGGAAAGATATTTTGACTGTTTTTAGGAGAGACAGCTCTGCATTGTCTGACACCTGTGGGACTGAATGTGAAGAATGGAAAGATTGAAAGAACACGCTTACATGGGAGTAGAAGAGATAACAGGAAGAAATCTAGACACACACAACTCTCTGGACATGAGAGATGTATGATGTAATGATAAGAAATTACAGCCGCGGGTATTTGATGGCTTGTCCACTCTTTTCTCTCCAACCCTCAGCTTTCTTTGTCTCTTTGTATTTGTTGTGTTTATCCTCAGGCTAATCTTAGTCATGCCTGTCTGTTTGCGTGTTGAGATGAATCATTTGAGAAAGGTCCAGCGGTTTATTAAAGGAAAACCTTTTGCTGTCTTTTTGACTCTGTGCTCTCTGTCTTTCACAGAGCAGAGACTACTCCAGTTGAGCTATTGTTACTCTCCTCTGCTTTTATCACTCATACAATATAGATGATGTTACTATTACAAGAAGGGAACAGAAGAAGAGAAGAGAAATCCTCATTTAATGACCCAGTGTGTCATTAACTCATTTCCTTGAGCTTGTTTGTGCATTTGACAGACACAAAGGAAGCGCCTGAGGGTAAGACACTGTAGGTAAAACTTTACATGTACATTTTTATACAGCAATATAACACACACATGATGCAAATCAGCCAAAAGATTAAAGCTACTGGCACGTGAAATGAAGAACATTGATCGTCATTATCAACACAAAATATTGCTGGAAAGCTCTGAGGTCCTGGTGCTCGTACTTTGACACAATCTATGCAAATCACTCAGGGAACCCACATACACAGAGTTGTATATAATGCAAACAAACAAGGCAAAAACAGATTGCGATGATTTGCAAAGTTCATAAATCCATCATTTATTTCCAGAAGAACCTAAACGATTTTGAAACAACATTGAAATGGAGGCAAAAATTGGCTCAAAAAGTCATTGGTGCCATAAAAAATAAACTGGAGTAATGTTTAACATAAAAGGAGCATTTCAGAGAGGCAGAACATCGCAGATGCAAATAGGGGCAGAGGTTCACTAATCTGACACAAACTTCATATAAAAATTGTGAAGACTTCAAAGATCCCACCATCTACAGTGACTGAGCTAAATATTTACAGAATTAAAAGGAATCTCTTTGCACAAGGGGTCGAGGTAAAGAGGATATGACCCCAAATGAGAAGCTCAATGGCTGTTTGCCGTTTTTCAAGTAGTGCGCATGTGTTATAGCCCCCCTCCTTCTTCCTCTTCTCTCAACGGAAGAAGTGCCTCCGTGAATCGTGAATTGCGTACACTCTCAGAAATAGAGGTATGAGACAAGGACATTTTTGTACCTATAGGTAAATTGTTTTAAATTGTTCCCTCAAAAGTACAATATTGTTCTTTAAAAGGTCAGAAATGCCCCTTAGAGTGTTCAAATTGATATAAAGTACAAATTTGTACCATTTCAACTGCACCTGCAACCCTGACAAGGCTGGTTAATCTCAATATTATTAGGTTTCTTCCATCATTTTCAATATTATGGTTTACATGTTGATTTTAGACTTCAAAACGTGGCGTAATTTTACAGTTTTAGTGGAACAACTTCATAAGGTACAAAAATGGACCTGGACTACAGAGTACACCCCCAGCGACAAGAAGGGTACAAATTCTTGTCTCTGGGGGTGTACCCTGTAGTCCAGGTCCATGAAGTTGTCCCACTAAAACAGTAAAATTATGCCACATTTTGAAGTCTAAAACCAACATTCTGAAACATAATATTGAAAATGATGGAAGAAACTTAATAAAATGGAGATTAACCAGCCTTGACCAGGGTTGCAGGTGCAGTTGAAATGGTTCAAATTTGTACTTTATATCAATTTGAACACTCTAAGGGCCATTTCTGGCCTTTTAAAGAACAATATTGTACTTTTGAGGGAACAATTTAAAACAATTTACCTATAGGTACAAAAATGTCCTTGTCTCGTACCTCTATTTCTGAGAGTGTAGTTTTGCTTACTATCGGCATCGCTGGAGTCTTTTGTGGAACAACTACAACTTTGTTTCTCCAAATATCTCGGAGTCTTGTATCGTCCCTCCTCAGGTCTCATGTCTGCCTGGGATCAGTGTTCCCCACACCTTTTGATTTTAGTTTGCTCCTGTGAGTAGTTTTGTTCTTGTATGTTGTTATTGTCACTTAGGTTCTTGTGTGTGCATGTGCTTTTTTCTGTTTCCTCGCTTCCTGTCAGTAATTTAGTTCATTCCGTGCACCTGTCTGTCAATTAACTTTACTCCCCGCACCTGTGTTGTCTTGTATAGAAACCTCTGTGTTTCCTTGTTGGTTGTCAGTGTATTGAATTCATATGAGGTTCTACACGTGTGTCTTCCTGTCTGTTTCTCTGTTCTGATTTACTCATGTGCTGTGAGCTTAGACTGTTGCCTGACCACGTCTCTGCTAGCACTTTTGGATTTACAGTGAATTTTGGATTACCTGTGTGTTTCAAACCTGGACTGTTTATGACCACGTCTCCGTCTGCCCCGGTCAGTTCTGATCACCCTGGTTTTTGGACTGCACAGCTTCAACTCGTTTAAGGACTTGGACCCTGTCACTGTCTGCTCCTTCGTCCATCCTGTAAGTGCCACACCCAAACTCTGATTGTACGTAACAGTTTCAAACTGAAGTTCACAGAGGGAGACAAATGATTAGTCTATTCAGGCTGTAAACCCAAATCAGAGGGAAACCCAAATAAAATTGGAAAGTTGTCAATGAGAATAATGCAGATTCTCTATACAGCTGTTGTCATTACAATGGAAAGGTGAGAACATTCATGCTGGACTAAAATTAAGACAGGTGTTTAAACATCTCATGCAAAGTTACACATTTTAACTTTTGGTTGTGTTTCATAGTTCTCACTTTCTGGGGTTTCTTTCTTTGTTTTTACACCATGTGAGTTTTTACCACACAAAAAGTCAAAAGAGTTCATTATCATGAACTTTATTCCAAATCAAAACCACGAGCCAAAACAGAAAACAGAGACTCGAATGGTGTCAGGAGTCTGGGGATGGTGCGATCACATCTTTCCAAAATTGGCACTGCTGGTCTCACAAAATTTGTTATAATGAATTTTAAAAAAACTAGTTAAGCTTTTTATTTTTAAATATTGTTTCACACCTCTGTCTGCTGCACACACTAGACTTTATCAGCTCTATAACACATGATACAATGATATTAGTACAAATCTGAGCTGTAAAATAAACCACAGTCTTACTGCAGGCGGTCCAAAAATGTTTAATGAGCTGTAGTTTAATGTACAGCATCTTCTCATCATGTCTTTACAGACAGAATTAGTTCAATGACACCAACACTCATGTCAACAACTTATCCACCATCAAGAGTCGACAGGGTTGTGCTTGCGTTTTATCTAATTTCTCTCTGTAGCCTGAAGACAATGTGAAACTAAAACTCCCCCCCTGAGCTACAAATCAGCAGAAACACAATGTGCAGCCTTGTGTTAAAGACAGATCAGCTCAGTTATAATGTGCAGTCAGAGCCAGAAAAGGCAGGCATGTGAGACTATCACAATCGAGTTAAACTGTTCCCTTTTACATTGTTTAATTTGAAGGTTTATTAAAGTGATTCTGTTTCTGTAGTTCAAAAAATGTGTTAACAATGGGGAAAAGGCACATTTTCTCCTCTCATCCACGTTCTTTCAACAATTTTCAACGAAAATCACTTTGTGAACTTCTATATCAACCTGTATTTTGTTTGTTTTTCCTCTCACCATTGTAATTTTATTTGACAAAAAAATTTGTGGTTGTTGTCCATCTAATAAGATAAACGGTTATGATTCACACCAGGGGTGTCAAACTGTAGGCTTCGAGGGCCACTATCATGCATGTTTTAGATGTTTCCCTGTTTCAGCACCTGATTCAAATCCTCTGCATTTCAACAAGTTCTGCAGAAACTTGTTAACAACTTCAGGTGTGTTGAAGCAGGGAAACATCTAAAACATGCAGGATAGTGGCCCTCGTGGCCTGGAGATGACACCCCCTGATTTACACAGTTTGAAACTGCAAAATGTAATCAAATGAAATTTGATTACATTTTAAAATGAGATGCTACAGATGACTATGGCATGTTGCAACAAAGTGCTACTCAGAAAAGTATGGTGAAGAAGGGGGGGCCAAAATTACAACTATTGATTGGCCAGCGCCAGCTACCTACTGGCAGCAGGAGGCAATGTTCAAACCTTAGTCGGCTACTGATATGATTACTGATAATCTGGCATCAGTAACTGTGCAGCCGGCTCCAGTAAATGGGAAGGCAGCTACTAACGTGTCCATTAGTATATCTAGGTTGGCGATAGCATTGGAGAAGCTAACGACTAGCATGTATAGGCTGGCTATAGCATTGGAGAGGCTAATGACTAGCATGTATAGGCTGGCTATAGCTTTGGAGAGGCTAATGACTAGCATGTATAGGCTGGCTATAGCATTGGATAGGCTAATGACTAGCATGTATAGGCTGGCTATAGAATTGGAGAGGCTAAAGACTAGCATGTATAGGCTGGCTATAGCATTGGAGAGGCAAATGACTAGCATGTCTAGGTTGGCTATAGAATTGGACAGGCTAATGACTAGCATGTATAGGCTGGCTATAGCATTGGAGAGGCAAATGACTAGCATGTCTAGGTTGGTGATAGCATTGAAGAGGCTAACTGCTAGCATTTCTAGGCTCGCCATCCATTGAATGGTACATTCTCTCTGCCATTCATTAGCATGTCTTTGCTGTTGATAGCACTGGAGAGGCTCACTAGCCCACCAGTCATATAATGCGGTTTACCACTATATCAAAACTAACAGTGTAGCTTCTTCTTCGCCTGTAATTTACTGGTGCACTGCTGCCACCTACTGTTCATTTAATTACTGCAGTCTGGACCGATCTAAATGGCTTCTAGCAAGATTTCCCATCTCAGCAATGAAAGGCATTTGTGAAAATCACTTTAATTTAATGTTAGTTGTTTAATGTAAGTCACGGCCGTGATTGGGCGGTTCCTTTGCTGCTAAGAAGCAAAATGCGCCACCTTGTCTGACGATATTGTTATCCAGTTCCAACTGAGACAAGGTTGTTTACGATGTTGTAATTTTGTTTTTAACCACTGGGTGGGAAAAGCTGAAGACTTCTTTAGTACTGCTTTAAAGATATAATACTTTGACATATACATGTAACCCGCTTTAAAGATTTATCACTCTAATTATACCTTCAGAATCAATAAAGTATAATTGAATTAAAACTCTGTTAGTAAAGTAAAGCATCAGAGTTAGTTTCCCTTCTTTGGGGAAATATCACAATCTACTTAAATAAAGAAACAAATATCTAAAGAATTCTTGTTTAGATTTTAATTTTCTGTCTCAGACTTCAGTCAAAACCTAACCTTATGTTTGAGTGTGACCTCAGAGGCCGTTCAGAAAAAAAGATCTGTTTTACCAAGATTGTGTTTAAATATTAATTTATATTAAAGTAAATTTTGCTAAGTCCTTTAATGGCTTGATTATCTAAGAATTGTGCACGAGTTATTAAAAACATTTGAGAGGAAATGTTGTCGTATAGAAAGAAACTATCATTAATACATTTTACTTTAATACTACTTAGAGCACAATTGTGGTTGCTAATTGCTAATGTCCAGAAGAGAGAGTTAATTTACCAGATTTATTACTTTGTTTTATTTAGAACTTAAAATTCTTTCTTTAAACTTCTGTAATGAGGAGCAGGAATGGCTTATTATTTATTATCTTGTCAGCACTTTTACTCATTTTTTTTTTTTCCAACAATATACGCAGTAAGATGTTTGTTTACACTTTCCAGCTATTCATGATTGGCAATTTCTCTGATTTAATTTGCCTTCTCACATAGTTTTCACCACTGTTTAAGTAAAACTTCAAAGGCCAGCTGCTATTTAAATTCTGTTTAGTTTGCTGCATAGCTGCCCACCTGGGAAGCCGAATGAAAATAAGTCTGTCTTTATTATGTTTGACAAATAGGCATCCCTTTAATGAAAGTGTGTGCTTTCAGTATTTATCACACCGGCAGAGCTGTGCACTGATGTTATGTTGGAGGTCTTGATGACACACACATACTCACACAGCACACCCCGATGAGTATTCAGTCCAGAGCACACACAGAAGACTGTTGCTGTTAAAAAACACACACATTTTGCTCTGTTGCACAAGCTGCTCCCACTGCTACATGCCAGACAAAGTGGGTCAGAATACACACACATAATTACATTCACTGCACACAAACACAAGTGAATACACACAGACATATGCAGGGATTTGGGGACATACACCCTCTTATGTGATCGCTTTAATAAATCTACTTCCCCTTCTTTTTTTTTTTTTTTTGCTAGCTTATGTACAATCACACGTGCATATAGCAACACAACAATAAGAGTGTTTCTCTGGTGTGTGGAAATGTTTGCTCTGCTCCAGCTGTTCCAGCAAATGTGTCCTGTGGTGATGAAGAGGAGAACAGAAAGAGGAGATACAGGAGCAAAGAAAATTAAAAGAATGGAAAATAGAAACAGAGGCAAAAGTAAAATGTAAGCAAATCTGTTAGAGAGCACAGGTGATGAGGAGGAAGGGATGTGAGCAAACAAGGAAAAAGAATAAAGAGAAAAATGCTGGAAAGACAAAAAAAGAGTGAAAAACAGAGAGAAATGAGGGGAGGAGGAAAAAAGTCAAAATGGCATAATTTGTGAAAAAAGAATAATGTGATGTGAGGATGAAACAGGAAATGAATGGACAAACAAAATGCAAAGCAGGTGCAAGGAATGGGAAAGTTCAAAAATGAAAACTCTAAAAGAAAGAAAGAAAATACAAAGATGGGAGGAGCTCGTTTTCAGGAAAAGGGAGATGATGGAAAGAACACAAGGGAAGGAATGAGATTTCAGGAACAGAGAGGAGAAAAATATTGCAAAACATCAAAACTCAAGCAAATAGATGGAAACATGAACACAAGAGAACGATAAAGTTCAGACAAGGATGAGAGAAAGTAAGACTGAAAAAGACAAGTTAGGGAAGGAACAAGGAACAACAGAAAAGAAGAAGTGAAGAACAAAAAAGGAAGAGACGGATAAAAAAAGGGAAGAACATGAAAAGATTTTTTTTTTTTGCCTGATGAGCTTGATGATTAACTTATTGTTACACAACAAAAAGAGCTGATGGCAGTTTCAGCTTTATGTGTCCAGTATCTAATTAGATCACAAACATGCCCGCTAAAGCTCAAAGCACGCTAATAGTGTTTATTGGAGCACGAAAACCAGTGTTGCATCATCTAAACACACACATGCATCTGTATGGTGATCAAATAATGTTTGTGTTCTGAAAAGTCACTGGATGCCTCCGAGATCCAGGAGGAGAAACACGCATGTAAAAAACGTCCACCAGAAGAGACGTGACAGGGTGACGAGGAGAACAACGTCACATGCAACAAAGACAATAATAAACCCATAAATGCAACACGTCCTGTCAAGTTTAGCTGCACATTATGAGATGAAACTCACATATAAGCCACATCAAAGCTCCCAATCTTTCACTCCACTAAAGTGTCCATCATATATGACTGTATATTAAAACCTTTCATAAAGAAAAGTCAGACAAGGTTTCCATTGAAAGCAACACTGATGAAACTCCTGGAAACTCTTAGATGTTATAGTCTGTTATAAGACATCCATCCTCTGACTCCACAAATAACGAAGGAAAAATATCTCTTGTTGTGGAACAACACAGAAAGTCTCACACACTTGAGAGTAATACATTTATTTATTAAAGTTTCAGTGTCAGAATTTTTAAAATGCAGGTTATGAATGTTCGCTTGAATAATGTAGTGAGGAGCTTCTTTGTGATGCAGGAAAAGTTCCATTAAAATGCTTAAAGTGGCTTTGAGTGTCCCTGAAGGTAAAAAGTAAACCCCAAACAGAATTCTCTGTTTTTATGTCCCAATCTTTAAATTTGTTTTTTTTACCCATAAAATCCATTTGGAAACTTCTGTTTGCTCTGCGTTGAGACTTGCTGGAAAAAAAATACCTCCACTAACTTGTAATGACAGATTTTGTTTGAGCAGTTTTTGCTGCTTTTTGGGAATTAAATTTATCTTAACAAATGTGCAGAAGTGAAATTGGGCCATTTGTCAATTTAATTTTACTTCAAACAAAATTAATCTCAAATCAATTTACAAAAAAGCAACAATTCTAATTTATGTGACAACAGGTGCAGTGAAATCTAAGTAAACACAGTCTCACATCCTGAGGAAACACAGGGGCCAGAGTGGAAAGGAAAAACTCTCTTTAACAGGAAGATAGAAGCACAAATAATAACAGAAAATGATGTATCTTTAAGACATACTCTAATTAATTTATTGGATATATCAGGTTTCAGATCAGCCTAACAATGTAAATGTGTCCCATGCTAATTTAATTTTAAATCTTAAAAAGAGAGACATTTAAATTTCCTTTCTGCACATTTCCAAAAGAAAAATTCAGACACTTTTCAAACATTTTAAATAGGAATTTAAAATCAAATCTTGTTTTATGTTTTCACTGGATCTTTTTCCTGTTTCTGATTCTGTTTATCTGCTGTTGATAGTGACATATCTGATACGTCTTATTTTGTCCTGTATTTGTCCACTCTACATGTTGTATGTTGTAATGGTTAGGTACAAGGAGTATAGAGTTTGGGTTTTTTTCCAAAGTCTCAAAGTCTGAAGAAATATTGATGAAAACCACTCTAAAGTAAAATATTAAGAAACTATTATGGGATTTTACATTTTTGCACGTTATACTGTGTTTAAACTGTGATTGTTTTCTTCTGGTTTAGGTTGATCTGCTTTAAATTCTTATGAAGCAAATTCAACCGATGCGGTCTAGTAAATCTCATGAAAATCAAATTGCTTTGCAAAGATACTTTTCCACATATTTCTGCTTCTTTCAGCATTAAGGTATTTTTTAATTGAGAAACACATACATATATAGTAACACTGAAAAACAAATAAAAAGTAAACAACTCAAATTATCTGACAAATTGGTGCAGCTGAAGAGTAATAATTGTCTACTTTTGTAATGTTTTAATTCCCCCTGAGATCATATTTTGATCACATTTGGTAACAGTTACTGTTTTTTAAATCATGATTCAAATTTAAGACCCGGATTATTGTTCAGAAGACAGATTTAAATTGGCTTTTATGGATCTGAGAAGGTTGATTTGAACAGTACGCTGTTAAAAATGACATTTCCACCATCCTTGGTTCATTCGTTCTTTCTTGTCATGTCTGCAGAAATGATAGCAAAGTGACGTCCCTTCTCCAGAAGAAACTGACATTCCCAATTAGAAGACTCAATCTCTTTATCTCTCTTTCACTGCTTCCCTCACTTTTAATTTAATTCTCCTTTCTGTCACATGGTTTTATATTCCTTAAGCAGTATTTCTTTTTGTCTTTTCAGTGTGTTTTCCCTCTTTACATTTCCCATGT
This sequence comes from Pachypanchax playfairii, assembly GCA_006937955.1. Classification (NCBI taxonomy): domain Eukaryota; kingdom Metazoa; phylum Chordata; class Actinopteri; order Cyprinodontiformes; family Aplocheilidae; genus Pachypanchax; species Pachypanchax playfairii. The sequence goes on from SSNP01000045.1 coordinate 3,173,298, forward strand.
TAGACCCTGCCCCCCCCTTGCTCATCTCTTTCACCCCCATCACAACCCCTCTGTCATCTGATCGCTGGAATTAATGGCTCTATTTCCATCAAATCGCCACGGTGATGAATCATGTCATTAATTTATCTCTGGGGTGATGGATCGTGTCATTAATCAGGAGTTTTTTTCTGGAGCGCAGCAACGTGTTCAAGAAAGCAAACGCAGACGTTGGTGATTAACAATTAAAACACTCAAAAAGACACACACACACACACAAACACGAGGCACCCTGCAGAGCTGAAAGACAGCCAGGTGGCACAATAACTTTGTCCCTGTAAGCTTTATTAAACTCACTAATAAGCTCAAAACACCTTATTATAGATAATTCAAAGAGGCACAGAGCATGACCAAAATCCTGTCATATGTTGTGAAAAATAGACTCAAATTTGTTGGTTGAAACAGTTTTGATAAGAAGAATTGAGATTTTCTAAAACGTCTCTTTTTTTCAGTGATGTGGAACAATTTATTCTCTTTTTCACCTAAATTTTAGGTCTAAAGGATTCAAATCTGCTATACTGTACCTGAAGTAAGCAACCAGTTTTAAAGCTGCTTAAAGAGGCCCTTCCATTAAAAACAGTTTTCTGAAGTTTCTGTTGAATATTTTAGCTCCACAGGTGTTCTTACCTTCATAGTGGGTGTGAAAGCAGGTCAACAACTTCTATTTCAGTTTTTATCTCTCAAACTACGCAGGTGGTGATGACACCCAAGTTCTCCCGAGTCCAAACGGCCTGTATCTGTTTCATCACAACTCCTTTGCTTGTTAGTTTTTGGCAGCTCCTGCAGTTGAAACCACGCCTAGCATGCTGCTGGCTAAAAGCTGTAGCATAAGACGTAGCAAACAGGAAGAGAGAACGTCTGATGTTGCCATGCACAGCAGGGCAGGAAACAGTATACCTTGCTCTCATAGGCAAGTTTATTAGCCAATCTGAGTCCAGCAAATTTGAACAATGAATATGAACGAGCTGCTGACGAAGCAGCCTAACAGAAGGAGCCGGAACCACCCGAATTTTAACGCAGACAGCTTGAAAGGTCTGTTAATCAGTGTTTCCTGACGTTTTTTTAGATATAAAATGTTTCATATTACTGGTTAATACTTAATAACCACAAAGTCCTGAAATGTGTATGAAATGGCCTCTTTAAGAAAATTTGATGATTAATTTCACAGGAACATGACTCATTTCTTTTTAAAAAAGACATAAAACTGGCAAAATGTTGGAGAATATTCTGGCTGTAAAATGTCAAGCTGTCAGAAAAGCTTTACTGCTTTTAAAGGGCAAAACGTACACATCTGGAGACTGGGGAGTTGTACACAGCTGTCACTCAGGACATTTGACTTTTTACATTACAATTAATTTCAAACTTGTATTTTTTCTTTAGCTTTTGGTTTCCATTATGTTTAAATATAAGCAACTAAACTTCTGACGATGAGTAACAGAAACCAAAGAGTATTTATTCTGGGACATAATGATTATTGAACAAGGAGCAGTCGAGGAGGAAGAAAATCAAACGGATGTCAGTCAGGTGGGGAGAAATAAGACATGAGGGATGTAAACTGGACAACCAAATCTCACTATGAAAATTCTGGATAAAAACACAAAAACAGTGACTACAACAAAGAAAACTGTGATTAAAACTGCATGAAAATACAAAACTAAGAAGACAAGATCAAAATTCAGAGAGCCAACCATAGCAAGTTATGATGAATAAGAACCAAAAAGATCAAATTAGAACACAAACAAGTAAAAAAAAAAACTATAGGCATTAGAACTAGGGATGCAACAATACTTCTCTTTCACCCAATATGATACCGATACATCGATCTGTGTACTTGCCAATACCGAGTACTAATTCCGATACTTCTATCACACAAATAAATGCAATAAATTTGAAGATAGGTTTTATTTTCTTCTCTGCTTGTGAAAAAAAATGATGAACTCAGTAAAAAAAAAAAAAAATTAATAAAAATAACCACAAAACTAAAATTTAAAGTGAAAAATAAACATTTTCTGTGAAATCATTGCAGAGTTTCCACATTTAAGTACCGGTTCCGATACCAATACAAGTACATTAGAATGGTATCGGCCCTGATACCTGATGCCAGTAGCGGTACCAGTGCATTCCTAATTAGAACTTAATGATCTATCCAATAAAAACAAACATGAAACACACAACCCAAACCCCAGAATTTGGACAAAATGAAATGTTTTGTGCTCGTTCATCTGTCATCATCCAATAAAAAAGAAGAAGAAGTCTGGTGAATGGCATGTTAGTTATAATCAGGGGTGCACATAAGTGGTCCGCAGGTCCGCACACACTGTCAAAATATAAAATGCACACCAGATGAAAAGTTGCAACACGCGTTTGCGTACTTAACATTGGTTTGGCTGAGCTGTGTGAATTTTTAGGTTAATCAGAGGCGGGGTTCATTGTCAAATAAATGAAGAATCCCGTTGACTTCTTTTCTTTGACTGATATTTTTCTCAGCCAGAGCGCTGAAGTTCCAGCTGATCAGCTGATGCTGCGTCTCTCTCTGTCTCTGTGTATCAGTTTGCCAGTGTGATGGATTTTCAGTCAGTCAGATCAGTGCAGCTGACTGCAGGATTCTGCATCGCGTCAAAACTGAAAAAAATTCACTGAATAAGACAAATAGACCATCGTGGCACAGACGTGTAGAACTACCTTTTTGTGCTATAAAATACAGAAAACCACCTGTTTTAATCAACAGTATCAGCGTATTTGTCTGTGATCCGCGCCATTTTGAATGCGCGCAAAGCACTATGGGATATGCAGTCAATGCCCCATAACTGTCCAGTGTATCTTTTTATCTGACTGCATCACATTACAAACATCCTCATCATTTCAAAACAACAAACAGTTACAGTAAATGACAGAAGCTCCAACAGCTGACTAATAAATTTCAACACCAAACTGTTAAATGTAGATTAAAGTGAACAATCAAACCTGTAAACAATCCAACCTGAACTCTGAAGGTTTTTTTACCAGTATTTTTATATTTTACTGGTTTCTCTTGATTTTTTCAACAATTAAAGGATTTTTATTGAAACAAATATAGAGCCAGGTAAAGTAAACAGACTGAATTTGAAGCTTGATGAAACCAAAAACAAAGCAGAGGAGCTCGGAAGAGACACAGCGAGACACATTTAAAAATGTGAGGACCAAGCAACAACCCTAGGTTGTCTTCTGAGAACCAGGCCAAAAATATTATGTGCACCCCTGGTTATAATTTTTTTCACGAATGTGGAGACAGAAATCTTCGTCCAAAGTCATTTGGACTCATAAATCAATGTATTATAATCCTTAAACATTAATCTCTAAGGGAGAATTAAGGATCCTTGCAACACAAACTAACATCTTTTATGTCTGAAGCTCCTTTATGTTCAAGTCTCACAACCATGTCTCTCAGTTAGAGTCCACAAAACTCCTGAATGTTGAAGCTCATCTCCACAGTCAAGAGTCATCAACCCAGATCACATGACCACAGCCAAGGGTTTCAGACCAGGTGATAAATTTAAAGCTTTGCTTTCAAGTTAATATAAAAGCACTTTAAACATAAAAACACTGCACGCCCTCGAGAGACTCATTTGTCTCAAGCAAGTTTCTACCATCAGATGGCTTTATTTGGCCTTCCCAGTTGAGTTTTACAAATTCACATGTCAGCAGAGTTATTATGGAGTGTCATCGCTCTGCTGCAGCGGGGATGTTTGGTTTTAATTGCTCCCAACCTCATCTGGAATGTCCCTGTTGTTTAAAGAGATAATTGCAGCAGGTGAAGATGCTGAAGTGTCACTCCCTCAGATCCCAGTTAGAAAATCAGACCAAACAATGCAAGAAAAAGAAAACAAAATGACGTTTCCATCAATCTGACTCCCACATTTCTCCGCATAAGGTTGGAATTGATGTGAAGACGCGCTAATGTATCTAAACTGCTGATTAAAATCTAAACAAAACAGAAACACACACACATTTTACTCAAACACACACATTTTCTTCCCCCAAATGATTTTAGATGAATTTCATCTGAGATCATTGCCTCATTTGTGGAGCTCTAGTTGTTCAGATTGATTTAATTATCAAATCATCTATGCAGTGTGTACGTGAGTGTGTATTTCACCGAGAGTGTTTGTTTGAGGGAAAGGCAGAGATTATGCAGCGATCTTGGCTGACATTGATCAGCCCAGTCTAATTGGGAGCATCTAGCCGTGTAATTGATTCTGCTACACTTCACAACTAGATGAGTTAAGCAACATCAACAACACTGATTCACACTGATGAACAAAACCACACTGAACCAAACTGAACCAAACTGTGCCGAGCTAAACAGAGAGGCAGAAATTAAACCACAATCAGGTGATGTATTTTCTGTTTACCTGTAAAATCACCCAAAAAGAGTCAAAACAGAAAGACTTGTTAGCTAAATTTGTGGGCTGTAATATCATAAATAGGACTACATTTGGTATATTTGCAGTTCAAATGCTACAAGCAGAAGTCTTGGATCTGCCTGGAGAACAATCTGGAAATGTTTTTCCCCCTTAACGTCATCTGATAAATTAAATAGACCAGCTGCCAAAAGCAAACTGGTCTAAATGCCAAAACTGACCAAACGGAAATAAAAGGGAGAAAAGAAAATCACTCAAAGTTCAATCAAAGGTCAAAATAATAGAAATCTTAAATGGTTATGCTGCTCGTTCTTAATGTAACTTTTGTTCGTTAAAGCAATCATAATTAAAGGAAGGCATCAATATACACTCACAGCAACTTAATGAGATACACCTTGCTAGAAACATTCCTCAAAGATTTTGGTTGGTACTGACATGGTAACATCCAACAGCAGCTGCAGATTTGCCAGGAAGTGGTCTGAGAAAATGAAGGATGAACATGGTCAGCAACATGTAGCATTTAAACCATCCATGTTGTTTACGTCCAATTATGATCCAACCATCTGAATATTGCAGCTGAAATCAAGACTAATCAAACCAGGCAACATTTTTCCAATTTGTTATTGTTCGGTTTTGGTGAACATGAGTTGCTGCCATGTGACTGACTTATTTGCTCTGTGTGTTAACAAGCAATAAACAGAGGTATATTAAAGTGGCCAGAGAGTGTCACCTAAAATTATCTAATTTCACTGATTTAAAAGGCATTAATGCAAAATGTTTGAAGTTTAAGAGCAAGCAGATTTCCCCTGATTATGATAAACAATCTTTAAATACTTACTGTCTCAAGACAATGTCCATATTCTTTCTTTTTTTAAGTTTATTTGAACAGAGACATTTAAAATCTGCACAGAGTAGCTTTCATGTTCAGCATGTCTGAAGTTTGATGATGATACTTGTTCATGTTATGCAACAGTTTTCCTCATCAGTGACTACAGATCATTCCTTTTTATATTTTCAGATATCCTGGAGAGGAAAAAAGATGTATTTACATTCACAACCGTCTAATGTTCAGGGTTCCTAAGAAACTTTATAGTGGAACACTGCAAAGTGCCAGCATTCACATCTGCTGTACACTTTCAGGCAAAATATTGGAATTGCATGGCTGTGATGGGCTGAGACTGCCTTTTCAAGAGGCTGCCATCTTTTTGCACCTGGTCAATTTGAATGAAAAATTACCTGGGCAGCAGCTAAGTACACTGGTGGGTCAGCACAACACCAGGAAAATGGTATTCATGCAAGTGCCAACTTCACTGTGTGTGTGTGTTAATCTGTGCATGTGTGTGTCCTGAGGATTAGTCATGCTCTTCTGCCTCTGCAGTACTTCCTGCCACACACACTCTCTCCCTCACACACACACACACACACACCTGCATCCATCTGGCCAGTCCCCTCTGTTAGTAGAGGTGTGAAACAGAGAAAATCAGTCGAGGGAGGGAAAGGAAGAGTGATGGAGGAGAAGAGGGCTGTGGGAAGAAAGAGGGAATATTAAAGAGAGATGGAGAAGGGGATAAATGCACAAGGAGGAAGAAGAAACGGTAAAAGAGTGGGAGAGTGATATTAAACACCAGGGAGCTAAGTGAGCAAATTCACCTGCCCACTTTCTCCCTTTCAGTGTCTGCCTTCATCTCTCCTCCTTCTGTCTTCCTCTATCATGTTTCTTTCCTCATCTCCCACTCCCCTAATTAGCTCCAAATCCTCTTACATCCTTCATTCTGTTCATCTTCCTCCTCTTCATCACTGTCTCCCCCTCTCTGACCAAAAAAAAAAAAAATCAGTTTGACCTTAATGAAGAGATGAAGAGAGGAGAGAAGTGATTGCATCCAGGGAGTCCGGGAAAAGCTGGATCAGCAGTTTCTGGATCAGTGTTTGTTTACTTAGGACTCCCCCATGTGAAGCTGTCAGAACAGTTTTACCAGTTTTATCTTTTTTTTATCTTCTTCTGAAGCAAAACCATTAAGCTTGAAGATCATTTTTGATTTTTTTTTGCCTGCATTGTTCAGAGGAGAGGAGGAACAGAAGTGGAGTCATTACTGTTTACAGTATTTCTTCGGTGTTCGACTCTGAATGGTGACAGGAAATAGTGGTGGAGGCAGCATGAAGATGACAAACACTTCAGGAAAGACTTGAATCCACAAGTCAGAAATAATTTGGATCACACTGAACCATTTTAACTGAAACACCTGGGAATATACCGAAAACTTGTTGGATTTCTTCAGAACAGAAAGTAGTTAAACACAGCTGATCCTGAACAACCCTGAACTACATCAGTTGTTATTTTATCTGGTCCTTCAGTTCATGTGTCCTCTTCATCACAATTTGACATTTATTGTTTCTTAAAGCGACAGTTCAGATCTTTAGACGATGTTTTATGTGGAAAGGTTTAGAACAATTAATATTTTACCTGTTGTAGCTCTTTGAATGACCTCAGTTTGGAGAAATAGAGATTAGTTCTGACCAGATAGTCTTTAAAGGTGCAATGTGTAAGTATTTTACAGTGAAATACTCACACAATGACCCACCGATGTTGAAAGTAAAGTTACATTGTAACAGATTTTTATCTCAGCCAGCTGGGTGGTCGCTAGTTGTTTACACGTCCAGACTTCCTGGTTCCATAGTGAATCACATGTGAACCTGCAAGGTTGCCAAGTCTTCAACACAAGCAGCTGTAATTCAACGACCAGCAGCAAAAAGTAAAAGCAGCAGCCCTGAGGTAACTTATAGTAAACCTAAGAAAGCATGACATCCTTCCCAAAAATTGAACAAATTCGAGAGAAACAAAATGAGGATCAACATTGGAACTGGCAACCCAGCAGAAAAATCAGGGAGGGGAGGGGGTGAGTGGCTGAGAGTGGACGGGTTTGCAGATCAGCCATTTTTGACTATGAATCTGGTAATAAATGATCTATTTTTTCAAGTTGGATGTCCTCATTCGCCTTCATTTCTTGATCATCACACAATCCCTTTTTCTTGTCCTTAATTAGCCACCTGTCAATTAGAAGTTGATTAACAACAGGTTAATTAACTCCTCCCATGTATGTTCTTGTTGGCTTGTTCTAATATCTTAGGTCAGTTTTCGATGTTTCACTTGACTCCTTCAAAACTACTTCATTACTGACTTGAGTCAACAACCCTGAATAGGTTGACGTGAGTTTGGAACATGACTGAATTCATTTAACTGGTTTGTTGTTGTTTTTTAATGTTTTCATCAGATGGTTATTTATTTTCTGCATGTACAGCTTTTCAAAAGTTTGTCCCTTTTTTTTTTGCCAAACTCTACAAATAATTCTCTACTCTGCGTCATTCTGTAAAGCGATTTCACCTCCTCGTTCTGTACATCCTCCCTCCTCAGTCAGTCTGCAGTGACCTTATGAAGGCCTGGCCGGTGAGATAAGCCCACACCTTTCTCTCCGGTCCAGCTTTCCTCTTCCTCCCTTCGTTCATGCCTCCTATTCTTCTCCTCTGCAAGATTTCTCACCCTCTGTCTCTCCTCTCAGCATTTTTGTGTTTAATTTTTCACTTTCTCGTACCATCCCGTCTTGCCTTTTTTTCTTTCTTCTCTCCACTGTTTTCTGACATTTTATCTTCCCAGCACACCATTTTCTATTTGTCTTTCAGAAGTTAACATATAGAATCGCAAAAGGGGGGGAAAAAAAACAAAACATCCTAGTGGTTGTTTTTCTTCCCAGCTGCATGTGGGGGGATTTGTGCTGACTGGTAAGGGTAAAAGATTCATGACCTAACAAAGCCTGTCAGGGACACACACACACAGAGACACACTCTGACACGCAGGATCATGCATCCTCAGATTTGAGAACAGGCTAAAGTACAGGTTTTGCTTTTTGACAAAGACAAACAAAGAAAGAGATTTGAAGAAAATGTCGGGATCAAAGGAGGAGGGGGAGAAAGAGGGTAATGAAAAAAGTGAAAGGAAGATAAGAGGGAAGAGACAAGGGAAAAGGAGGTGGTTCCTGAAGCAGAAAAGGTCTTTGAGCCATTTAATACATGAGGGGTTTCTTGGCTGTGTTGATACATCAGAGGAAGTAAAGTGGAGGAAGCACAGCAGCAGAAAAAGACTTGACTCACCTTTAAAATCCAGATCCCAGTAGTGTCCTCTCATCTGGTCACATATGGGATTAATTTGTCTTTGATTTCTGATGGACCAGTGCATAATATCAAAAATATCAAATAAGGTAGAAGACAGCTGGTATCAAGAGCTTCTCCAAATTTACAGCATGTTCCATTTTCCTTTTCTAAAGATTTTCAGCACATTTAAATCATGTTCTTGAATGACTAAAGCCTGTTGCATGTTTAAAGATCTGTATGTGCGTTTGTACATAGTTTGCACATGTGTGATGGTGGTTTGAGAATCCCCCTCAAGCTCTCTGCCTCCACATCAAACGACAGCAGTAAAGCTCGGTGCAGCGTGAGAGACCGAAGCATTATTTTATCTGAATATATTCAGCCCTCGCTCTGTTTCTCTGCTCCTACAGAATCAATAGTCATTACACTCAAAGTGAATTGATCTCTCAGCGCTGTTTGCTGATTCCTCGGACTAAACTAACACCAAATGAATCTGGAGTCCTACGTACGGGGCAGATATTATCAGGCGAATGAACATCAGACGTGACGCTACTCGCCGATGGAAGTCAAAGACAGAGTGGAGGTCACATGTAATCTGGACCGCTTCCTTTCAGGACATCAGTTAATAGAGATCTATACTGTTTACCTGGTTAGCATGTTGAAATGCAACAACAGGCAGGACTGAACAACAGTTGATTTACTCTGGTGTACGTACCGATGGAGGGACTGAATTTGGGTCCACAAAAGAATTTTTTTTTTTTCACCTAAAAACGTAATCCCATCGATTTAAACACTTGATATACTGCTGTCTAATTTCTTAAGTAAGAAATGCATCTCCAAACTTTTTCTGAAACTGGGTTGTTTGTAAAAAAAAAAAACGCAATGAACACATAAAACGTTAGCTTCTGTAAATCCTTCTTCCATGAGTGGGAGGATGGATTTTAGGATATAAGTGAAATGTGTCCAAGATGAAATATTTTGTCAGATTTAATTTAAGTAAGCTATAAAAAGGAAAAAGTAAATACATGCATGACACGGTGAAATTTAAGCTGATGATTTCAACTTGGAGAGGATCTGGTGTGGAATGATGCAGAAACTAGACTGTCACATCTGAAGTTGTGACAGCAAAATCCAACTCTGACACTCAGATACTTATTTATATCATGATCTGTAGTCATAAGCTTAAAGCTGTGGATCACAGTTAAAACTATAGAGTAGCGTCTCTTCGCTTTTTCTAGCCATTTTTGAGCTCTTAGCTAGTAAAAACAAACAACAATCTTATCTGGGTCTCCTTCTGTCTTAGGGTGGTTTAATACCCGTTATTTAATTTTTGTTCATTCCTGTTTGTTTTGTTTAAAGAACTGACACCAAATCCTGGAGCTTCAAGTCAACCCTTGTCAGATTTACTTTGCTGCTCTGCTGCAAACAACAGATGAGTTTATGGATCAGTGTTGCATCCTACAGAACCAAGAGACTAAATGTTTAGGATGATCAAAACAGATGTAAACACATCATATGTTATTGGGTTTTTTTTTACCTAACACATAGAGTTTCTCAAATTATACAGATGGAAGCTAAAGAGTGTGAGGAGGATCAGAGCGTGTGGGATAAAGAGGAGTGTTTTTCCATGTCTTGCACATAAGCGTATCATATTCACTTCAAAGCCCTCTTTTTATTTTTAGCATTTTCTTATAATTGTGCAAACTAAATTTTCATTTTTTTAAAATGACCTAAACTGCGTGAGCGCTACAGATTTTAGACGGATGCTGTCCGTATCAGTCCTGCAGCCCTGCAGTTTGAAGCAAACTTTATCAATTAAAACTTTAGAACACCTTATGCAGTGCACTTAAAGGTACAATATGTAAGGATTTTACAGTAAAATACTTACTTATGACTAATTGTAACAGATCTCGAGCTACTTTTTTGTTGAAGTGAAATCTGGATGCAAGAAAAATGGAACTAGAAGAAGCCTGTTGGCTCACAATCGGATAGACAGAGGTGAACACGTGAATTCAGTTGAATTTATTTAGTGATGCACAAGTGAAATCATATATAAAATATAATAACAACACAAACCAAATTTAAAAAAAAATGAATATTTTTCTCTCTATTTTAGTACTATTTGTTTCATTTTTTACTTTGCATTATGGGTGTCATCTTCTTCCCCTGACTGAATGTTTCTGGGTTTTACGCCACAATTTCATGAAATTTAATGGATTTTAGTTTATTTTGGGCTCAAACGCGCCAATCTGCTCAGGAAAAGTTATTCTATAAATCCTCAGTAACTATATCATTTGTTCAAGAAGAATTCTCTTTTAAAAGAGCAACAAATCTCAGCAAGTTACTGAAGTCAAAGGTGTTTCAACCATGAGTCACTGCAGCGAAGCCGCCCACATCCAAATATTAAACTACAGAGTCATTTTACATCTGCTGCTTTTGTCTTCCTTACATTGCTGTTAATATCATTTTTTTAAAAAGCCAAAGACTTTTTATTTATATATAATACAGATGAAGCTGACAGGCTTTACAATGAACCCAAACAAGTTAATAAAACATTGTATAAGATACAAAAGATTAAATAAAATAAGAATAAAAAGCAGGACATATACATAAAATTTAAAAAGTCAATTTCTTATTTAATTAACAGGCTTGTTGTCTACCTGCCTCCTACCTGTAAACTTGCCTTTGAGGCCTCAGCTGTTCTATTCAACCTCAACAAAAGATTATTTGCTCAAAAATGCATCAGGTGTTTAAAGGTGGAAAATTGAATTTCAAGTTTTAGGCGGTGATGGAGACCACTCTCAAAAACTAAATCAGATGATTTCAGCTCATTTTTTAAGACAAAAAATTAAACCCTCATCTGTTATCTCGATCATGTCTGTTAGAGTCTCAATTTTCCCAATTTTTAAACGAATATGACGCATAAAGACGACAGATTCACAGCCGCACTTCTTCACGTGACGTTCAGTGTCGCAAAAATGTGCACACCTTCTCTGTGACTGTTGCATGTTTGTATTAACACACCAATCACTTCATAGCTTTATGGATCATCTGTCAGCACAACTAATAGACTGCCAACTTCTTGACATTTACCAACAAATTTGTATTTCTCTCACACACACCCACACTTGTAGGCACACACGTTCTCACAGAACACTCTCAGTCATCGCGTTGGTCCTCACTGTGGAAGATGTACACCCACAGCAACTCAGACTGAACGCTTGTTGACATTTGATAGCTCTGCACATTCCTCCGCCAAGCGTTTTCAAATGAAGGACATGAGACAGATCCCTGTGACCTAAGACAGATTGATCCTTCTCTGCCATAAAACTTTTTTTTTACTGCCTCCGAGGATGTGCGTCCATGCATCTTGACTGAGGCAGATCCAATTCAAGCATGAAATTTACTTGGTGTCTGTAGTTAGCCTCTTCTCAGCACTGTGAGTGTAAATTAGATTATGTGTGCTTGATATAATGGAGGAGGACTGAGAAAGCCCAGACCACTGAGCGCTAGTTTAAAAGATTAACAAGACATCTCAACTTTAGTTGTGACGCAGCTTTAAATTAGTCAGCGGGAAAAAAAATAGGGGGGGAAAACTTTTAAACCACTGTGAAACTGTGAAATTACTCAGCTGATATGAAATCCCATCAAACCAGCTGGAAAACAACTTTGACACAGTAATTATTCGAAACATTTTGGATGGGCAGTGCCCTTCACACTAACATGAACTCAGTGTTTCTTCAAGTGGAATATTTTTTTCATTAACCTTATAAACATTCAAAATATTGAACAATGGCAATAAAAAGGGGGAAAGGCTGACAATTATTTTCCTAATTATCTGCAAATGTAAACAAAAAAAAAAGAGCTGCAATCAACTTTACTGAAAATCTTTATACTGAAGCTTGATAGATTATTCTCAAGTTCCATTGTTATGTGCAAAAAACTATTAAGCTGGACTGTAATTGAGTCTCATTATGGCACAGAAACTCTCATGCTGTGTTAATGCTGAGACACTTCAGCATTTGCTATTATTTTGTAAAGACGCCTCAAGTTTGGTTTTGGAAATTTACTGCTGATTAAGTTTTTTTTTTTGTAAAACTACTGCTCCTAGTGTTTGGAAACACAGACAGTAGGGAGGTCAAGAAATCTTCTACCTTTTCCCTTGATATCAATAAAGTTACTGAAGCCCCAAATCCAAAGACTTCTGCTGCTATGCTCTTCTTCCTTTATGTCACTGCAGCAAGAGTAAACCAATCAGCCACAATATTGCAGTTAACCAGGATGATAAACCCAATAGTTTCACTGAAAGGGACAAAAAGATCCATTGACAAGTTTTTATTGCAAGATGCTACAGGATACATCAAGAGAGCTCGTGTTTGTTGGAGGAACTAGTTAATCTGTATAAATCAGACAGTTTAATTATTCTGTGATTCATATCTGGATTAAAAAGTTTTATGGACTGGATCGGGTGTCAAATGAAGCTAAAACTAGACTTTAAGTATCTGAAGTGACGACAAAATCAAACGTTTATACTTATTTATAACATGATCTGTAGTCATGAGCCTAAAGACGATCTAGTTCAACACTGTACAGAAACATTTTGGCAAAAATTGAAGGAATAATTCACTTTTTTTTTTTCTTAGTGAGCTCTTTTCCTGTAAAAACAAACAACAATCTTATCTGGGTCTGCTTCTGTCTCAGGGTGGTTTAATACTCATTATTTAAAGAAAAGACACCCAAATCCTGAAGCATCTAATCAACCCTTCTGCAAACAACAACAGATGAGGTTAGAAAAATTCCTCTTGGTATCCTATTCAATGTTTTACATACCTAAATGCAACGTATAAACACATGTTGTGCTCCGATAGTAACGCAAAAAAAGTTGTGTGCTGCAGCGCCTCCCTGTGGTGGCTGAAGGATGTTGCAACTTTACTCAACAGTAACAAGCAGCAGCAAAACATTGTTTTTTATTAGATCCTCTAACGAAAACATTTTTCGCTGCAACAGAAAATTCTTAGAAATAACATCAATTAAATCTTCACTTGTTTATGGGACAGTGTATGTTTTTAGGTTTTGTGTACTGATTTTAGCCATGGCAACCATCAAATCAGATGATTCTGGAAAAATATGTTATTTAGTTGGAATGTTCATGTTTTTGAGAATGTTGCTTAAATACTTGTTGCTATTAGGGAAAGAGAGCTATTCTGTCAGCATTCTTCGCGCACATGTATGAAAACAATTATGATGAGTGGTGCAAATCAGTCAGTAGGGTAAAACAATTTTTGAGAATTAAAAATCAAATGCATACCTCAAAATATTTTCACAGTCTAACATACTTGTTTAAAATTAGATTATTTGTTTGAGAGGTTATAATAAAACTACTCTAACTGAACAATCACGTTAAGGACCCGGAACCCAGACAGTCACAGTTTCATCACCCGTTCAGAGAGACAAAAGCATCACTGGGCTTCTACCTTATTCCTCTGGTGTCCATGGAAACAGAGGTGAGGTCAGCAGAGTTTGGGACTGATGGGAAACAGGGGTAGAGAGAACAAGAGGTCATATGTGAGTAACACAGGAGGTCAATCCCGAGCGTCCTTACAGATGAACACACAGACCAAACGTACACACGGAGTAATGAGTATTATGTATTAATAGAGCTGTATGGAACGGACCCAGTTTGGGCTAATGAGGCTCAGGGGTTATCAGAGATGCACAGTACTATGACACTTTGTGCTGTTTGAGAGGGTCAAAGTGCCATGTTCAGGTTGAAAAGTTTCACTTTGCTGAATCATATTGGCTGTAAATCTTATTTGTTACACATTTGATCTCCAGTTTATATATTTTGTTTATTTTTCCCACTTACAGCAATAAAAGTGTTTCATTTGATTGTTTTGGATTTTTTAAATTTCACAGCTCGACGACACTGAGAGCAAAATATTTTACTGTATGAAGCTGTAAAGGTGGAGCAACATGCAGCGACGTGCCAACGTGTGTCACTTGTAAAACACATGACAGAGCAAATGATTCAGTGTGCATGTGTTCATGTGTGTCTGTGCACAAGTGCAGGAAAAAGCAGCAACAAACTCTCGGGATTTGATGGTCTCTTTCCTTTTGCATTGAGAATTCTAACCTGTTTTTATCTTTACTATAAATTATATGATGTAATCAGAAAAACATGATAATTCCTTGTCTAAATGTAAAATAAAGCAGGATTTATTCAAACTGTTATTGTCCCCAGTTTGTGTTTACTTTATATAGTTCAACTAAAAATTGCTGAAAATTAACAAAAACTAAATCCTAAAAGACTGAACCTCATTTAAGCTGCAATAAAGACTTTTAGTTTTCTAATCACACCTGAAAAGAAAAGAAAAATAAAGTTATTTCTTGAATTATTTTGTTTCACGCTTCAGTACATTCTGTGGTCTTTTATCAAGATCCTTCCATATTTCTTAAGATAACTGATGTGTCTGGATCTTATTGGGTCTGTGAAGCTCCATGATGCTTAGGGTGACTCCTTCCAGCCTGCGTGCTCAGACTTCATTCAGTGTTAACATTAAAGGTACAGGTAAATACTCACACAACAGTTTAATGTCCCACCGATGTTGAAAATAAAGTCACATTGTAACAGATTTGGATCTCATTCAGCTGGGTGGTCACTAGTTTCGGTCATTTTAAAAAAGCTAGCCCAGACCGTAATCATTATTTACACGTCCAGACTTCCTGGTTCCATAACCAATCACATGTGAGTCTGCAAGGCTGCCAAGTCTTCAACACAAGCAGCTGTAAATCCACAACAACCAGCAGCAAAAAGTAAGAAACCACCCCATCCTTTCAACTGAGCAGTCGAGCTGCACGTGATGGGGCGTTCAAATGCACTTAGGAAAACTCAACACTGAACAAATAGACCTTCATACTTTCCCAAAAATTGAACAAATACAAGAGAAACAAAACGAGGATCAACATTGGAACTGGCAACTCAACAGAAAAACCAGGGAGGGGGGGAGGGGGAGTGGTTACATGAACTGCAGGATTCAGATTTGACAACAAGGTCTAATTCTTACATACTGTACCTTTAAAGTCGTACCATCTTCAAGACAACTTTGTGCATAACTTGAAATTCTTCCTGTGCACATCTGCTCTCAGGCCTGATCAGACCGACGCTCATCTCCACTACAGCTCATTAGAAATCCTCAAAGGACTCCATTTAAATATATATCCTTAGCCTCCTCTCTGTAACCTTAAACACCTCCACCAGATGTCTTTTCCACAGTATGATCCCCCCCCACCCCCCTTTAGTCCCTTATGGCACTTTAACCTGTCTTTCTCACCTCATGTCTCTGCTTTAGCCCCTGCTCTCTAACTCTGATTGTCTCCCTGAAGGTCAGATGGACAGACGAGCCGCCTGAAAACCTGATGCTGACCTGATTTCTCCAAAGAGGCCAATTTGATGGAGGCTATAAAAAGACCAGCACAGTACAAACAGTAAAAAACATAAAACAGATTGTTTATGACAGTTGAAATGAAGCAGTTTATCATATTAATAAAGAAGAACGATATATATGATGTGAAGCAGTAGAATAAGGAATTTTCGGAACATAAACTCTTTTGCAGTGTGTGTGTTGGAATCCAAGTGTCTCTGCTGCAGCATCTTCACGTTTTGAGTCTCTCCCTTTGAACCTGTTCACCTTCTTTATATCTAAAAGAGAGTGCATTTTAAAAGCCAAGTAAAAGGTTTAGTGGGTTCAGCTGGGGGCGACCTTACAGAAAAAGTTTCCTCCACCGAGGAAATGTTCTACTAAGAACCTGTCACAAAGACAAGGATAACCTCAGACAAGCACTTGGTTGGACTTTGTTGTGACAGAAAACCCTACAAGCTGCTAAAGATCAAAACGTTTCGGCTGTTTTAGACTCAGAAACAGAAAAATGAGTTTCATTGACTCTTCTATCAATATTCACCTTCACCAGTAAGCAAATAAGTAGTGCTACCCAATTATTCCAGTCTTACTGCAGGTGCTGATGTAGGTGCTGCTGCAGTTCACGGTGTGTTTATAAAGAAAAGAAGTTAGTAAGGAGAGTGTATCTTAGCATGCCAAGAGCCAGGGGCAAGAATTAAATCCTCATTAGGAGCTGGCAACACAACCACTTCTCTCTCCTTGAATCTGAGTGATCGTGTGTTTATCCACATGGCACACAATATCAAAATGTATTCATTTCATACTAATGTCAGTCGATACAGGAAAATCACACAAATAGCTTCTTTTGTTGGATTTTTCTTATTATTAAAGAGGTCCTTCCATTAAAAACGTTTTTTCTGAGGTTTCTGTTGAATATTTTAGCTCCACAGGTGTTCTTACCTTCATAGTGGGTGTGAAAACAGGTCAACAACTTCTCTTTCAGTTTTAATCTCTCAAACTACGCAGGTGGCGATAACACCCGAGTTCGAACAGCCTGTATCTGTATCCTCACGACTCCTTTGCTTATTAGTATTCATCAGCTCTCGCAGTTGAAACCACGCCTAGCATGCTGCTAGCTAAAAGCTGTTAGCATGTATCAAACAAGAAGAGACTACGTGGCTGTTGCCATGCACAGCGGGGCAGGAAACAGTATACCTTGCTCTCATAGGCTAGTTTGTTAGCCAATCTGAGTCCAGCAAATTTGAATAATGAATATTAATGAGTTGCAGTCCAAAGCCTGACGAAGCCAGCTGAATCTTCACGCAGACAGATTGAAAGGTCTGTTAATCAGTGTTTCCTAACGTTTTTTAGATATAAAATGTTTCATATTTACTTAAGAAATAACCACAATATCTGAAATTTGTGTGAAATGGCCTCTTTAAGAGAAAAGTATGTTTATGCATCTGGATCCATAAAGCTTACAAATAAACAATAAGAAAAGTTTTAAAAAGACCAACATTCATCCTACAGTTACTATGTTTTACACAACCACTCCACATTACGAGTGTCAGTGATCATTACCGCAGTTCAGTCTTTGGATGTTGTTTGAAATCTTCAATAAGATGAAGTACTGCATGGAAAACTGATTTAATTTAAGGATGTTTTTGCAAATATAAACTAATTGTCCATTTTTTGTAGTTTTACAAAATGCAAAAGGGAATAAATTTGTCTTCACTGGATCGTTTTTTGGCACTTTTGAGACTTTTTCATGTGAACATATTTTTCAATCTTATAATGTTACATAGTTCATTTTGGATCAGGTGCATCAATGTACATTTACATCACAGCAATGGTAACATATTGCTTCTCAGTAGGAAAGAAATGTCATCATGACTACAAAAAAAAGCAAAAGAGGAAATGCTTTTTTTGAAACGTAATTTATCATGTTGAAACTAAAAAATAAATCAATCTGTGAGTCTCTGCAGATCTGCAGATTAAAATCCTCCAAGCTGTAAATATCTAGTATGTTTCATAATATTTTAAGGATTTGCATCAGCTTCGGAATTTCTTTTTTTTTTTTTTTTTGTTCCTTAATACTGACTTATGATTCTAATAACATTCAAGTCAATTATTCTTAAACTGTCCATGTAATTATCTCAGTTTCTGTTGCTACCCGAGGTGGGGAGCATCAGAGGGAGTTTCCAGCTCTTAAGCTGTCGTGTCTGAGCTTAAATGCTGGAAACCCTGAACATTTTATTTTGAATTAATGAAGATCGTTGGAAAAGAATCCAGCTGCTGTTCTTTGAAGCTACTACAATGACTTTAGATGATATATTCCATAGCAGAGGCTGATATAGATCACACACACTTAAAGACATTATGTAGAGTTACAGACTGACACAGTTGTCTTACAGCAGATTAAAACCAGCTCATGGAGTTGCATGTTCTCTCTGTGCATGTGTGGGTTTTCCAAAGAGACTCAGGCTTCCTCTCAAGGTGAGTGTGTGAATGGTTGGCTCACCTAATGACTGCTGGAGATCAGAACCAGCGGAACGCAACTCTCAACAGCAACAAACAGGTACGAGACAGACCGAGTTAGATAAAATCCATTTATTAAATGCAACAAATTCAAACAAACTATAAATTACAAGACAGAAACTGTTTTCTTTTTAGACCACTAATTAAATCATGCATCCAAAAAATATAGAAATTCAAAATTCCTTAATCTCAAATATGTGCAAAATGTAACATGTTTACCATTTCTACTAATTCAGATATTTCAAATACAAACAATATTTGTTTCCTGTTAAAATAAATATCCAGCCTGTTTCTTCACTTTCATTACAGCGAGCAATAATCCAATAAATAAACAAAAACACACAAAAATACAGAATTAGAAACCGGTTTATCATTAAAGCTGATGTTTCTGCTATCACACATAATTTAACCATCAGAGAAACACCTCTACAGACAATCTGTCTTGTGTGTACATTTGTTCCAGGCTGCTTGTGAACAGGTTGTGTAGAAGTGAAATCAACAGGGCAGACTGACCAGTGAACTGTGCAAACATGTGACACGCTTATATCTGATGACAGAACCCGGGAGAAAAGAAAGTGTTGTGAACAGCGAAGTTATGTTTACAGCAATAGCAGCTTAGCTACATGCTACTAAAAGGTGATAAATATTTTAGAGTACACGTCTACATACAGCTGGAGAACAACCTCCACCATCTACAGCTGGGTGAACCTCAGATGGAAACTTTTATTTTTTCTAAAACTGAAATTATGTCTCATCCAACGATAAATTACAGCAAGTGGGAGGAGCTTTGGGAAGTTTTTTCACTTTGATGTCCTCCTTGAAATTAACTGAAATACGTTTAATTATTACAGTAAAGATTTAAAGCTATTTTAAAGGATAAAATGCTAAAATAAAAACACAATGCGAAGGATTTGCTGTACTGTTGCTCCGTTTGCGGCAGCGCTGAGTGGATGTTGGATCAAACATATTAAATATTTTACGAATGTACAACAACCCGTGTCTTCCCCATGCTCGCTCTACAGCGGGGCTAAAAACCTGCAGCAGAAAATACGTAAAAAAAAAAAAAAAAGAAATCTTAAAAATAATCCCACAACTCCCATGAAATGCATCTGCAGAAACATTGCTGCTTGAACTGTGTGCCAAATGATCACGTTTTGGGGGAAGGGAAACCAGATTGTTTTGTGTGTCAAGCTCTGGTGTAAACGAAACTCGACAACACCTGGAGTAAAGCAATTAGTACGAAGCTCCAAGGTAAAAATCCTCAACCCCCCCCCCCCCCCCCCCCCCCCCCCCCCCCCCCTTCTCAACCGCTCTCCTCCTTCACTCATAACTAGAAGCTTTCAGCAGAAGACACCGCTCTTTAATAATTTGTATTCGTGTGTCATCCTGCTGGCTGTGGGCACTTTTGGCTTTTAGATATGGCTGCTGATCCCACAACGCGCTGAAGCTCAGTCAGCTGAAATGCACAAAACAAAGCGTGACAGTCTGAAAACAGGTTTGCAGTGAAATAATCAGCTGACAAGAGAACAGAGACTTGTGAAACAATGGGAACGCCAAAGGAGCGCGTGAACTACAGCATGAAAAAGCGTCTCACATGCATCGATGCATTCAAAGATAATGGGCCTCCTGGAGATGACCCGTCCAGCGCAGGAGCAAGACACTCGGCTAAAGCTTTCTTCAATAGTTTTGTTTTTTTATGATCGATTTGCATCTTTTTCCTCTTTGTTTTTTATTGCTTTATACTGTTTATATTTCTTTATTCTTTTTGATGGACTTTTCTTTCAAAGGAAATGCTGTGAAATGAAAAATGAAGTAAATGATGTAGTAATTTGTGTTGTAGTGGAGTAGAAACCAGTGGTTTGGCACAAGAATCCACCTCCTGCTCCTCAGGTCACATGATCTTCAAGACAGTGTTTCTGTGGTTGCAGCTTCTTGATCCAGCATGACAGCAGACGACCGTCAGCTGCCACCGTGCTTCGTCACGAGCCCGTCAGAACAGCTGGAGCAACACCTCGGGTCCCCAATCCATGGCGGTCTGAGCCACAGCGAACACAGCTGCCCCGAGCGTAGCGGACAGCCCCCATACTGCCATCTTTACCATTCTGTTCCCCCTCTGCCACAGCTGACCTCTGTCTCTGGACAGCACTGCTTCCAGGCCTGCGTATCATGAAGGTACAACAGCAGAACAAGGAGGAAGGGTCAGACAGACATGGAGGGGACGAGAGGAGTCATAATGCTCAGAAACTGAACTGAAACAGGATTCAAATTTATTTCAAAAAGGAATCAGGAATGATGAAACATCAGGAGCAGAGACGAGAGGGAAGCAACACATCACACTGTATTAACTTTATGTTCTCCAGGCTACAAAAAAACAACAACACCCCCGATTTTACTATATAACATGATGGTGAAAGATATTTATACATCAGTTAGTTTTAAACTGTTGGTTTGACCTTTTCTGTTACACACTAACATCTCTTATATTAGATCAAATAACATCTTATTTATACTATAAATTTAACTCATCTTTTAAAAATTCTATTTCTCAGAAAAGTTTTTTTAAATAATTTTAGGTCGCGGAGCTGCAGCGAAGACTCAGTTTTCTCCACATATTTACATTGAATAGCTCCATTTTTATGTGAAACATACACATTTATGTTGAAGATAAAACATCATTATTCTTTACATTTGGTCTGATTTTCTCACAATATTCTTTGTTTGCACTGGAGAGACATGAGACATGATCTGCCGGGAGTAATTCCTTGTATGTCCTCATACTTGGCAAATAAAATTGATTCTGCTTTAGGAACATGAGGTTTGGTACGTCTAAATAAGATTTTTTTCCAGGTTCTAGCAACTTCACAATAAAAAGTGAAAAAAATTAAAAAGAAAACATCTTAAAATATAAGAATTTTGTAATGTCTCTCTGCTATTATTAATCCTACTGAGGAGCAATAAAAAAAATAAATTCATGCATTTAAAAAAACATTTTACTATTCAAGTGTTTTATTGGGATTCCAGGCAGATCTTGCACCTTTTAGTAACAATTGCAGAAATCAATGACTTTGAATCAACTTGTTTCATATTGGGAGGTTCTACAAGTTGGTCGACTATGTTTAAAGAATTCCTTTAATTGTGATAAAATTCTGTAAAAGCAGTCATCTGTTTTACAATCAACTGTTTGGCCAAAAGGTTAATAACACGTAACTTTTCTGATTGCATGTACATCACAGACTGTAATCAGATGCTGACAAAACCTATGGGAACAATGTACCTCTTTATTCTGGAGTATTTAAATTCAGACTTGATTGGTCTGATGGGGGTGCTACAATATTTGTTTACTCGTTATTGATTGCCCAAAAGAAGCGGCGTTTACTGAAGCCTTGTTTTAAAGAATTATATCACCACAGTGGGAAGTCAGCTAATGAAAAGGATTTTGGTTGGGAATTTCACAGGCGAGATTTATTTGGGTAAATTTCAGTCAGTATGCAACAACGTCTACAAATGTGCCTGTATGTGTGCAGTAAACCCTCAGAGTACAGCAACTATTTTTACCATGTCTGGAGGTGGTGGAGCCCTGAGCCCTGGTGAGGCGTTGGAGAACAGAGTCTGGCCTCTGGTGGAGGGTGGAGAGCTGAAATGCCTGGAAGGTACTTATGGACAGACTGGAGCATATAAACAGAAGAAGAGATGGATGGAAAGGGAGATTTAGCCAACAATGACAAACAGAGTTAGACTTACAGTAAAGCATGAACATTTTGAATGACATGAGAAGATGGACTGATGGATAAAGTGATAGATAAAGACAGGTGAGGATGAGAACGGGAGGCAGTTTGAGAGAACTGCTAACTCAGTGGTTCTTGGCTACAGAGAGCTTCTGTATGTTTGGGACATTAGTATCTTTCAGCGTGTCATTCAAGGTCTTGTGTCACTTCCTGTCATAAACAATGACTGCAAGAGACACTGAAGGACGCTGACAAGCAGAAAGAGACACAGAGGGAGTGTTTCCCTCTTAATAACAGCAAGGGGGAGGGAGGGGGGGCTTAATATCAAATGAACTGCTGCAGCCTCCCTGAGGCCAGAATGTAACTTTACAGCACCCCCTTTTGGTTACCAAAGGAATAACACTTCTCTTCTTTCCAAAAACACAAGCGTTACTGACTCAAGAACAGCTTTATGAGTTAAACTGGGGTTTATATTCAATGTTAAGTGTAACTATTTTCTCAACATAAACAGATGTCATCATTATTAATCATTTCTTAAAACATTTTTTTGGTTTCTTGTCTCTTAAGTATGAGTTTTTACAAGCTAGTCTTTAGTATACGATCATAAACGAATATCATTTTGACTGCAGTTTGGATTAAATTGGATGAGGTGATAAATAAAACTCCAGTCAGTGGTTTGAGTTTTAATGTTTTAACTACTTGTAGCTGTTTGAATTGGACAACAACATATAAGATGTTGCGTCCGAGATGTTCACGTGGGTAAAAATTCTAATAAAAACTTAATGTGTTCCTTCAAGAATCTTCAGTGAAAAAAATCCCAAAATGAAGTTATGAAACTTTTTTAAAACATTTGTTTTATTTTAAAATTGTACTTAAGTAACTGAATTTTACTGTTTTGAAGGAAAATTCTGGACTTTTAACTTTTCAACCTATTTTCTAGATGATTTGGGCGTGGCCAATGAAATGTTTCTAATCAAACTCATAATGAGGAATAAAACCAAAACCGATATGCACTTTTCCATAATTCACTGAAACGCCACATACTACCACTAAAGAACAGGAGAATATTTCATTTGTAATAATAAATAAAAACATTAATGGTTGGACTAAACACTGATATGTTCCACCTTTTTCTTTAAAGACAAGATCCACATTTAAATCAACAAAGAAGACACTAAACAGATTTCTCTGTCGCTGGCGTCGTAACATCATGGCTCTTTGAGGAACACATGAATAATTAAAGCTCAGCAGGAACTTAATTAGGAAAAAAGAGAAAGAAAACTGTAATTGCAGAATAATTGGACCCTTGTTGAAAAAGAAGAATCTTTGAATAAATAAATCACATTTTCATTTAAACTTTTACCTTTTGCGAGATTGCAGTGCCGCCCGCTTGGCCAGTAACGATGGAGGGTATTGGCTGAACAGGTCCTGGGCCTGGCTGATCAGAACTTCATATGGAAGATCCTGAGGGATGTGGGAAAGGAGGTGATGCACCATGGCCATGTCACACTCTGTTTGTTTTACTTCCTTCTCTCTGTGCAAAACAATCTGGAATCAAGAAACAAAAAAGGAGCAAAAAAACCTGTTACATTTATACAACATGTTCCTTTTATCATCAATCAATTAGTTGAGGCAAATTAAACCATGTTTTAGTTCAGAAGCTGTGCTGTTGGAGACATTTTTTAACTTTTGTTTAGATGAATAACTTTGACAACATGATTATTAACGTGTGGGAGCAGCAGACTGAGCTTCAGGAGACCCAAAAGAACACGCTGAATCCAAATGAGTAGACAAGGAAATAATAAAAATGCATGACGGGAGCAAAACTAATAAAGAAAACATGATTTTAACCATCTCTTCTCTTTATTTGTCATTACTGATAAATAGGATGACAGACTATTTATTAAAAGATGGCAACATGCAATAAATAGGAATATCTCTGCTTTGTTCACCTATGTGTTACCTGTTGATGTGGAATATGATGTCACAAGCTGTTGACAGGTCGTTTTTCAACTTTCCATCATTTTCTATTTGTTTATTTAGCTATTTTTTTCCTCCAAAATGCAACAACATAATCTCCTTTTCTGGGATAAATATTATTCAGTTTAATTCAGTTCACTTCATTTCCATTAAAGCTCTGTGCAGAGCACTGAAGGCAGCCTTGGAGGAAACAAACTACATTTTGTTTTGTTGTTTCACACACTTCAAACAGATCCCTCCATCTAAACACACACAAACACACAAAAACATCCTCAACAGTAACATTTGCTCAGCTGAACCCACTAATAAACACACACGCGCAAGTTCCTCAGTTAACAAGGCTGCCTCAAACACTAACAGACCCTTGAAGAACAAAGGGAAGCAGGCAAACAACCATGTTAATTTACATCCACAAACTCGCAGTCATGCTTATGTAAGCAAACATGCTGCACAAAATACTAAATATCTGTCCTGTCAGGGTAAAAATCTTCATCACTTGTCTCTAATTATTTTATTGTCCATCTAATTAGCCTGTGTGTGTTGGCACAAACTTGTGTGTCCTAGCTCTCTCACCGTAGCAGCGAGGTAGATGGGCATCAGCGGATGTGACGCCAGGAAGAAGTCGTACAGTCTTAGAGTGTGTTTGAACTCTGACAGGACGTGACCGTACCATGTGATGAGCCAAGAAAGTGCGAAGATGGTTCCAACCTCTGCTCTAAAAGAGACAAAACCAAACCAAGATCAACTCAAACGCTCCACTGTTAATAACTGTTCTCCTTATTTATGTATTTTTCTTTTTTAAAACCTACAAAATACCGCAAGCATAGGAAGATTTTATAAGCTACTTAGACATGAATCAAGAAATCAACTTTTAGCTAAATCCTTCCATCTGTTCAACGATAAAACCCGAGATCGTTTATCAGTGAAGCAAAGAAAAACAACAACTTGACTCCTGAAGTCCTACTAAATATCACAAAATCTGATTAATTGGAAAAAAGTTTCAAAACATCTTTAGATCATCAAATTATTTTGAAAAGAAAAAGTAGGATATTTAACACGTGAGTGTCTGCTGTCAAAGACGGACATGTCTGTTACAAGCCAGCAGAAGAGTTCTACGCTTGTAAAATGAAACTGCTAACTGATGCTTCATTAAACATTTTTATGGCGTCCCAGTCTCGTCGCTTTTAGCTCTTCTTTAATACAAACAGAAAGAATTTAACTGAAATTATGGGCTGTAGTCTAATGGAGAAGATCATCTGATCGGAAGGTCGGGGTTTGAGCCCCGTCAAAGAGTCCTTGGGCAAAATGCTGAAACCCAAAACCGTACAAAATGACTGATCTGCTCCTCACAGGTGGGTCAAATGCAGATAGATCAATAAAAGTATTTAAAAAAATCAAATTGAGCAAAAAAGGAGGCTGTAAAAGAAGCTAATAGATCAACCTTCTAACCAATTTATCAAATCCTAAAACAAGAGCAGCAACAGAATCAAAGATATTTTTATATCCTTTTTGTTATCAGGGAACTAAAGTTAGGCACATTTTTATTTCCATAATCCAATATTTTCCTGAGTTTCATATGTATTAAAATGTTTTCAATCTTGTAACACAGTTACAAACTGAACAGGAAAAAGGAATTAAAACCTGTGCTCGCAGTTCTACAAATGAAAGTTGATTGTCACCAAATATTTTATGATCACAACATCTCCGAGCTGATTGTATCTGACAAAGTCCCGTGTAAATTAAAAACAGAGAGGTGTTTGATAAATATTTATAAGAACATTAATGCGGTTGGAGGAATGTGCATTGTAGAACATGAGGAGAAGTAAAGAAAAGGGTTTGTGTGATTGGATGGAGATAAGACAAAAAATAAACCAGAGAGCAAAGAAATGGGGAAAAAATAAAAGACTTATAGATAAGAAGGCAGGAAGAAGAGGAAGTGTGCACAAAAAGAGTTGTGTATCCTTCTGTTTGTGTCTGTGAGTTGTAAAGTAAATTCCAAATATGGATGTTGCAGATACGCTCACCTAAAGGATTATTAGGAACACCATACTAATACGGTGTTTGTGCTTTAATTCTACGTGGCATTGATTCAAAAAGGTGCTGAAAGCGTTCTTTAGAAATGTTGGTCTATATTGATAGAATAGCATCTTGCAGTTGATGGAGATTTGTGGGATGCACATCCAGGGCACGAAGCTCCTGTTCCACCACATCCCAAAGATGCTCTATCGGGTTGAGATCTGGTGACTGTGGGGGCCATTGTAGTACAGTGAACTCATTGTCATGTTCAAGAAACCAATTTGAAATGATTCCAGCTTTATGACATGGTGCATTATCCTGCTGGATGTAACCATCAGAGGATGGGTACATGGTGATCATGAAGGGATGGACATGGTCAGAAACAATGCTCAGGTAGCCCGTGGCATTTAAACGATGCCCATTTGGCACCAGCCTGCACAGTGGTAACAAGGCATGATGGATCCATGTTCTCATTCTGTTTACGCCAAATTCTGACTCTACCATTTGAGTGTCTCAACAGAAATCGAGACTCATCAGACCAGGCAACATTTTTCCAGTCTTCAACTGTCCACTTTTGGTGAGCTTGTGCAAATTGTAGCCTCTTTTTCCTATTTGTAGTGGAGATGAGTGGTACCCGGTGGGGTCTTCTGCTGTTGTAGCCCATCCGCCTCAAGGTTGTGCGTGTTGTGGCTTCACAAATGCTTTGCTGCATTCCTCGGTTGTAATGAGTGGTTATTTCAGTCAAAGTTGCTCTTCTATCAGCTTGAATCAGTCGGCCCATTCTCCTCTGACCTCTAGCATCAACAACGCATTTTCACCCACAGGACTGCTGCATACTGGATGTTTTTCCCTTTTCACACCATTCTCTGTAAACCCTAGAAATGGTTGTGCGTGAAAATCCAAGTAACTGAGCAGATTGTGAAATACTTAGACCGGCCCGTCTGGCACCAACAACCATGCTACGCTCAAAATTGCTTAAATCACCTTTCTTTCCCATCCTGACATTCAGTTTGGAGTTCAGGGGATTGTCTTGACCAGGACCACACCCCTAAATGCATTCAAGCAACTGCCATGTGATTGGTTGATTAGATAATTGCATTAAGGACAAACTGAATAGGTGTTCCTAATAATCCTTTTGGTGAGTGTAGCTACTCCATATTAAACAAGTAACATGGCAAAAATTCTGTAAACACAGACTTCAAATCAAAATACATAAAAGAACAAGTAAACATTTCAAACCCTACTTCTTAATACATAGCAAATCTGCAACAGCTGGCTCCATCCTAATGTAATATATTTAGCTTTTACATAAACTGATATGTGTTAAAAAAATAATTTGTTATTTTTATTTTATTTTACTTTTAAATAAGGATGTGCAGATCTTGTGAGGACAAAAAAGGAATAAAAAAGAAAATGCTGTTGGAACAAGAGACTCTAAAACTCACCAATAAGAGCAAAAATTCTATTACACATGATATACTCAGACTCAAAGAAAATGTTAGCTCTGTGGCGCCCTCTAGTGGCAAGCTCATTCAACACAACACCAGATGTTCTGCGAGTGTGTGTGTGACAGTTCCTACCTCATCATAAAGTCATGTAGTTCCACGTCAACCTGTTCTAATATAGGCATCAGATAGTTTAATATGTGTTTAGTGCTGTCCATGGTAGGATCCATGAAATCCCTACAAACATGAAAGATATTAAATGCGTTAAATAAACTTTTGGGGGTAAAAAAAATCCTAATTTTAGACGACTGAAATTTGGAACATAAAAATCTTAAATAAAAGAAAACGTAAAAACCTGAGATGATAATTCGACAGTGTGTCAAGCATAGCAATGGCCATACGCTCCCCGACCACTAATAACAGAGTGACAGCCACATCGTGGTACCCTTGATAGTAGTGCAGCTGAGGATTACGCTTCAGCACCTCCAGAATGATGTCGATCAGCTGCTCCTGGAGCACCGCTCTCTCTGCAGCTGGCATGCCTGAAATACAGCACAGGAAAAATACATTCATAACCCAACTGTGACCTGAGAGAGGCGAGCTTTATTTTAGCTGAACCTTCTTATCGCAGTTGCATCACAACTTTGTTTTGCCTCAGAACACGAGCAGCTTGTAACATTAAATCATCCATGGTAAAGATTTAAACCTTGTCAATAATTATTTGACTCTATCGGATCACTCTTTGTATTGCTGTGAGTAACAGGCGTGAACACTGATAAGTGACACACATAGTAATAGTTAGCTGCCATCTGCAGAGATAAAACCACCTTTAGGAAACCGCTTCATGGATCTTTGGACATCCAGGACCACTTGATTGTAGTCCTTGTGATTCTCTCTCACATTTCGGCCTGAAACAAAAAACACTGATTGTTATTATTTATATTTACAAAACATTAATTTATACAGAAGTGGCTCGTACTGACCCGGTTTGAATGGTAGACTGTACACATTGACGTTCAGTAATTTGGGCCACACTTTCCTCCTCAGATCATCAGTGAGCAAACCTCCTTTAGTAGCTGCAGATGTCCTCAGGGTCTCGATGTCCACCGGATCTCTGTCAGTGCAGGATAATAAATGCACATAGCTCAAAATCAAGCATTTTGCATCATCAGAGTCTTTTAGAACGGCAAAAAAAACCCATCAAGATTAAAGTTTAGGATTAATTTTCATTATTTTAAATGACTTTTTGCATGAAATGAAGTTAGATTTGTATGTTCTCAAATTATTTAATCTACATAAAGACATATTTTAACCTAATTAATGCCTGATGGATGACAGCCAGCTTCTGTTTCCTCCCACAATCTGGTTCTGTGAAGAAACAGAGATTAAAGGATGCGAGAGAATATTAAAACAGAAACATCTGATGAATAAATGACAGTCACAAGAAAGTGAAAAGAAAAAAATTTGGACATGGCAGGAAAACGGAAAGGGTAAAATAACTCATTTACACTCATTTACACTCATTTACAAATCTCCACATGCCAAAATTACAAGAGTGATAAATAAGTTCTAATAATAGATCACTTTATACGCAATATCAAAGCTGTTAGGACACTTTACAACTATGATTTTAGTCTCAACAACTTCATTCTCATGAGAATGTGATTTATGAGTTTAAAACTCAACAATTCCAAAGAGTTAGACCATTTAATCCACTAAAACATGCATGAAAGTACTTAAAAGTCTTTTTCAAAATAAAACAAAAAACAGTAAGTCACAAAGAAGTTGCATTATCTGTTATATGTCATTTATTTATGGTTGTAAACAATACTACTGATGTCTCATTGATGCTGTCTGCAGTGTTGAAAAATGAAACTGGCTCATTGAATAGGCTGTTTGCGTCTCTTCTCTGACAGGCTGTAATTTTCCGAGTTTCTCAGACCGTCCACGTTAGCAGACACTGACAGGTTGCCACGCAAGCAGCATTTAGAGTTTAATTTCACTCTGACAGCGTCGTATAAACAAAATAACAAGCTAATTTATCTGTGGGAAAAGACGTAAACAAAGATTAGTTTGTCTAGACCTAAAATATTCTGCTTCAGTCTTAGTTGTGTTTTTAAAATGACAAGCAACCATTATACATATACGTGGACATGATAATTTACATAAAAACCGTGTCACAAAGTTCTAATTAAACATTATTTGTTTCCCGTCTTACCTCTTGTGACAGATCCGTTCTCATTCACCCCAACTCCACCGTTTTGTTTCTTCTTGTGTTTTTTCATGTATTTTACAAATGGACTCCAGGTTGACAGAGTTAATAATCTCCCATAGGCGTGGGGAAAATCCAAAGTGTTCTTAAACTGCTAAAAACACCGATAACATGTTAACAACGTCAAAAGCTCTATCAACAGTTGAAGCTAACTGAGTCAATCTATCGCTGCTACCTGTTTGGGTTACGATTGGACAAGAACGTCACGTGACACGTGTTAGTGCAACCAGACTTGATTGTAGTTTTTGTAGTTCTTAAGGCCGGTTCGCTCCACGGACAGGGGCGCCTCCAGATTTTTTAATGAGGTGGCCAGATTGGGGCCTCAGAAAAATTTGGAGTGGCACCAAAACCAAAAGCCATAATTGAATTTTGGAAATTAAATTATTCTGCTGTGGACTAGCCTAAAATTATGGAAAATGAGAGTTGAGAAGATGCTACTCAAATACTTTGTTTTCTTATTTTACTGTTAATATTGTCGATGTGTACATAGTAATACCTGCACAATTAACATGTTGAGTTCCACAATCATTTGAAATACTGTTATATTTGGCAGTAGTTTGTGTTTTTGTAAACACATCTGTACAATATGAGTCATCTATCTAATGCTAGATATCTGTTAGAAAAATATTATTCAAATGCGACCCCTCCATGGTGCCACTGTCCATAATGATATGAACAATTAATAAATGTGTCCTAATTTAAAAAACAAACATTTTATTTTGACACTGACAAATGTTATTGTTTGTTAAAAACCTAAATACTAAACTACGACAGTTCATTAGCAGCAGTGTGAAAAAATACAGTGATAAAAGGTCAAAGAAAGACAAAAAATAAGTAATATCATGGAAAGTTTTACAACCAGCCGATTAATCTGTGTCACAACTGGGCGTAAAAAGAGCATCCATAAAAGAGTTTATTCTTTCTAAGTTTAAAATGACTCACTTCTCTTAAAATTAAATTCCCTTTACTTTCAAGATGGCAGGCGGCGTTTCAGAGAAAATTACAGTCCTGGTGTATCAGTATCATTAAAAACTAACACTGCATTTAATAATATTAATTGGAAAATAATTAAATTACGTCTGTCCTTGTGGGCCTTGTTTAACGGGAGTTTGAGGGACAAATCTCCCCGTGTTTCATATTTTATGGGACAGAATGAAAAAAATTGCATTAACTTGAATTAAGAACTCAGGAATGATAAATGCTTGCAAAGATCCTGCTGTCAGGAAGAGGTTTCCTGGCTGCTCAGGCTGTTGATCAGGTTTCCTACCAGCTCTTGTGAGGCTCATTCACTGCTTTACACAGGTTGAAGATATGGTTACAATCTACCCTAACCAAACAAATGATCAACCACACCCTGATCTGCAACATGCACAAAGACAGCAGTCATTGGGCGAGAGGCGGGTTACACCCGGGGCAGGTCACCAGTCCATCACATGACCACATAGAGACATCCACTCACACCTAGACACAATTTATTGTTGCTAGTTAACCTCTGATGCATATTTTTGGTTGGTGGGAGGAAGCTTGAGTCCCACTTCTTGCTGCAAGGCAACACTACCAACTGCACCACAATGCAGCTCATGAAAATTTTGTATGATACATAATTTACTTTCTATGAGAAAAGATTTAAACATTTATACTGCATCTCTGACTGTTTGTTACTAACAGCAGCTGATGTGACTGAGACTAAAAAAAAATCTGAAAGTTTGCTGTCAGTGTCAGTTGTTTCTGTATTGAAGTTTAATTACAAGCACTTCCTAAGTTTCAAAGGCTTTTATTGACAATTAAATCATGTTTATGCAAATAGTCAATATTTAGTGTTGGTTCTTCTTTTTCAAGATCTTTGCAGTTCACCCTGACATGCTGCCTCACATCATTTGGTAGCAAACCAGGCCCATGTCTGTGCTCAATTCTCTAACATCGCCCCAGGCAAACTACAAACCCTGTGCAAAAGTTTTAAACCTCTTTCAGTTATTTTATTATTTACTTTCATTAAGCTAGACTTTCTTGTTATCTCTTGATATCTTCATGAGAAATTTGTCTTTAGTATTAAAGAAATTTCCATTTTGTTCTTTAGACATTGCATATTCACAAAGAAAATACAGTTTGACATGCACATACTAGTATTTAAGCAGCAACAAAATAATTTTGCATTCAGTAAATGGATGAACTGAAAGATATTGCATCTACTGTTGGATTGGATCATGAAGACATGGCTTTCAGTTATTGTTCATCTATGTAGATTTTCTTTTTGTTTATTTTAAGATGCTCTTCTTTGTCCTCCACTAGTCCCCTTCCCTCATTGCACAATATGCTTTCATGGTAAGTCAGAATGAAGCATTAAACAGAAAAAAAGTGGGGTAAAAGCTAAAAATGAAGAAATACTTCCGAAAGGTTGAGGAGTGATGGTAAAAAAATACGTCAATGTCTGGCTCCATATTGATGTGGTTGAAAACTGTTATATAGTGTGGTCACTGACTATATTCAAGACACAGATTAGTCTAAAAGTCACAGAAAATAATGTCCTTTTTTAATACCAGAATTAAAATTCTAAAAGTGTCAGGAAGAGCAATTAAGAACTTCATCCTGGGTGTGTTTTATGGGATATTTTATAAGAATAACCTTTGTATGTATTTAAAATCTAGTTTCCACCTTTTGGTGGTCTGATAAACTCTAATCTGTCATGCTGATTAAGCAAGAAACTGTTGAAGAAACTGCCTTTTGAGGCGGAAGTTGTTGGAAAGATGTCTCAATGGGGGGATATCTGCTAAAATCAAAAACCTGGCAACCTAGCAGCCAATTGCACCTTGAGCTTTAGTGATAAAACGCTTCTTTTTATTACAAGAATCCACCGTACGACCATCAACCCGACACCAGGGGAAGAAATCTGGCTTCTGTTAAGCTAGTTCTCCTTTTACAACGACGCAAAGAAACGGAAAGAAAGAAGAAGCCGCAGCTTTATTAGCCATGTCGGGCAGCAGGTAGAAACTGCGTGACTGAAGCCGCAGAAATGAGCGAGAGAGCCGATACGAGAGGGCCCGTTACCCGGAGGAGACGGACGACAGTCGACGGTGGACCGGTCAGTGTCAAACAAGTGAAAGGGAACAAGTGTCACGATGCTGGGGCAAAACCTCCACAGTATCCCGCTAAAAGCAAACCAGCAACCGAAGCTCGTCAGCAGGAAAGTCCCAACGGGAAGCTGGACAGAGATGTGGGGATGTCCGGGAAACAGCAGCTCAAAAACAGTCCGAGGAAACCGAGGAGCGCGGTGGAGGATATAAACGACAGACTTAGGTAACCGTTAAAAACGGTCCAACGTTACAGGCGGAAGTGTTTGACTGTAAATATTAATAACATCCTTTAAATTCATATTATTATCAGGCTGCTGCTTGGGGAGTTTCTTTTGCTAATTAATTGGTAAATTAGCTGTGGGCATTAGCTAAAACTGTCCCTCCAAATATAACCCAACAGGACCAGCAAATATTCTTCTATCTGTCCCTATTGACTTTGTGGGAAATAAATAAAAAACGGCTTCTCGTTTTCATTCCAGTAACTCAGATGTTTCAAAACATTTTAGCTTTATTCTGTCAATTTCTAAAAACTTAACAAAGATTTAGCTGAATGGTATACATTTCAGAAGAAAAAAAAAGCACAACTTCCAGTGCTTTTATTTTGTTGAGAATTGGTTATGTATAATTTAAAACATTTATACAAAAAAACACTAAAATACAGTGGATTATGAACATGAAACATATTTTTATTGCCACCTAATGTAACTTAGTTTGGATTTTTCAAAGAAACAGTGCTCAGTGTAGTGATGTGGTTTTTCTTTTTAGTAGCAGGAAGTTGTGGTGTGATTGTATCTCTCATTAAGAGTCTGTCACCTTCTGATTTTCTGTAGAGAAATAGGTCAGAAAAAAAAAACGAATTTAATCTTGTCTCCATCTTCTGATCAGATATTTCAGTGTCTTTGATGTATTTAAGTTCAAAATTCATCTTCAAAATAATTCAAAAGTGTCGAACTCTGAGCCTGAATTATTCCATCTTCTTTTGATAAGGCTTACGTGCACATGTGTGATGTGTTTAACTGTTGCATGTGCTGACTGTCTCTGTCTGCACTTTTTTTGTACTGTGAGTAAACGCTGTGTCATCTTTCTTGTTCCAGTTTTGGAAATTGATATTTGATTGTTGGATGTGATTAATTCATAATTTCCTAATCTGGGAACCACTGTCAGGTTCCTACATGCCCATTCGGCAGCTTTAAAATTTCGTAAAAGGAATGTGTGAGTTGCAAAAAGCAAAATGTTGAAATGACGACTGATTGCAACAATTTGTCTTAGTTATAAGTTGACTCAGCAGTGTTTTGTAGTATTTAAACTGAATCATAACATGCATGAGAGCTATTAAATATTAAATAAATCAATTTCTTTGTTTTTTCTGCAGCTGCCATGTTCTACAGGAGTCTCTTCTGAGTTCAGCCAGCGGTTACAGCAACTACAGAGGAATTCTTAACTGGTGTGTCGTCATGCTGGTGAGTAAAACAGTGTGTTTATTACACTGAAAGGTCCACACCTGTATATTACTCACCTGCTTATTGTTATTCAGAGGATGGAGCTGGTGCAGTGCAACTACTTTGATAAATTTTGGTTAAAAATGTATGATTGTACAACTTCAATGAAGAATTATATACATAAAACAGGATGTAGTGTGGTTGTTGAAATGGCTTAAACAGAAGAGAGTTTTTTTTTTTCTGTCAGATATACAGAAAAAGGACAAATATAGAACATTAAATTACAAAACTTTTATGATTTTTTTTTTCTGCTCAGTGCTGCATCTTCTTTTCACTGTGGAACCAACATGCTTAACCACAAAAGTTCATTTAACTTGAAAACTCTAAATAAAATAAGAATTTAGCAGGATGATTTTTATTATTAGCTCATAATATGATGCAGTGTCTGATTATTATCCACTGAGGCTAACGAGCTGCCTGCAAAATGACATTTTTAAGGAAAATTTTTGAACTGGGGGGGTGTCCAAACTTCCGATTGGTACCATTTTAAACGGTTGTACTTGACAGAGTAAGGAGTAAATGTACTCGGCTGTGCTGTGGTTGTCATGGAGATTTGTGGGATAAATAATTTGCGTCACAGTAAATTATGCTGTTAGGATGTGGTCACACATCTCTGAAGAAATAAAACAAGCTTCTGCCCCATTTCAGTCAGGAAAATCATGTGTGTGTCTTAGCACTCTTAGTATTTTCCCAGTGTTGAGAATGTTAAACACTGTTGGATGTCATCCAAATGTAACACAAATGAACTATAATTAGAATATTGAGCTCATGCGCAGATGTTACATCTCTGTTTCTGTGTACATGTACTTACGATGAAATTATCAGACCACACACAAATAAAGTGTGTGATTTTATTACTAGACCATAACTTGCAGTTGGAGTTGGTCTTTAAGAGTATGAAGCAGAACCGCACACACTTGAATGTGTCCTTGTTACCCCGGCTGTTGGCTAAAGTCCC
Source organism: Pachypanchax playfairii (assembly GCA_006937955.1). Classification (NCBI taxonomy): domain Eukaryota; kingdom Metazoa; phylum Chordata; class Actinopteri; order Cyprinodontiformes; family Aplocheilidae; genus Pachypanchax; species Pachypanchax playfairii. Next base: position 3,208,775 of record SSNP01000045.1, read on the forward strand.
ACACTATCAGCTGCAGGGGGACATATTTCTAGAGATGAGAGATTAGATGACTTTCTAATCTTCCTTGATGTTTATACTCGATACTTTGGGTGAAATTTAAAGTACAACAAGCGTTTAAAGATTAGTATGTTGTATGTACATCCAACTAACACGTGATTAACATGATCAATCACAGGCGAGCAAAGATCATTGTGGAGTCCAACGTCCTGCAACGTCTTCCTGTTTTACCTAATCAAAGGTTCTAGTCCTAGTTTTATCTCAAAATCAAATTCTCTTGCGTTCTAATACAAAACATGTTTGTTAGATTTAAAGAATAACTTTTTATTTTGATATGTGTAATAGCTTTTCAAGAAATAGACTGAACCCTCACATTCTCATACAGAAAAGACACAGTTCCAGCTGACACACAGTGAAAAAAACTCAACAGATTTTCCATTTGTCTGTTTAAATACTCCATAAAGGCCACTGCCCCCTTCATTCTGTCCTACACGATGATCCTCTTGTTCATGCTGAAGGTTACTGAGGCAGAGGTTAGAGATTTGGACATTGCTACAGGGTCTTGGCAAACCAGAGGGTATAAATAATCCCTTCAACATGACCTTATTATGCCAGCAACCACACATCATTATCCTGTTTCTGGAACAGAGTAGCTGCCAAAACGTGATCTAAAATATGTATATAAACTCTAAGCCGACTGGGTAATTACCTGGATTTGAACCTTGAACCTGAAACAAAAACATAATCATAAACTGATTTTTTCAGAGAGAGAGCAGCAGCAGGTTGGGATCATTGTTCAGGTGTGATGGCAGCTGGAATATGTTGCCAGATTAGTGCACGTTGCTGATGTCTCTCAGCCGAGCTGCCTGTGCACCTGTGTGTTGTGTGTTTTGTGGGAGTTACTGTTTGTCTTTCTTAAGCTGCTTTCCTGTAGTTGCTGACAATAATAACTTTCTCCTTGTGTGGTGAAAAATGAGGTTAAACCTGCAGAATAATCACAGGCAGAGATCATAGACATAATAGAAATGATTCAGATTTACAGTGAAGCATTTTTTAATCTTATTAACAGAGTTCAGACTCAGTAAAAACAACCTCAAATGCTGAAATATGTTCTTTGATTCTCAGTTTTGCTGTTTATTTTGTTTTTATTTGTAGATGCTCAGTAATGCACGACTCTTCTTGGAGAACATTATCAAGTGAGTATGCATGAACACACAGATTTAGTTATTATAAAGCCAAAACTAACATGCTTTTCAATTTAACCCTCTCATCTCACGTCACACTTTAATTTTGTAAGGATACTAGATAATGTAGGGACATTTATTTCATTTGTTGGCTCTAAAAGTCTTTTTTTTAGCTATAAAAGGTACAAAAAAATCCTTCCTGAGGTTAGAATAATTCCAAAGGACAAAATAAAACTTGTTAGGATATAGATTAAACTTTTTTATTCATTTTAATATAATTTATTATTTTCACGGTTATCTCACAGGTAAAACTGAAGTTCTGTAACATTTTAATACAACTATAACCAGATGAAATCATACAATCCTCATTGTCACACAATATAACTCGGAAACACTCTTCTATTTCTAATTTTCTTCCTCCTCCCCCAGGTATGGGATCTTAGTTGACCCAATTCAAGTCGTCTCTCTTTTCCTGAAGGACCCCTACAGCTGGCCAGCAGCTTGCCTAATTATTGGTATGGAACTTTTATTTTATCACATTAATAGAAGGATGTGTTTTAGGTCATTAGTGGGTGTTTCCACCTGCTCGTTTACACCTGACATCACAGTGGCTCTCAGGTGAACCTATGTGTTTCAAATACATGAGACTGCAGTCTGTTTATAAAACTTCTTTATTTAATGTTTGCGATATGGAACTAAACCATTTTTGGTGGATTTTTGATTGTTCTTATTTTTTTACTATTAATATTTAGTATGGTATTAATATCATTAGCATTATGTTTATTTTTAACCCCATTTCAACATGCAACATGCCTGTAGCTATAAATATAACATGTTGTTTTTACCCACCACCACCAGATGCATATAAAGCTTAAGGTATTGTTAGTATGCTGGTAAAGAGAGTATCATTTTCAATAGATCGATAGAGACATAGAGTCTTTTCCTTTTCACAGTTTTTTTTTTAAACAAAAAAGAAAAAATCATTAGAATCTGTGTCACCTGGACCAGCAGCATATGAAAATAGTTAAAAATAACAAGTTTTGTTCAGAGTTGTTGTAAAATGCAGTTTACTGGGATTCATGCTGTTTTTATGAAAATAAAAATGATAATAATGTAAATGTGGTTAAACGTCTGTCTCTAATCTTTTTTTCTTTTGACAAAAATAACAATAACAATATCTTTTTCTTTATACTCTGATTATTTTAACATGCTCATGTATTCAACCACCATGCTTCATGTTCAGTCTCTAGTTTGCTTTGAAAAAAATCTTTCATACAGCAAACATTGTTGAATTTACTTTAGGTTTGCTGTGGGTTGGAATTTCAGACATTTTTCTTTTAATCTCGTCAAAACTTTTGAGTGTTAGCAGAAAGAAAACCATTGACATGCTGCCACCTGTGCAGGTAAGCAAGAATAGGCTCATCTCAGTGTGGCAAAGGTTACCTAAACATTTACTTTATTTAAAAACAAACAGACAAACAAAGGTACCACTCCAAATATAGCAGGAGCTGCATACTGCTGCCAAACACAGTCTGTGATTAGCTCATCACAACTCACGTGTGTCTCACAGTCTGACATTTAGAGCTCAAAGTCAACTAAGAAAACTTTCATCTAAGTATGTTTCCCCTTCTTAAATCCAATTATATTGTTAAATGTTAAATACTAAATACGCATTTCACTTATCTTGAACTTGACAACCGTGTTTAGAGCTCAAAAGACTGATTTAATACAATTTGATGTTCATAAAAGAAGAAGAATTACCACTAGTCTCTACTGGTTATTTCTGCTGTAAAGATCTGTTTGTTTTTGTTTTGGGTTTCAGTTTCCAACTTGTTCATCCTATCAGCTTTGTACATAGAGAGACGTCTGGCAGTGGTACGTTTTATGATACTCTGCATGTTTTTCTAAGTGGCACAAACTTGAAGTTGTCCTTTGCTGAGTAGATGTTTGTGGAATCTTTCAAATAAATGCATTGTTGCACATTTTACTTCCTGCTTTCAATACTGATAAGAAAACCACATGTTGCTGTTGACAAATATAAAAAAAATCTGTCACTTGCTAAAAGGAAGAAAAAAAAATTGACAAATTAAAAAAATGATCATGTCATTTTTCCTCTTTGATCCTTCGTAGGGTACATTCTCTGAAACTACAGGATGGATTCTGCACATTTTCAACCTGATATGTTTGTTGATCTTTCCCTCTGCTACAGTCCTCACTGTGACCTCCATGACCCCAGGTGTGTAACTCCAATATTGTGTCTTGGGTAGGATATTTGTATAGATGTAATTTTGCAAAAAATGGATTTTGCCACCATTTTTTTTTTTAAATAACTAAACAAGATCAAATTTGAGTCATTTCCATACATATAGACAATGTTTGTAACTGTTCTTGTGGTTTTTTTTGTGTTTTCAGTGGGGGGGGTGATTTCTTTAGGGATCTACACGATGCTGTTTCTTAAGCTTTACTCTTACCAAGACTCCAACAGGTGGTGCAGAGAAATCCGACAAGCCAAAGCCAAAAGACTAACACGATCATATTCATGTAAGTGTGTCATCACACACCGTGAGGAGGCAGAGTCGCCTTGACCTTTCTGTATCTGATTCACATGGGGATCTGCGTACTTCTGTGTTATACTGCCATCTAGTGGTGACGTAGTAAACCGAGGCTGTAGCTACAAAGAGAGATCCAGTGAATCAAAAGTAGTAAATTGGTGAATGTTTCTTTTTCCCATGTTGTTAAGGTCCCGACGTGCCGCAGTCAAATGGGTCAGCGGTTCAGCCTCTTGTCTCCTACCCAGGCAACCTCACTCACAGAGGTAACTTATTATTACAGCCCAAAAGTCTGATTAAAGGGAAACATGGTTGCACTTGCTTAATATATGTTTAATGTTAAAGTTTTACTGAAGTGTAAATCCTTTGTGTAAAATCAGAAATCTGCTGTTATAATATTACTTTGTTGCAATCAGCCAATGATTTACTCTAACTGTTCCTCCTTCATCATAAAACTACATCTTCCCTGGATTTGTGAAGGTTAAAATTAAAACGTGGAAAGAACCATGTACCTAATCTTGTACTGTAGTTGTTGATGAAGTTTTTGTTACTAGCTAACACTCTCACAACGTGAACAGTAGTATTAAATGTTTTCATATTGTTGTCTATGTTTTTACTGCTGATTAACAAGTTGACCTGACTCATTTATTTCTCTTCAGACATGTACTACTTTGTTTTTGCACCGACTCTTTGCTACCAGCTCAACTTCCCACGGTCTCCTCGGATACGCAAAAGGTTCCTGATGAGAAGACTTTTTGAAATGGTGAGAAGGAACATGTGACTTTAACAGGACATTTAATTAGATTGAATTACAACTAAAGAGAAACGTATCATTTATTCTGTCTTGCAGCTTTTTCTTATGCAGCTGCTGGTGGGTTTAATTCAGCAGGTATGTGGAAAATGTATGAGTCATGTAAAATCTCTGTACATCAGAACTTTAAACATCTACAAACACATTGTTGTGTCTTTCAGTGGATGGTTCCCACTATTCAAAACTCCATGAAACCATTTCAGGTGTGTATCTGTTCATTTACACATGCACACACTCTATATTGTTTTAACACAGAACATTTTCTCATCACTTTTTAGTCTTTTTCTTATAATTGTTTCTTACAGGAAATGGACTTTTCTCGAATGGTGGAGCGACTGCTGAAACTAGCTGTGAGTATCATGATGACAGAGCTACACAAGCATGACCTTGAATGACCTGATCACATGTTTAACACCTGATCTCCTTCATTCCTCTCCTCTCCCAGGTTCCTAACCATCTGATATGGTTGTTATTCTTTTATTGGTTTTTTCACTCGACTATGAACTTTGTGGCAGAGCTGCTGCAGTTTGGAGACAGAGAGTTCTACAAGGACTGGTGGTGAGTAAGTTAGACACAATCAGACAGGCAGATTTAAGGATTCTCTAAAGGCTCATCCACACCAAGAACAATAGAATGTAAATAGTTTTAAAATATGTGGAATAAATGTATTCCCCCCCCCAAAAATGAGCTTATCATGTAGTGGTGTGGAGAATCACATGATTCTTAATTTTGATTGTTGTTGGTGAGAATAACCCTCAACTCAAATCATTTAAACAAAGCCATTAAAATGATTGTATCTGTGAACGATACTGACGGTGATGTTTCTAACAAGAAGCTGATGAGGAGGAGAAGGTTTGTTGAGTTTTAATTTAGAAAATCTTGATTGATTTCTTTCAGGAACTCTGAGACCGTCACATATTTCTGGGCGAACTGGAATATCCCGGTTCACAAATGGTGTCTGAGGTAAAAGAAAACCTTTTGCTTTCATATAGTCATTGAAAACAACAGGTTTGGATATTTCCAGCTTAATAAAAGCTAAATTAGATGTACCTGTTTGTGCTCAATAGACATTTCTATAAGCCAATGCTGAAAAGGGGGATCAACAAGTTTCTGTCTCAAACTGCTGTCTTCCTGGTTTCTGCCTTCTTCCATGAGGTAAACGGTGCGTTAGGTTTCATCAGTTTGTGAGTGTTTGCTACGTGTTTGATCTTCTTTCATTCCTTCTCAGTATCTGGTGAGCGTTCCCCTGAAGATGTTCAGACTCTGGGCCTTTATGGGAATGATGGCTCAGGTAAAACACACACAATCATCTCTTAATATTCCAGTTTCTGTATTCACATTCTGACCTCTGACCTTTAATCCAATCAGGTTCCTCTGGCTTGGTTTGTGGGTCGCTACCTGAACGGAAACTATGGCAACGCGGCCGTGTGGATGTCGCTCATTATCGGACAGCCGGTCGCTGTGTTGATGTACGTTCATGACTACTACGTCATTCATCATGGAAGCACTAAATAGGGCTGGAAAAACATCTGTTCTCTCACGCACACACACGCCTGTGGGAGGAGCCGATGAGAAAACAGGAAGCAGATTAACGTGACGATAATATGAAGCTCATACGAAGCTCTCGGCTTCTGTTTCTGCACTTGAGAGAACTGGACCACGTCAAACTGAGAATTACATAGGATATTTAACCAATACAAAAGTGCTTGTTGTTCTGCTCAAGTTCACTTTCATAGTCTAAACATAAATACTTGAGCTCAACAACAATTCTTTAAGCCTTAAAAGCACTTTAAAACATTTCAGAGTGAGCGCACTACTCACCAACAGGAACTGTGTTAGAGTTGTTTAAAACGCACGTCAGGTGCAACAAATATGAACCACTGCCAAACAAGCACAAGCAAGAACAGAATCTTTGCTACATGAATGACAGTCATGTTTCTGTATCAGTGGCTAAAAAGTCACCACATGTATCCAAAGGTTGGAATAAAAAAAAAACTAAAGCCTAATATTTATGTTGCTATTTAAGGAGTTGCCAGATCTTGAAAATGACCTTTACTTTTATTCTGTAAACATCCCTGATGTTAGAATATCATGATGATAAAAATGAGTGAAGGAAACAAGCATTCTTTCTCTTGTAAAATAATTTATCCACTCTTGGATTGTTTTATTTCTCTGCAAACACAATCGATGCAACGTCAGTGTAAGAAACCGCATCACGTGTCTCATCTGCTCTGGACTCACCTTTCGTTTACATTTCACTTCAACTGCCAATTTTACTTTTTTTTTTTTTTACTCTTTGCTGTTTTATTTTTTCATTGTTATGCTCAACAATTTAAACCTGCATTTAATTTACTATTTTGAACCAATGACTCTTTTTGCACTTTAAAGAGATGCATGCTGTCGACTAAAGCAATAGATTTCTATGAATGTATTCTTGAACTTGCATTAATTATGTAATGAAAACAGATTTTGTTGGAATAAGTTTTATGTTTTACAACTTGATTGTTGAAACTTTGTTATAATTGTGGTAAAATGAGTTTCAAATAGCCTTTTTTTCTTGTTGTCTTTTTACAGTATGTGAAGTTTTCTTCTTTGTTTATTTCTTGCTTTGTTAATTGTTGCCAAAATCTGACACAGTTGCTCGCAAAATCGTTGCCATGCAGGTTCAAATAAAATATTATTTTAGATTTTGTTGTTGTTGTTTTTTTTAAAAGAGATTAATTAAGTCTGACCCTGTCATTAAAAAAAACTATCAAACACTCAGTTTTTATAAACGTTAAATGCTGGAATCTCTAATCAATAACAATATTGAAACTTTTGATGTCAGATACATGGAAGAAAACATTTTTGTGCAATAAGTTTATTTGTGAATCTTGATTTCCTGCTGAATGTAACCAAACTTTTTTGTAAATCAACCTCTCAATCCTACTTTCTTCATCCCCAAAAGGAAGTCAGATAAATAAACGTGCTCAAACATTGTTTGGCAGTTTGGTTGTGGTAATTCTTCAGTTTTTGGTGACAGAAATCACAGTGTTGATATTTGTGACATTTAAGTAAATAATGTGCTTATTTTAACCGATTTTAACTTAAAACTGTTAGACTTAACCAAATAATTCCATCTACTCCAAAATAAGCTCTGTTAATAATAAAGGTTTTATTATACAAACTGTAACATCAGCTGTAAACTCAGATTTCCTGGGGGACTGTAACATAACTTTAATCCACATTTTAAAGATAAATTGGAATAAGCTGAACTGATATAACGTACATCTGTACACATTTTATTTGTTAGGCTTGTTATTACAGAAAATAATTCAAAATTTCCAACACATGCAGGGGCGTGTATGAGGGGTAGCCCATGGGGGCATGGCCCACCCGTTCGATCAGACTGGCCACCTTAAAGCTGGTGCAAATTCAATCATGAAAGTGTACCATTGACATTGTGGTTTGACTGATTATTTCATTTTGGTTTATGATAGCCCCTTAAATTATGATAAACTGTCTATAACTCTGTAAAAACTTGATTTTTAAAAAATGTATAGGCCCATTTTCATATGCCACACTTTTGGAAAACTATGCCCCCCCTCAAAAGATTTTCTAGACATGCCATTGAACAAAGGTTATCTTTAACAATCTTTGTTATATTTATTATTTTGATATCTCCCCACAACCCTAAACAGTCAAAAGCGATTGTAGAAAATGGATGGATTATTCTAATACAATACACCCCAGAATCGCCAACTTAACACGTTGGGGGGGTTTAAGTACTCCCAAGATCCCAGACGCTATGTTGTCTGGGGTCCCTGGAAGGGTCTCCCATGTTAAACTGACATCTGAGGGGTCAGATAAAAAGTGGTTAAAATATCTTGAGAATAATCCATGGCAGGAAAACCTCACCTGGAATAAAGAGACTATTTCCCTCCTGTGTGGGTTTCCATGTGTGAATTTAAATGTGTCTTTTTACTAAAACTCTGTCCACAAATATCACAACAAAATGTCTTCTGTCTTATGTGGATTCTCGTGTGTTTGTTTAAGCTTGTTTTTTGGCTAAAAGTTTGTTTACAAACATCACAACAAAAGGGTTTTTCTCCAACGTGAAGTCTCACATGAGTGTTTAGATACGTCTTACTCCTAAAACTTTGTCCACAGACATCACATCTAAATGGTTTCTGTCCCGTGGACAAGACTGTGTCTGTTTAAATGTGTCTTTTGGATAAAACTCTGTCCACAGACATCACAACCAAATGGCTTCTGTCCTGTGTGGATTCTCATGTGTGTTTTTAAGCTTGTCCTCTGGCTAAAAGTTCGTCTACAAACATCACAACAATAAGGTTTCTGCCCTGTGTGAATTCTTGTGTGTGTGTTTAAATATGTCTTATTCCTAAAACTTTGTCCACAAACATCACAACTAAATGGTTTCTGTCCTGTGTGAACTAGCATGTGCCTGTTTAAATGTGCCTTTTGGCTAAATTTTCGTCCGCAAACATCACAACAATATGGTTTCTGTCCCGTGTGGATTCTCATGTGAGTGTTTAAACTTGTCTTATGGCTAAAACTTTGTCCACAAACATCACAACAAAAGGGTTTCTGTCCTGTGTGAATACTCATGTGTGTCTCCAAACCTGTCTTTCGAGTAAAACTTTGTCTACAAACATCACAGAAATACTGTTTCTGTCCCGTGTGGATTCTCATGTGTCTGTTTAAATGTGCCTTTTGGCCAAAACTTTGTTTACAAATGTCACAACAGAACGGTTTCTGTCCTGTGTGTATCGACATATGTCTGGCTAAATATTTTTTACTGCTGAACCATTGTCGACAAACATCACAGAAATACTGTTTCTGTCCCGTGTGGATTCTCATGTGTCTGTTTAAATGTGCCTTTTGGCCAAAACTTCGTTTACAAATGTCACAACAGAACGGTTTCTGTCCTGTGTGTATCGACATATGTCTGGCTAAATATTTTTTACTGCTGAACCATTTTTGACAAACATCACAACCGAACGGCCTCTGCTCTGTGTGAATTTTGACGTGAGTGTTAAATGGTACTTTTTGGCCTTCTTCAGTTCTTGACCCAGGCTCTGACCAGAGTTTCAGCTGAGACTCAGGACTGTTTCCATTATCCCCCTCTTCATCATCCTCACTGCCTTCAGTTTCTGAAGAATTGTTGTTTTGATTATTTTGATCTGGGCTCATGATCGTTTCTCCACCACAGTCCTCTTCACCAACTTCTATTTTCATCTGGTCAGCTGAGTTGTTGATTGGAAGATCTCCATCTTCCAATTGGTGCTGATGGAGCTGTGAGAACTGAGGTTTCACTTCATCATCCTCACCCTTAACAAGAACTGCTATGAATGAAAACTTGGTGGCATCAGTCTCATCCCTCACATTAAGCTGTTCTCTCTCCAGACTGGTCCCCAATTCACAGTCTTCTTCCACTTTTATGTTGAGTGGTTCTTGGTCCTGCTGGTCCACTGCAGGCCTCCATTCTTCAGGAGCTTCTTCTTTAATCAGCACTATCTGTCGAACATCTGCAGGAAACATCGAAACATTTATATTAAAGACACACCATGTAGAAAATAATGGGTTTTATTTCCAACACCATGTAATGTCACCAGTCATGAGCAAAATCACAACCCGTAACTTCCATTAATCACCACAGGGTGGCAGAAACGAGTATTATTCCTCAATCCGTCACTCAGAGCGGCAGCATTCAAGAGACTCAGGAGCTCAGCCAAAAACTAACTTATACTCCCTCTAGTGGTGGAAAAAAGTACTACAAGTTTGCTGGACCATCAAAAATTAAAAAAAAAAACAAATCAATAACATTTAAAAATAAAAAAAATATGGTATTACTTTATTTTTAAAAAGCATAATATTGAAATTTCTACATATTCTGCCTTTAAAGCCCGTGTAAAGTAACAACAAATGTGTGTTCTGAGTTTGTCACTGCACAGGAATATTAGTTATTAGTCATCCAGCCAAATTTGAATGATTAAAAACACTGCGAAGCATATGAAATTTGTTTACAAAATAATGAAAAAAGGATCAGTTTTCTCTGCTCTGAGACGCCGGGGGCGTGTCCGCTGCAGGCGCTGAAACCTGTCTGTCTCATCCTCTAGCAGCACCTCCTTCTCTTCCCCACATCACTGCATTTCCTCCGTTTCTGAGTTCCGGCTGGTTCGTTAAGTTTGAGGTTCTACCCACATGTAAAACTGCGCATTGCTGCTTTTTGAGGAGCAGTGTGACGACACGCGGCTGCCCTTTTAGACCCGCCCATAAAATCCTGAAACAGAAAACTCTTGAAATGCAATTTGAAGGCTAGCTCCACAATTCAGTTTTTAATTGTTGGGAGGTTTTTCACATGATTAGAACAACATTTATTATGTTTATAATGTGGTTAGAAGAAAATAGCAGAATTCCCTTTACACGGTCTTTAAGATCAACTGTAATTTTACAATTAGCGACAGAAGATTGTGTACATTCATCACTTTTTGCATCCGTGATGCAAGCAAGCATTACCACGTACCTGCTACTGCATATGAAGTAGCATCACTACGATAATGTACTTTAGACGGCTTAGTAATAGAAGGATTAGCAGTTTTTCTTTTTAGAATAAAAGCCAGTTTTTTGGATGCTCAATATAAAACAGGTGCTTTTGCCAATCCAGTTCTTGTTATTCAATTTGTTTTGATAAAAATCTGTCTTACTTGAAGCTTTGAGAAGACTTTCTTGGGAATCGGCACTAAATAAATAAACTGAAATAAATTACCATCAGCGTCCTCTTCATCACCTTCACTGACTTCAGTCTCTGAAGAGCTGGAATTGTCTTTTTGCGTATTTAGATTGGGTTTTTTAGTACTTTCTGTTCTTCCACAGTCCTCTTCACCAGCTTCCACTTTCATCTGGTCAGCTGAGCAGCTGATTGGAAAATTTCCATCTTTCATTTGACACTGATCAGTCTGTAAAAATCAAACATTCTCTTCATCACCTTCATTATTTAAAGGAACTGCAGTGAATGAAAACCTGGTAGCATCCGTTTCATAACTCACATTGAGCTGTTCTTCATCCAGACTGGTCCAGACTTCCTCCTCTTCCTCTTTTACGTTGAGGGATTCTGGGTTCTGCTGGTCCACATCAAGCCTCCAGTTTTCGGGAGCTTTGTTGTTGATTAGCGCCATCTGCTGAACATCTGCAGTAAAGATGTAACCACATTTACATTACCTGTAACTTTAGAACTAGTTCTGGACAATATGTACTTCATCACTTTGTAGCCCCAGATCACATGCAGATGTTACTATTTTGTACCCATTTTTTTATCATTACCTCCACCAGCATTTGTTAGTTAGTCTGTTAGCAAGTATAAATTACCCTGCAGAATCATTAATGCATTTCATTTAAGAACAAAGTCAAACTGTGGCGCAGGATTTGGTAAATTACTGATCTTTATATATTTCTATCTTTGGAATTGATGCTATTAAATACCTGTTAGTTATTTCTGCAGCTGCTTGGTGGTGCAGAGGAACAAATCACACAGTTCTCATGTACATGAATCAGAGTCTGAGTCCAGCCTGGCCGCCTGTTTCTATGTCATACACAGTAAATATTAGAGCTCATGTTTATTTTTTCATTGGTACTGCATGGAGACAAATATAAAACTAGATTTTGGTCTGAAAGTCCTTTCATGCCACATAAAAACGGTGCAAGGCATATCACCCTGGTAAAGCATATCGTTGGAATAACGTTTTAAAAAATTGAATGTCATTGTAGTTGGACAAGAAGATTCAGGCCAAATCTCATCAAGTTCAGTAACAAAGACAGTGGAGATGGTTGTGGACTTCAGGGAGAACTCCTCCCATGAACTACCCTCTGCTGAGAAACTGGCTGACTGCAACCTTCCCTCCCTCCAGGACCTCTCCACTTCTAAAGCCTGAACAAAAGACTGTGGCTGATTCCTCTCATCCCAGACAGAAAATCTTTCCATTGTTGTTTCGCCCTCCTTTTCTTTTAAAGAGACATATGATTTGTGTGTGATATCAACGTAGTCATCTCACTGGATCTGTGTCTCAGTCTATCTGTGTATGATCTGATAGTGAACATCTGTCCAGATGTTGGCGAGACATACAGCTGATGGATACCTAACAAACACCAGCTTTCCTGGGCTGGGTGTGTTTTATTTAACACAAATAGCCTTCGTCTAATCTTAAGATTCATGCACGAAAAAGTGACACAAAATTAAAATCCGTTTTTCTAACAACAACTTAAAAATAACCTATTTTTTATTGTTTTAAGAAATTAGGATTTCAAACGGTGTGACAGACAACACATGGTAACTAAACATCATCACGCTTGATAGAAATGAAAATACACGAACCTAATCTGTGCATTCGATTGTTGGAGTTGAAAATATGATCTGGGATTTTGCTTTGTTGTTTATTTTCCGGTTCCAGTTCGTAATCTGCGGATATTCTTCCCCACAGACTCCACTGTGTTCGTACATGAACATTTAGTTGTTAAACAGCTGAGGTTAACTCATTAAGACACAATTAATAAGATTTTAAAACTAGCTTAAATGCTCAGAGCTGGATGTTTGTTATTCTGATACTTCCGGTTTGATTCTTCTTCTTCTGCTGATTCTGATGTGTAACGAGGGGATTTTCTCATTGGCGTCCCCAACTGCGTCAGGACGGTTGGAATAAACAGTCACCTGATTTATTTATTTATTTTAGACTCCAGCTATCTGCAACTGAGTAACCTCAACACTTTTTGACACTAACGCTGATTAAATAGCAGTAACAGAACTCCTGAAGCAAAGTCTCCCAGATGTGATGCAGTTTGCAGCTGGTGAGACAGTTCTGCTTGTATTTTGGTTGATGGATTAAATGTCAGGTGTTCCTGCCGTGAGATGGTAAGAACAGGTACTTTACAGAAAGGTCTTGAGTTTGAAACTACTGGGGCCTTATTGCATGGAGTTTGCATGTTCTTCCTGTGTATAAATGTTTGCTTATCTGTGGGGGGTTAGGGTTATGGTGGGTCATTTTTACAAACTATTGGCTTTATTCAAAAAAACAAACCATTAATCAACTTATACTGTTAGCTTTTTTAATTATGAAACCTTCAGAATAAAAGCACTTCAGCTTATAAAAACCTTTATTATGTAGAAAGCAAGTAATGGCTCCAAACTCAGAATTAGTTACAGCTACACAACAAATCTTACAGCTAAATTTAACATCACACTCCAGGAACGGCAGAGCTCGAGACCATCTACTGCTGCAAAAACAAAAGAGAAACAAAAAAGACAACCGTTAGATTCTGTGACAGCAGATTTTATTAGTTCACAACACACCTTGACAAAGTTTGAGCTAATTCTTGTGGGTCATTACTCACCTTTGCCTTCTGATTCTGGACCGGCAGGTAGAGTTTAAACTCTGCTGGTAGTTCATCTTCAGAATACAGTCGATCTGAGAAATACACCCTTCTAATACGACAGCTTGCATGAATCTGAAAGCAAAACAAGTCAGATGTTAATATTTAGAGACACTTTGACCTCACAAAATCTGTCGCAATTTACTCACCTGCACACGCAGAGTCTCGCTGTAATTTGTCCCATAAGCCCTCCTGGTGAAGTCTGACAAGTTAAACTGTATCTGGTTCCAGCCATCATCCAGCCTCATAGGCATGGTGCAGATGAACGGCTTCACTCGTGTTGTGCTCTGATAGTTACTTGCTCGAAACCGCCGCCGAACATTTTTATCATCCAACACCTGACAGATATATGGAGACACATAAAGGACACGTGAGAGAGTTCTTGTAGTTGTCGTATATCAGATGTCAAAGAGCTCTGAATCTGTACCTGGACTTCAAAGCTGAAATATTTCTTCTGGTTCTTAATGATCATGATCAAAAAGGGAAGCTTGATGCCGAGCGTTTTCTTTGGGTCTGCAGGACATGTTATATAGGTGGTGCTGCAAAGAAAGAGCTGATAAAGGTGAGGTAATCTGGTCTTACAGAGCTGGAAAAACTCTTGAAAGTACACAACAAGCTGAGTTGGTTCAAGAAAATGATTGAAGAAAAAATTAAAAGTGTATCACACTTGAAAAAAAATGAGATTTTTGTTAATACCATAAACACAATTTCCTGACTACAGTTTGCTGAAGAACAAAATATGCAGATCTTGGGTCATTTTTTGGAGTCTTGTTTTAATTATTGCAAGATTTTTTTTAAACTAGCACTAAATCAATCTTCATCTGGCAAAAAAGGCCATAAGAATCATTTCTTACTCTGCTTACAATGAACCAACCAATTAATTATTCTTATCAAAAACAATCTCGTACCAAAAACTTCACAGTTCACAATTACTGTAATGTTTCTTTAAATTAGTAACTTGTGTGCTGATAATTCTGTTTTTCTGCATTTTTCCTTTCAATCGTGTTTAATTTATATAGCTGTCGCTCTGTTACATTAAAATAATTCTGCACTTCAGCCACTTCAGTCTTTTTGTTTATGTTCAGAGTGGGAAGATATTTGTAAGAATGCATGTCATTTATTTAATCATGAACCCATCTGCGATTGTTTTTGTTATTCTTGTGGTCAGCTGAGGAGAGTTCAAGTAATAGAGCAGAACAGGACATTCAAGGCATTAACAGATTTTGAGGATTAAACACTTACCTGACGTTTGCTCCCTCGATTTCCAAAACGTTGGAGTGTATATCATTATCTGGAACTCTCTTGATGTGACCGTTCTTCACCTTTAAATACAAAGTAGAAGACTGATGTATTTATTTATGTAGGCAATTAAGTGGTTTCTTGTAGAATAACAGGATTTATGCCATTTTTAAAAGCTGTTCCGGAGTCACGGTACGTCCTGACTGTTAGCTCAAACAGCTAACTTTATAAACAAAGATTTATGACTTTGCATCATTCACTTCAAAATCACTACTTACCTTCTTGTCCCATATTTGAAGTGGTTTGCTACCAATGCTGTATAAGATAGACAAAAATCCGCTTTGGAATGTGTTTTTAAACATCTTTCTTTGGTCTCAGTGAGCAGTTGTTGCGCACATACGTGTTTTTAGATTTAACATCCGGTCCCCCAAACCACCGGTTCTTTTTGATATGATATAAGACGTTCCGCTACTTTAAAATAAACGTACCCGTTTATCTTAAAAAAAAATCAAATAATATTAAGATATCTAAAGACGTCTCTCTAGTAGACGACAAGGGGGAAAACAACAACAGGCAACTTGTTTTGTTTAATTTGTTTTGTTTTGGCGTTACTTAGGAACTGAAGTTCCTCGGGTGTGTTCGCACGGGGTCTTATCGTCAACGCAACCCAGTCGTCATGGTAACGGAAAGCCTGCGTAAATGCGTACTACTACTACTACTAATAATAATAATAATAATAATAATAATAATAATAATAATAATAATAATAATAATAATTTACACAACGGTTTTACTCTGTTCATGTTGGCTTCCCATAAAGACAGGCGGAAACTGGCTGTAACTGTATATGTAAATGTTAATAATTTCATACGAACCATCACATTTCCAAATGCACTTTAGAAAGTGGTTTCTAGAATGACTCCCTGTTACATTTCAGTGCCACTTTCATCCACTAAATTTAACTGAAGTGTCAAACAAAAGGTCCTTCCTCTGCATCTCAGCAGTTAAAACTCCCACAAAGCCTCAAATATTTGAACAAGCCGTGAAACATTTCATCAAACATTAGCCAGGCTCATTGAAAAATCCGACTGCTGATGGCTGAACGGGAAAATAAAAAGTCTCCCATTAATAGGAGCCGAAGCTAAATTTATATGTCAAGTTTGTTGCAGCAGTTTTCATGTGATTTAGAACAAGATGATGCAGTTTATCTAGTTCATGTGGTGCTGATTTGGTTTAAACTGCAAGAAAGTGAAAAGTCTGAAGGAATGCAATAAAACAATCCTGTTAATCTTCAGTCTCTATCAATTTATGTTTATTTTCTGTTACTTTAGGAACCTTGTGAAACAATTTGCTTCTTCTTTTAATTGGATCAGATATTTACACTGAGACACAAACGAACCCATCCACTGTCAGACCACCTATGAGAAAGCTTTAAATAAACTTTATTTAAATCCCAACGCTGCTCGCTCCAAACTCTTCCTCTCTTCTGAAACCTCTTAGGATGAAGAAGGGATGAAAGCAGGATAAGGAGGAGGATGTAGCAGCAGGAGGAGTCCTCCTACCATCAGCTTCAGGTCAGAACTCCACAGTCTGTCTGAAGAAAAACTCAGCAGAGAACAAGCCAGAGAGTTAATGTGTCTTTATTTTAGTGTTTATTTGATCACAAGAAGCTGTGTGCTGTTTGATTTGATCACTCTGCCGCATCTTCACCAGGTACGTTTAACAAATTTATACCTAATCACTTTTATTATGTCGTATTTACTTTTATTGGATTTATGAACAGATCAATGTCTGTTACACAAAAAGAACAAATAAAAGAAACATTTTTGGCTTGCTGTATAGTTTAATAATAATAAAATAGACTTTATATAATATAATAATTTTTGCATTTAAATGTAAATGCGTGGACAATCTGAAAACAAGCTCAGAAATCATTTCTCTGTTTGTTTTGACTACAATCTGCACAAACATAAAAAAGAGATAATGCTAATTTGTTTTAGTAGAAAATAACATACCCATGAAAGCTCTGGAAGATGAATAAATGAGATCATAAATACATACAGATATAACACCAAGTTTACAGATGTGATTGTATGCTTGAGCGTTGGCGAGCAGATCCAAATGAAATCATCCTAAATATCCAAACGATTATGAACATGGAATCTTTTTAAAAAAAACTAGTCCAGACTGAATCACTTTCAAACTTACAGAGATCCTAAATAAGAAGAGGTTTACTGGAAAACTCTGGATAAAATCAACAGATTAATACGCCGTAAATTAACAGGCTGATGATCAAGTTGAGTGGTGTGTTTAAAAGTACTGGGATATTCACATCTTTGGACATTCCTACTATAAATTACACACATTTATTACTGCTGTCTGTTTTATACAGTAGATGAAGTTAAATGTTTTTAAAATATTTGATCTATTATATGGATCACTGCATCGTTTTTTTTAGTCAGGTGTATTAAAAGTACATGACTGATGTCTGTGATTTAGAGATTTTAGAGCCTCCTCAAGTTTAAACAAGACGTTTCATCAATTCATGCATCGTAACAAGAATAAATGTTAATACTGTGTAAAAGCAGCACCGACTCTGTTATTGTTAATCCAATGCTCTGTATTTGAAGTCCAAATCCAGGTCCACGTACTTAACTTTGTTGAAAGTGTCACATCCTCTCAGAGAGCAGATGAAGATGGATTCAGTCGTCGCTGTAGTGTGAGAAGATGTTTATAGAACGAGGACTTCTGAAGTTTGTCTGGATGAATGTCTGCTGATGGTAATCACTCGTTTCACAGAGGTCGTTTCTCAGCTTGTTAGTTTAAACACCAAGAGGTTTGAGTCCGGCTGCATCAGAGAAAAAGGTTGAACCGTCTGTCTCAAGGGTAAATCTCTAATGTCAATATTCCAGCACAAATACAGTAAAAATGTAAAACAAGCAACCATCAGTATGCTTACTATTTTCTTTCTCTCTTTTTTTTTTTATTTGTGATGGTCAGTTGCTTTTTACCTTTCAAATCAATGGAGTTGTTTCCCACTAACATCAGCTCCACCCTGAGTACAAAGGCTCCGCTGCAACATGGTTCTTCACATCAGATCAACTGTAGTACCTGGGATCAGCAGTGGGAGGCGCCATACCTGCACAGGTTAGCCAACCTGGACATTAAGCTGTATCAAGACTTCCACTCCATCTGGATCTGTCTAGTGGTAAGATGAAAACAC
Organism: Pachypanchax playfairii; assembly: GCA_006937955.1. Classification (NCBI taxonomy): domain Eukaryota; kingdom Metazoa; phylum Chordata; class Actinopteri; order Cyprinodontiformes; family Aplocheilidae; genus Pachypanchax; species Pachypanchax playfairii. The sequence continues at coordinate 3,227,201 of SSNP01000045.1, forward strand.
AATTAAAGTGCAGCTCACCCCAAAATCAACTTTTTTTGCTGATAAACTTTATAAATGAGCATCTAATTGTTCTGCCTACATTTTTGGTATTTTACATTTTTATACAACTTTTCATTTTATACCTTTAGTGGAGCGCCCTCTTCAGGTTAAAACATGACACTGCACTTGAATTTGAATCCGGCATTTCTATTGACTGAGACCTTATTTTCTCTAATCGTGACGTCAGGAGTCTGCTGCTGTGGAGTATAAGAGCTCGGTCTCGGCCACACCTCCGCTCAGTAGTGAGTGAGTTTGAACAGGAAGTGTATACCGTCGTTATCAGAGTTCATTTTAGTGTTTGTGATTGTGTGAAAACATGTTTTTAGTACATTACTGGAGGGTTTTTTCTTCATGCTGGGATACTTTGATTTATACCTTGGACACCTCTCTGGAACATGTTTTCCATTGCGGACAATGATGTGCAGCGGCCGCACGCAGCTGTACCTGATGAGCCAGAGTCATGGATATTACACGAGCTAATCCAAATTTAGCTTTTGCTTTGATCAACTACAATATACCACTAAGAGATGGTCCTCATTCTATGCTGCAAAGCCGCTGCAGGACGAACCATCAGCTTGAAATGGAAGTGCAGCCGCAAGCGGCAGAGTCACATGATATTACTCAAGCTAATCTAAACGTAGCTTTAGCCATGGCTAACAACAATGTACCACTAAGATAAGAGCCCCATTCGAAGCCACTGAACTATCGGCTCAAAACAATACGGATCAGAGCCGCTTGTCTCGTCCACAGTTTCCTCCATTTTCATCTGTCCGTCTCTGGCTGTATGTGTGTCAGTGCTGCATGTCAATCACAGCCCCCGTTGGTCCTACAGGCCACGCCTCTTTTTCATGCATCTTTCAATAAAGAGACTGTATCCAGGGAGGTCATTTAGAGGGGGGGGGGTGAGTCGATCTTTAAGCTCCTCAGCATCTTGTAAAAAATAAAACTCTTCCACTTTGCTACACAAATACAAGTCTTTAGAAAGGTTAGAATAAGATCAGTTTCAGGTGATCAACCAGCTGTTTCCTCTTTGCTGCAGGTGTGTAACTGTCTGATGCTGGTGGTTGGGGTTGTCCTCAACAGTCTGGCGCTCTATGTTTTCTGTGGGGCTTCCTCTCAGACTTCAGCCTCTGTGGTTTACACCATAAACCTGGCTATAGCTGACCTGCTGGTGGCGCTGTCGCTGCCTGCTCGTATCGCCCTGTATTACAGCGGGGGCAGGTGTGTGGCCTGCTCCTACGTGCACACCTTCAGCTACTTTGTCAACATGTACTGTAGTATCCTGTTCCTGACCAGGTGAGGAGGACTGATCAAACGGACTCTGTTTGCATGTGCAGAAACATCAAACTCTTCTTCTCTTTCTTCCTCTCAGTATCTGTGTAGATCGCTACCTTGCTGTTGTCCAGGTCTCCAGCACTCGCCATCGATGGAGGACAACAGGAGCCGCCAAGTGCATCAGTGCCACTGTGTGGTTGATTGCAGTTGTGGTTACTTATTCCTTTCAGGTGGACTTTAAATGCAAAGCAGCTAAACAGAAATTAAAATGTTCAGGTCTCAGTAAAACGTTTTGAAACAGTATAACTTTATTTATTTATTTATTTATTTATTATTTTATTTTTTTGGGTTACTGGACAGAGTTTTTCGTACAAATAAGATTAAGAATGAGTGTTATAACATGATGTTTCTTTTGTTTTTTTGTGTGTTTTCTCTAGATGACAGCATTGAGCTCTAGCTCCTCTTGTCTGCGCCTTCCAGCCCACTTCTATCTCACAGTTCTGGAGTTTCTCCTCCCAATGCTCATCGTGGTTGGATTTACTCTGCGTGTCACCTGTTTCCTCTCCACCAATCACATACTGATGCCTCAGCAGAGCAGAGCCCGGCGGACTCGGGCCATCAGGCTCCTGGCTGCCGTCCTGGTGGTCTTCACCCTTTGCTTTACACCTTTCCATCTCCGCCAGATGTTGGTTTACTTTCAGGTCCGAGTGGCTGGAGGTGAAGGTCGGGAGGCGGAGCATGTGCTTGCTTATCACATCACAGTGAGCTTGAGCAGCCTGAACAGCTGTCTGGACCCGGTGGTGTACTGCTTTGTGACAGACAGCTTCAAGAAGATGTGGAGGAGGATGAGGAGGGGAGGAAGACGAGAAGAAGAGAATAATTCAAGCAAAGATGAAGAGAAGAATTCAGTGAAAAAATGTTCAGGTACAGCGTTAGCGATAGTTCAGAGCGTGGCTGCACTCACCCTGACCAGCACACCTTTTTCTGACCTGTCTGCTTAAACAGGCCCCGCCCACACTTCTCTTCCCCAAGAACCAAATCTGGAACATTCTTGAGTTGATGTACTTCCTCACTAAATACCAAAATCAGCTCAGCAAAAAAATAAATAACTAAATGCAACTCTCAATAATAGTTAATAGATTATGACTTTTTAACTTACACAAGCAACAAATATAATTCAGCTGCAAAGCAAGAGATGATGTCATCAGTTATTTGTGCAAATGTGTTTTTGTTTTTTCCCAAATGCGAAAATTAAATTTTATTTTATTGTATTTTATTTAGGAATTAAAAGTCACATTATTGTTTTGGGTAAAATTTTCCACTTTGTAGGATTTTAATAAGTTATATTCCAAGAACCAAAAAAATACTTTAAATGTTTTTTTCATATTAATTTAGCACATTTTCACTTTTTTTTTGTAACTTTACAGCTACTTTTATTGTTTTTAATGGCTTTTTATTTTCCTAAATTGCAGCTTCATTTATTTCTCAGTTGCCCTGCTGTTGCTTCATGTCTCATACTGATGTTCCACTTGCTATTAATAAACCTTGAACCTTTTTAACCCTGATGATGGTTGAATTCATCACCGACTCGTAAATATCATGTGAGCAACATACAACAAAAACAAATAAACAACAAAAACAATGTACTGGAATGTGAAATAACAAAAGCAAAAGTAATATGGAAAGAAATGGGAGAGAAAACACACAAATAACAAATTATTCAAAGTATTTTGTGGGTCTAGTTTTCTTTTATTGTGATTTTTATTCTTGTATTGATTCTGCTTTAAATTCCTTCATTTAAAATCTTAGATTTATTTAGTTTTTTGGCTCCTTTGTTAATGTAAACAGCAGCAGGTTGTTACAGTTCAGCTGAGTCTGTAAGTTCAAACCTCAGTAAGTCATGCACACGCGTGCACACACACATCAGCTGAACCTGCTGTCACATGAGTCGTGGTCAGACGCACAAACCTGCAACGCAAGTTTCAGGTTCCTTCTCGGGTTTCCGTGGATGGAAGGACTTGAGAGGATGTCTGTGTGTGTGTGTGTGTGTGTGTGTGTGTGTGTGAGCTGATTCTGCTGGGCAAAGTTTTTGTTTTTCGTCTCTCTCAGCAGTCTGATCACATGACATCATGGGAAACCGATTAGCTGCTTTCAAGATATAAGATGTTTTTCCCCAGTAATTTTTGGAATTATCCTGATTATATTGACACATTTCTTCAAAACCAAATCAAAGATATTAAATCTCCAAGATCACGCTGTCATTTATTTATTTGTTTATTTTCATTCATTCATTCATTACGACAATCCAGGATTAACTTTGTGGGGTGTGGGCGGGTTTCTCTTAAACTTTTTGGGAAATCCTTCAAAACTTGTCTTGAAGACTGTTATAAATAAACATTTACATTCTGTTGACGTTGAACGCAATAAAATTTACTTTACAGCAAGTTGATGCGCAACAGGAAGTGTCCTGATTTTAAATTAGTGGGAAAAAAAGATCTAAAAACATGTAATTCATCACTTGATCAATAATTCTAATCACACATTTGAAATTAAATCCAAATAAACTAATAAATTAAACAAGTTGAATTTGTTTTTAACTGGAGAATGCACCAAACGGATTTTTAGAAACTTCCAATTCAAAAATTTTGTCCTCGGGAAAACAATTTGTGGGTTTAAAAGTGAGTCACTTTCTGAACAGTTCAAAGTGACATTAATTACATTGAATAAGGTATATTATTTATTAAAATTTAAATTAGATTGTATAATCTAAAGTAGTAATTATCTACATGAGCAAAATAACAGAAATTCTACATTTCCAATTAGGCTCTGAATCTGCAAACTCAAAAATTAGGTAAATTTTATAAAAATCAATCCCAGTCTGTTGAAATAATTAATAATTTCTAAATAACATCAATCATCTTTATTAGTGCTCACCAGAAATATTTGAAACACTTTATAATTTGAGGTGTTTAACAGTTTCTCATCTTCAAATAGAAAAGTGTTTCTGTGGGAAAGTTTCGACAGAAACAGATTAACCAAATTTACAAACTAGCAGATAATCTGAGCAAGTGACCCGTCTGAGCTGGTGAGTCCAGAGCGTGTAGCTAACACGAACATTTCATCTTGATTTGTTAACTTTTACATCAGCTTATGTGACTATTTATATTTAAATCTAGTTTTTTTGCAGGTGCAACTGGACGCAGCAGTAGCAGCAGCTTACTGCGCAGCCACTTCTAGTAGGAATATTAACTTTAAAATGTAAAGTTGATGTTGATGAAGAGGTTTATAAAACATTAACTGCATGAAATTTTGAAGACTGGATGAATTTTAATCTTTTTTTATTGCATTTTTTTTTTTTTTGTCATGCTCTGATTAGCCATTAGCTTGTCAATCTAGTAAGACTTTAACTCTATAGCACCAAACTCGAGTCATATGACATACTGTAGTGTGAAGCGCTTTGGGGGTCGTAGGACCCGAGTAAAGCGCTATACAATTACACGCCATTTACCGTTCTAAGAGCCATATAAAATATTTCTAATTTTTCCACAGAAAAGATCTGAAATATTGACTTAATATAAAAGTTAGTTTTTTTTACCATGTTGAAAGTTCCTTCTACATGTCGTCGCCCTGATATTTCATCACGTCACTGCACTTTGGAATAAAAAATATATATATATAAAAAAAAACACATGGTTGTTTGTTTACTTCTCAACATACAGTGTTTATCCAGAGTCCTACTGATGGAGGTTCAAGCATATTTATGTAACAGAGAGAAATATACAGACTTTATATAGAAAACAGAACTACTAACAAAAATAATCATCTTGTTTTATAGCAGCAAAGAAGAAGAAACTAAAAGAAAAATATGTATATTTACATCTTTTTTTCAAACGTGTGTGTGTGTGTGTGTGTGTGTACACACATATACATCACACAGTGTTTTCATGCTTTCCCATTATTTAAATATTGTTTTTGATTTAATTTCTATAAAAATCAACCTATGTATGTAATATATATATATTATTATATATATATTTAGGCAACGCTCTCCTTCACCATGACCACACAAAGCACTAGAGGCAGAGTTACACACACAGTTCAGACAGCTTGGACTAACTGCTTGTTCAGCGTCACCTCATTCAATAAGCAATCAGGACAGTGGCGTCAACATGGCGGCCACCGAAACAGTGCAAAGACCAAACTCTGCCTAAAATCTAAAGAACAAGTTCAAAAAAAGAAGAAAAAAAGAAAACACACGAGGCATTTCCATGCAAGAACATTTTCGGTTTCGCAGCCGACGTTTCCAGAGTTGAGTGTAAACCAGATGATCGCAAACAAAAAGAGAACAAAAAAAACAAAACTTAACACTGAGATGAGTTTTTTTTCTTTCTTTTTTCTTACACACACACAAAACCCAGTTCAATTCTGTAACATCTGCCTCAACATCCGACAGAAAACCTCAAAAAAATAAATATCCTCTCTCGTTTGTAGCATAACACCACTGTTTACAGTTGCTTTTTTTTATCTTTATCTTTAATAAACATATCATGTGCAAGTTCTGTGCAACATCAGGATGCTCATCCCGGCTCGTCGAACAGCTGAAATCAGCTCACATTCATGAACTCTGTTTGAAAAGAACATTTTAGGTCACAAGATGGAATCAAAAGATTAAGAACTCAAATCAGGCCAACAGACAGCGTCGCCGTGCTTTCTGGACATTCACTTTTAAAAGGCCTGGGACATTAAAACAACAACAAAAAAATAATCTTCGCAAATCTCAAAAGTTTTCTCGCCGTTCTGGAAGTAAAACAAGTCGCACTTCAAGTATTGGCAGCGTGGAGGTTCTCGTCTGTACTTTTAATGTCCAGAATGAAGAGGGATAAACGCTGTGCAATGTTGGTGGAAACATGGGAAAAACCTCCTGTTTCATTAGAGCGTACTGACACACATGCATATTGCTGTTTTTACATGCAAACAACCCAAAGTTCTTCATTTTTCTTAGTTATGATGTTTGTTTTTTAGCTGATTTTTTTTTTTCCTTGCTTTTATAGTTCCAGAGAATATCCAGTGATCTCACGTCTGACCCTGTTATTGTTCGGCTAGAAGCAGAATTAACCCGCAGACCAAAAACCACACGGAGGGAAGTTCATCTGTTTGGGGTTAAGAATGTTCAAATGAAGATAAACTCAGCAATTTCACTTCCTTGTTCATCTTTATGACCCTCCTGCAGCTGCTCGTCTTCAGCAGTTTTACATTTTCACGCCCGTTTCGCGTCGCTAAGCTGTCTGGAGCCACAAAGATTCTGGAAATCCAACGATGAAGCCCCTCCCCCCAAATGATCCAAATCTAGCAGAGCAGATAATCTTTGGGTTTGATTAATCTGGTCTGACTGAAGTCAAAAACATGAATTTCAAAAGCTGTAAAAAAAAAAAAAAAAAAAAAAAAACTTCCTGCTTCAAAACTGATTCAGACATCACCCCTCCCGCCCGCCTCCCGAAGCTTCTCACAGTTCCCTCCGTTCGCCACCGAAGATCAATACAAGTACAGAAACAATCGGCACCGGCTGTAATCATCTGATTTTCACCTCTGATTAGAATTTTTGGCCCCTTCAAACCGAACGACACAAAACATTTACTGGAAGACGGAGTGCTTCCCTAACTCCCTTCTGTTGGAATCCTCCCACAAATTAAACGGCTGAAAAAGGTCTTTTTAAATAAACGCTCGACTTTTAAGGAACCCTGTAACAGACTGCGCGGCGACGGCTCAGCCAAACAAGCGCCATGCTAACAGCATTGTCAAAAGCAAATAAAGTTTGGTTTGCGTCTCCTCTGCTTGTCTAACATGCAGCGTGTAGTTCAAAGAAGTCAAAAACAAACAGAAACATCTTTCTGAATCATCAGTAAAACAATATTTGGGATTGTAATGCCCCATATACTGCAAACATTGCACCTTGCTCTTTCTTTTGTGGAATTTTATCCAGTAAATGTGTTTTTTTTATCAGCTTCTATGTTCATAATGAACATCTGATTAGAATATTTAACATGCAAGAAAGATTTTTTTTTCATACTCCCGCCAAAATATTTGCATTCAGAAAGGGATTGATACATTTCCAAAGGAACCAGGTTTGGAGCTCAGAGTTTTAGAAATGCCTTTTCCAAAAGTCTTTTGAGTCTTAAAGCTACAGAGAGCTCCACGAGTCCCAGAAAGCTGAGTTTGTTGATGATTTGGTGAAGGCGGCGCCTCGGCAGGAGACACTCAGTCAGCCTCAGCACGGCAAAGAGATTGATCAAGTTGACTCCAGGGTGAGGAAAAACGATTTTCAGCATCTTTTTTTTTTTTTTAAAGTGATTGCAGCTTTAAGGACAAACGTCTGTCAGCAGTGTTTGTAGTTCTGGTGTTCATTTGATTGTGTTGACCCCGGATGAAGAGGCGTGTGAAGTTTTTATCTCCGTGCAGCTGCTCAGAAGCACAACCTTAAAGCCCTGAGACACAAAAAACAAACTAATAATTCCTTCCCTGTTCCAGATCGATGTCGGTGAGGGCTTGGAGGAGATCACTCGAGCGTTTCTGTTTGATAAGTTGGTCAGATTCGAGTCTGACTCCAGAGCTGATTGAATGAAGAATCCAAACGGAGGCACAGATAAGTCCGGTCCAACGGCAATCGCTTAAACAGTCTGTTAGCTGCTTCTGCAGCCGCTCGGTAAACCAATCACAGAGCTGACTCCTTTTCCAGTTGACAGGAAGTAGTGGTAGCAGTCTTTCCCTCCTTGGTGAGCTTCAGGAAGCTAGGTTTCTCTATCACCACGGAAACAGGCCCGTCGTTGCTGTTGGGATTTTCCATCGTCAAGGCCTGTTTCTCTGAAGCTTTAGCCGAGTCTCCCTCCCTGTCAGACATAATGACACCAGTTAGTCTCATTCACTTTCTGTGGTGAGTCTAAAACTATAGTTGTGAACTAAATTGAATTAATATGAAAAATCATTTATTTCTTTAAATAATAAAATTAGGTGGAAATAACAAAACAGTGACCACATTTTATTTCTAAATATATTATTAAGCAGTGTTTAAAAATAGAATTGTAATATCAAATCTTTATTTTAATACATCAATTGAAAGGAAAAAACCTTTAAAATGTTCCCCTAGATGTCTTTGGGATTTTATATTTTATATAATCAAAACAAAAAACAGAAGAAAACCAAACAATTTAGTTAGTCTATAGAATTTAAAAAAAAATAGTAAAGAAACACCCAGAAAAGTGTTTGAATGATTTTTCTGTGGTCGCGTTTTGTTATATTTTAACGGTTGAGACTCTGAGAAATTCTTCACACAAGTATCATCCAATTTATTTTCTATAAATACATTTTCACTTAATAAGGATTGTGTTTTTTAAGTTTTTAAGGAATGTTGGCAACACTAGACACGACTTCTACCTGCTTAGCTAGCTGATCACTTTCTCAGTTGTAACAAGTTGCTAAATAAAAAGTTTTGGCACAAAAAAAAAGCTAATTTTTGCCCCAAATTCCTATAAAAAAAAGAACATGAAATTACATTCTTGGTGCTGCAGTTCTGTGTTATACAGTAGAATAAAAGGTTCTATTCACCCGTTGTTTGAAGCTGGGTAAATAACCAGGAAGCAGGCGGTGAAGAATCCCAGAAGGGAACCTACAGAGGCCACAATGGGAATAACACGGACGCTCCCAACAGCATCCACGACAGCCCCCAGAGCCGAGGCCACCAGTATCTGACTAATGTAGACCTGCAAAAAGCCCAACACAAACAAAACCACACAAGTCAGTTTTGAATCTAAACAGGTAAAACTAAGTCTGAATGCATTAATATTCCTAAAAAAAACTCAAAAGAAAAAAGTCTGGATATTCTTTCAGTTTTATTTACCAATTTGTAAAGTTTAGTTTTACTTTCACTGTGCAATAACATCTTAAAGTGTTTGTGTAAAATAAATTCCCACCTGACAGGATAAGATGGCACAGTCGATGCCAAAGCCTCTGCGGGAGTTACCAGGACTGTGTTGGATGTACTGCAGGACGGAGTGAAAAGTCAGAGTCATATAAAGCAACTGAAGATGCTGCTGCAGGAACACAGTCCAAAATAATTCACTGTCAGATTTTTTCCATTTTAATTTTGTACCTCTTTCATTTCATGATATTGTCCAAGCAGAGCATAAGGACAGTAAGAGATGCTCATAGAAATGATGCCCATGCTGCTTATCATCACCATGGCAACATACACATTAGGGAAGATCGCCATAATAGCGGTTCCTGCAAAGAAAGAAAAAGAGAAAATTGGCCACATCTGCCCAATAAATTCAACGTCATACAGCAGATCTGCTGCAGTTCTCACCTATTGCAAACCCGAGTGTTCCGAGGATGTAAATAACCTTAATGCTCAGGTCAAAGTTGTCCAGATATTTCTGAAGAATCGCTGCAAAAACAACATTTTTGACTTCATAGTTTGAAATCAAGATTCAATACAGATTTGATTTTGACTGTACGGTGTGTAGTTACCTGAGCATATAGCAGCAGTCAGAGCATATATCACCAACCCCCAACATCCCATCTGAACCCCTCGGTGATAGTTTTCCAGTGCTGTTGAATTAGCAAGAGCCTGCAAGAGAAAATGTTTATTATGAGCAGCTGATGACAAGTTTATTCAACTTTTCTTATACTGTATAAAATTAAAAAAATGTGGAATACATATTTTCCTGTCACACTGAAATGAAAACGCTTTCTGCGTGTTTACTGGAGGAGTTTCTTACAGTAGGAGCTCCGTGGTAGATGACTTGTCCCATGAAGTCGGTGAAGAAGACGGCCTGCGCGATGATAGAGAACCATGTCAGAAGGTGGCAGGCGCACAGACGCAGCAGCTCCGGGGGCATCTTCAGCATGGAGAGCCACAGCAGCCGCACGGTGGTCTCAACCTGACCGAAACGCACTCGTTAGGACTAAAAACAGGAACGTCTGTACACGGTTACAGTTTGAGATCAACGCGTCCTCACCTCGCCCTCCTCGCTCTCTGTATCCCCGCTGGAGGAGTTCGTATTCCCGCTGCGGTGTCTGTTTCTCTGCCTGTTCCTCCTCCTGTGTCGAGCCTCCACCTCGTACAGGTCATTCATGCTGCGAGACGACTTGATCAGGAAAGCGGCGTTGGCTCGACGGTAGCGGTAACGATGGCTTCCCACTCGCCCGTAGTATGAGAAAGTGCAGGACGGCTGGCGGTAGAAGGTGTGACGGTGGCGTGACTGCTTCATAGGAGCTCCGGTACTGGAAGCTGGATAAAGAGGATGGGTTAGAGCTTTGGATTCATCTCTAGTAAAGAGTAAATTATATTCGGGTTTCTAACCTTTAACCATTCCAGCCCGATGCGCCTGTCCTTTAGAGCTCAGCATGTTGGCGTTTCCTCCATCAGCATTAGTTACACTAGCTAACAGTCGTCCATTCAGAGTTCGCTGCTCGTTAAGCTGGTTGTTCAGCAGCTCTTCCTGCCCATCATCGTTTTCCATTTCTTGTAAGAACGTCGACAGACGGGAAATCCTGGGGATGGGATTATGCGTTTGATGGTTGTGGGGGCGGAGCAGGTCTTCACTCCCCGTGCTGCTGCTGCGCCTGATGCTGGCGAGTCTCGGACGGGAGCTGCTCTGACTCGGGCTGAAGAAAGATTCGGTCCTAGAGGGCGAGCCGTGATAGGGTGAGAGGTGTTCGGCAAAGATTGATGGCTCGAGGTGGCACAAGAACAAGGTGTCGTGGTCCATGTGGTCGAGAGTTGCATCTGCCATGGCGAGGACGCTGTCACTTTTACCTGGAGAGAGAGAAAAAAAAAGTTTAGATGTGAGAAATGATGTGAAAACAGTAAAAGGAACTTATTTGTTCTATGTGAACTTACTTCTCACAAGCTCCACCTCCAGGAAGTCCATGTCCATATCTCCATGCTCTGAATGACCATCTCCATAAGGATCATAGAAGTCATACGTTTCTACAGTATCATCTTCTCCAATCATTTCCAACTTGGGGGCGAGAAGTCCAGTCCTGCCATTAGCTGATGGTTGCAGGTGGGTGGAATCTGGACTTTCCTTGAATGATGAGAAGATCACGTTCTGTGACATATTTTGGATTTAACTGAAATACAGCATTCAAATCTAAATTAGCGGGTCAGTACCTGGTCAAGTCTGTCATTTTGTGGCGAGTACCGCTGTTCCTCAATGCTGAAGAGATGGAGCACCACAGAGATGGAGAAGAGGATGGCAGCAAAGATGAACAGGATCTGCTCCTGGGATTTGAAGATTGTTCCGAGGAACGTGTGCGTCCAGTCTAAACCTCCCAGAGCGTAGCCGACTGCACCTCCAAGACCTGGAAACACGAAGATAAAAACAGGTTGAATCTTGGGTTAAAAACCTTCGTCTCCTCACGGCGTGTGAACGTTGCTCTCTCAGCGGTACCTGCAGAAGCAGCGTGGATGTTGAGCGCCATGTCTTGTTCTTCGGTATCTGCTACGTCCAGCAGGTACGCTCTAATAGGTCCCTCCGTGGCATCTGCACAGAAGTCCAGCACTACAACACCCAGTACAGTAAGAACGATTCCTATTGGCTGTCTCCCCTGCTCGTCACCCAGTGACAGACCTGATAAAAAAAAGAAAAAAAAGACCGTTTTTTCATTTTATTCCTATTTAATGCAACAATTAGTAACTTTTAATCACACAAACAGGTCACTGCACAGTTCCCATACTGCTTTGCATGTCGTGAATGACCTTGTATATCTATTTTGTCCTCAACAATGTCCCTGGTAGGGTCTGTGTGAGTACGTGTGAACACCACAGCGTGAAACTGGGTGTGTTTACCAAAAGGCCGTGTGTGATTTCAGAAACAGTGTGACGCAGCATGACTTTACAAACTAAAATCCCTTAACGTCTGGGGGAAATAAAAGTGTGTGTATGTGTGTGACACAATGGAGCCACGGTACTCATTAGCCTGGCACTCAGACAGGAAGTGACCTGTGATTGGTGGAGAGAAGGAAGCAAACAGGAACTATTTCCCTGTGAACTGCCAACTCTGGTGTTCCCATGTCAACACACACACACACACAGGTTACTACAGCTGTCCCACCATCACTATGTGTTGTTCACACACACACATTTATTTATTTACACACACATTCACTCTCATTTGTTCATTTCTCCCACACAGTTATATTTTTTCCCATGATGACTCCATTAACATGTGTCTCACACACATACGTGTTTGTGATGGCCCGTTCTGAACCGGGGTGGCGACAACCTCCGAGCAGAAGAATAGAAGAAAGTAGAACTAAATAGAATCTGTTGACAGATTATGAGTCATTCAGCTCTTATTTATAACTCCTCTGACAGTTTATTACATTTTGTTTTATTTAAAGGCGTTTGAAGGTCTGGGAACTTCATCTGCACAATGATGAGGAGAAGTGCAAAAAATAAAACCTGGTAAAAAGGTAAAAGACAGAAAAATTCTAAATGTTTATCATCTAAAAGAAACAATCACTTATTTAAATTAAGATCATATTATAATGCATCTGTTTTACTTAAAAAAATGGATTCAAATCCCCTTTAGCACAATCTATAGCAGAAAAAAGTTTTTTTTTCGTCTCAAAAATTGTAAAAAAAATCAACTTGATTTTAGTCTGTCTCTTGGCCGTCCGACTCGTTTTAATTCCAGGATTTATTCGGTCGTTCCTGAGCTGCTGTAATAAACCTTGAGCAGTTTTAAGCTTCTGAAACGAGAACAAGCTCTTCTGTTTGGACGTTAAACTGTTTCAGACTGTGAGACAAAACAAATAATTTAGGTCACCACGGGAGTCTGATTATGTAAATAAATAAATAAATCAAACGGAGGAGCAGAATCAGGAATCTACAAATCTGATTACAGACTGGAGGATTGTTGTACGCAATCCTGTAATGTGAATGCGCTTAAGACAAAGAGTTTCGGGGTAAAAGTGAAAAACAAATATCTAGAATGAATCGACATTCTTTTTAACACAGTTAATTGCTCATAAATAAAGAATACAATGATCAGAAAGTACACTAATTCTTTGTGACAGCCTGAGTCGTCCTGTTTGACAGGTCCTCTCCTCTTTGTTTAAATGTTATTATTCTCAGATTAGTTTCATGTTTGGGCCGACTTTATTTCCTCTTTATTTTTAAACCATTGTTTATCTTTTCTTGCTGCTCTTGATTTTTGTAACCGTCATGCGTGATTTTACAACATAATTTGGACAATTTAAATACATTTTTTAAGATTTCTGGACTGCTGCACAGACCAATCACAAGTAGTTCATCTTTATCAGTTCTGGTTATGGTTCAATAAATGAATTCATTAGGTCAGAAAAGGATCACTGACACGCCCATCCGTCTTGAGAGGTGTTGTTTCTCAGCTTCTCGTTAGAGGGGATATTTGTTTGACCACAGAAACCGTCTCAGTTTCAACGTGGGAAGTAAAAAAAAACATTTCTAAGGAGGTTTCAGGATGACGGGTGCGTTAGTGACTTTAATAAGATGAATTCTTGTCTGAGTATGAGGAAGTTAGGGATGGTTTAAAACTTTTGCACAGAGATGCTGTTATGTGTTTACAAAGAGGCATAAAAAGATGATACTGCGTGTCTGTACAGTCATAATAAAAACACATCAGAGTGATGAAACATGGATTTCCATTGCAGGGTTTTACAAAAACATTCAATTTTAAGATACTTTAAACACCTCGTCAAGCTTCTTTCCCTTCTTTGGTGTGTTTGATGGTTCAGTCTCACAATCAATACACAATACACTCACCTATTAACGACCCATTCAGAAACAGCGCCAGGCCGATCAGCGTTCCAATGCAGAGAGCCAGGATGAACGGCCTCCTCCTGCCCCACCGCAGGGTGCAGCGGTCGCTGGCTGAACCAATCAGAGGGGTGAACATGAGGCCCAGGACTGGACTGAGTAACCATGTCAGACTGTAGTACTGCTCTGGAAGACCTGCATAGAACAGACAGACAAACATCCACTGAGCTGTGAGTGAATAACAAAGAAAACAATTTGTTTCTATGTTTTAACCAGCAGGGGGCAGAAAAAGCATCTTGACCATTGGAGTATTTACTTAAATAGAACTGGATTAGTCACAACAAGGTTTCCAACTTCAGAATGTATAAACAGAAAAAACTGCAACAATGTAACTTGTAAAACGACATGTTTACTTTGAATCTGGCTGCGACAGTAACATTTCTGGTTAATTGCAACTTGTGATACAAAGTCTTGGGTAAATAAACAGCAACATCAACTGTTCATAACCTGTTGACCTTCTGATCATAAATAAAATCTATGAGCTCAAACATAATAAAGAATGTCATTTCACACATATAGTTATCACGTTTTAATCCTTGCTGTCATTTTTAAACTATTTCATCTGGCGCAAGAACAAAAAAAAAAGAAAATTGTGTAATATCAAATTTCTGAAACAAACTGGCAGGTTTTTATAAGATTTTGGATCATGTTGTGCATCTGGCCTCAAGAGGACACATTTAATATTTTATGTGGTCAAATTTTCCACTGTAACCTGTTCTTAATTAGGAGGCAAGAAAGGAAATGACTCTGGCTAAATAGAGAAACGGTAAACTGATGGAAAGAGAGACTCGTGCTTTCAACACCTCTGAATAAAATCAGACACACCCACCTGTTCTAATAGGATGCTATTCTGCAAACAGATGATCCTTTTCCTTAGAATAAAACAATCTACTAAAACTATAAATGTTTAATGTACATGATGTGCAAATTAAGGAAAAAAAACCCTGTTTGAGATCATTTTAATATACATAAAATACATATTTTTGTAGGATTATTATAAGGATTTTTTTAAATGAGATTATTCTAGACAGGGTGGGAAAAGGTCAGTTATTGAGTATTTTTTCTGAAATAAACTCTTAATTTAATAAATTGAACTCACTATTCAACTCAACTGAAAGTCTAAAATGTATTCACCTAACTTTGGAGTTTCATGTACTGAGATCCTTAATGTTGTATTACTTGTTTCTCATAAAATCTAGTTTGTTCATGGCAGTTTGAAGAATTTATCCACATGTAGATGGAACATAATGAACCCACATCTGGAACCAGATGCTGAAAGAAAACATCTGACTGACCTAAATAAATTTAATGGATATTATTGTCCCTTTAAGCATTGTTACATTTGCAATCACTGACATTTCTTCACGCTTTGTGAAAACATAAGCACTCTATGAAGTCACCACAGTTATATAACCTCCGTGAGCTGATGAGAAAATGAACAGTTTCCTTTAAGTGACGTTAATTAATCCAATTTTTATTATCTGAAACCGTCAAATGGACAATATCTGTGTTGTTCTGAAATCTGAGAACTTGATGCAGCAGGTTTTCAGAGGTAAAGATTCATTTATCAGATAATGTTATAAAAATAAAACAAAACAGATTTTAAAAGAAAAAAAACAGAACTTCCTCCAAGTACTTCTTACTTGAACTCTAAATGTAGGTAGATGCAATATTATACATAGAGAAACTCATTTTTTAAAGTTATTCTTAAACAGTTAAATCTTAAAAACAGCAGAAAAAGATATTTACCCCCTGAATGAATGAAGACACAGATGGAAAAATACCAGACAGCAAAATCAGCTGATGGAATCTAATGTGATCAAAAACAAATTAGGCGACTCAAAACTTAAAATGCACTTTCACGTTCTTCATACAAAACAGCTTTTATGAGCTAAATGTCGTCAACTGGGTGCAATTACAGTTACATATGACCAGCTGGCTGATTCTCTGAAGCAGATGTTGTTCTCAAGATACAGAAGAAGAAACTCCAGGATTTGTTTTCCCTGATGAAACTGAATTCTGTTGAAACGTTTCTTTACAGCTCAGGTTCAACATGGACAACATGAGTTTGTTGCATAACTCACTTTGGACATTTTTCACATTGTTTTGTCTCGACAGATTAAGTGACTTATACTCTGTTCCATTTGCTTTGAAAGTCTGATCTGGGATCTGGGAATGATATTAGTCATAATTTAACATGCTCCAGTTGCAAGCTGGAAATCAGAGGGATTTGCCAATTGCTCTGCTCAGAGACTAAGTTATTATTATTGTTAACTATAGATACATAACACTGTTTTATGCTACATGTATTCATAGGCCCTGTCCCAATACCCGCACTTGCGCCCTTCAAATGCGCGTTCCCGATGAGGGGCGCGAGTGCGTAGGGTGTCCTGATTCTCCAGAGTGGAGAATCATGCCCTTGGCTCCTCCCCTTTCGAATGCTTGATCCACACTTCACCGAAGCCTGCATCTGTGCAGACTTCAGTGAAGGGTATTTCCCACAATGCATTGCTTCGTGTGAATTTCGACAGAAGAAGATGAAGGCAGAGAAGTGGCTGAACCATCCGGACCAAAAAAATGTTTTTTCAAGTGTAGACTGCAAATAATCAATATTTTTTGATTGAGTCTCTGTTGGAAAGATGTGTCACATATCTGATAAAAAATATAATTAATCACGGTACTGACGTGTATTATCGGACGTGATACACTAACAGTTTAATCACTTATTCTGTCTTATACACCACCTTTGGTTCCTGCGCTTCATTCTCCTCAAAATAAATGTTTGTTGGAGTTTAAAATCATTTTTAATGTCAAAATAGCGCAAATAGCGACCGGCACTGACATTTTGGTTGTCATGGAGAAAGAACGTTGTGGCACGTAGTGCTCGCTGTCCCAATACTGCTATTTGTGCGCACTTGTTCACTAAGCACTTCAAGCCTTTATGTGCACTTCTGCTAAGTGCACTTCGTGGAAGACCGTATGGTGCAGTGTGGGTATTGGGACAGGGCCATAAAAACAAAAAACATAAAACGATTCCATATTAATTAGAACTTTAGTTCTGTACTTGAAACTTGTAGTTCTGTACTTGAAACTTTTGGTTTTGTACTGTGAGTGACAGACTTAATCTGACCCAAACTGACAGAAGTGCGAATAAACGATTAATGTGGTAACTAAAGATCGGTCTATGTGAGGCGGCCATGTTGGATTTGGAGCCGTTAATAAACTTTCTGAGCTGAAATTCAATCTTCACTGAGACAGAACTGGAAAAGGTAAATGTGTTTTTATTGTAAAAATGATTGAAACATTTGTTTCTTAAATTTTTCATTGTGAATTATTAGACCACTTTTTTCCTAATGAAAAATGTCACATTTATGCAGGAAAACTGGATTTGAACTTAAGGGAAGTCCCGTTATGAACATAAATGTATTTCCCTGTTTGTGACACTAATGTTACTGTAATTTTTAACTGGAGCTGGACGGAGTCGTGACGCACATAAAACCCACAGACAGGCTGTGACCAACAGACAGAATCACACTGGAGGGTCACGTTTACCCTCATTTCAGATAATACAGGTCATGTTCCTATTGTCCTGTACAAATGTCGACCTCTGCCTTTCACTTGAGCGTTTATAACCTCTGTCGTTGTAGTGACCAGATCTTGGGAACTCTGTCACCACGGAGACTTCATCACCTCCACTTCCTGGCTCCTAATATGGACGCGTCATTCACAAAGTGCTTCCTGTCAAGGGGCTTTTCAGACTGTGTATTTTTACACTCTTCTCAGTGTGTTTCTGTGTTTCACATATTTAAAAACACTTCACATACACACACCTTCACAAAAGACACAAAAACCTGTGTGGTGCTGCAATAAAGCAGGAGACAAGGCAGCAGATAGGAATCGGTCTGTCTGTAGGTTTGTCAACATCAAAACAGGAAAAGTGTTTCTGGTAAACAGTTCCCACACACACACACAATACCAAAAACACAGACAAAATGTAGTAAATAAAGACAAGTCTCTGTTCCCATACACTTCTAAAACCCAGTTCCCACACACTGCTGGTACTGTATGTGCAAACACACACACAGAGGGAACAATACTGAGAGAATCATAAGGCAGGAAGTATTTTAGAAAGAAAAAAAGAAATGTGTGGAGTAAGAGAGGAAACGTGGAGAGAAGGAGTATGAGAAAGGATTAACATCAAACGTACAAGAGGTCAGAGAGGAGAAATAAGGTGAGAGGAGGAGGAAATGTATGTTTTTAATTTATTATGAACATTTCCTCCTCACACACACACAACAAAAATAATGGAGCTCAATGTTGGAATATAAAAGTTTCTTTTCATTTTGTGCTTCTCCATTAAAAACATACAAAACATCACAAACTTTGAGGTTCTAGTTGTTTCCTAATCTCCATTTTGGGGATTGTTTATTCTTTGTTTTGAACTTTAGGAAGTCAAACTGCCTCACAGAACCTACAACAATCAAACTTCTTCTGTTTTGTAACTTGAATATTAGGAAATCCTATAAAATTAATGATTTTTTTTTTTTCCTCTTTGATGAGACGCTCAGTTGATTTGAGCGTTGTGATCTTCATGAACAGGGCTCTCCTTGTTTTTATTAGTACAAATGCAACTTGTTCGTCAAAAACTGCACTGAAAAAAGACTTTCATGTATGAATAAAATGCTTTGAAGCTACAGAAAGATAAGAATATTAAGTTGTATGGTGCAAAATAAAGGAAAGTTTAGGGGAATTTTGTTGTCTTCTGCAGCATTTCACTTCTCACAAAATTCAAAATTAAAACATGTGTTCCATCTTCAAGTTTTTTTTTCTCCATCTTCTTCTATATCATTTACTGTAAACAAGCTAAACCTCGACTTCTCTCCCTTTCCCGTGTCTTCTACTCGTTTTCTTTCTCACTCTTTCCTTCCTTCCATTCTCTGACAAACACAAAACAATCCTTTCATATCCTGCTGTGGTGTGAGAAATCCACGAGGAAAATGACAGACGCCCCCGAAAGAGCCAGAGAAACGGTGTGAAAATGAGACTGGGGCAGAGGTCACAAACGGAGAAAGTAGGAAAGGAAGGAAGGAGAGGGAAATCGAGCACAAGGAAGAGAAAGGAGGAAAGGAATAGAGGAAGCAACTGTCTCATGCACGGAGATGAGGTGTGTGAGAGCTTTTCCTTTTGAGTTGTTAATAATGACACATGTTGGTTCCAAGAAGCCTATTTTCACATGGAAAAGTGTCAGAGTGTAAAAAACTTTAAAGTTTGTTAAAAAACTGAGTAGTTAAAAATAGTAAATTTGCTCAGAAATCTCTGCAGAAATTCTCCAAACTTAAACTGCAAGTAAAACGCTGACTACTCATGAGGACTTCACACAACCATACTATAAAAATCACTGTATACCTTTGCTTGTTGTCTGACTCTGATGCCCTATACGCTTTTGGCACCAACATCTTTTATCTCCATGACAATAAATACATCAATATTTGTCTTCCAAGGCACTCAAATCATCTTTTGAGATATTTTAAAGTGTTTCAGTGGTCTTTATAGCATTTTTACTCAAAATCAAAGTAGTTTCTGCATAGCAACAGTAGCTCATTAGCAATTCACTTCTGTAATGTGAGCAGAACCTTTGGCGCAGAGGATTCCCCCCCCGCCCCTACCCGTTGCGGAGCTCTCTGTTGTCTCTGCTAGTACTACTGCTAGCTTA
The DNA here is from genome assembly GCA_006937955.1 of Pachypanchax playfairii. NCBI lineage: Eukaryota > Metazoa > Chordata > Actinopteri > Cyprinodontiformes > Aplocheilidae > Pachypanchax > Pachypanchax playfairii. Next base: position 3,247,087 of record SSNP01000045.1, read on the forward strand.
CAGCTAGCAGGAGCTTGTGGCCCACCCACTGGCTTTCTACATCACAAATCCAGTCTTTCTTAGATGGATTTTTGTGTCTGCTATTTGAACGCAGATGACTCAGAAATGTAATTGAGCTTAATTTCCTTAAGATATGTCCTCTAGCATCAGATGCCATGTTAATATGTAAACATGTTGTAAACATGTTAACATGAAATTTTCATCGGAGAAGGTCTTTACAAGCATTGTAATGTTTGTTGTTCCCGTCGCTCACTAGCCTTCGTCCTACAAACCACTTAAACAACTTACAAAGAATTAATTCAAAGTTAATCAAGCCTGATAAAAAGCTACGATGCTGTGACATGTTAAATTAACTCTTTGAAGGGGAACATTTTTTACAGATTCTATAAAACCAAGTGAACTGGTTTCACATTTGAAAAGGGAAAAAGTGTTCCAGCATGAGCTGCTTGCTAAAAGCAAATTCAACCAACATTTACGACCACACGGGGATAATAAAGTGCAAAAAAGCAAGAAGAAAGAGAGAGTGGGAGAAAAAGAAGTCATAAAGCTTCTCAGCAGCAAGAGATGATGAGAAGATCAATCACAGGATTTTGTATCCAAGCAAATAAAGAATTAAGGCTGCACAACCAACATCATATGGTCCAGAGAAACACAGCATTAAATTAATATTTGAATTATATAAATTCACTAAATCTTTAGAGAGAAAATTAAATTATGGGTTTTATTTGTTATTTGTTTATTTGTCACACACTATCAAATAGACTTAAAGAGGCCCTTCCATTAAAAACAGTTTTTCTGAGGTTTCTGTTGAATATTTTAGCTCCACAGGTGTTCTTACCTTCATAGTGGGTGTGAAAACATGTCAACAACTTCTCTTTAAGTTTTAATCTCTCAAACTACACAGGTAGCGATAACACCCGAGTTCTTCCGAGTCCGAACAGCGTGTACTTGTTTCATCACAACTCCTTTGTTCGTTAGTATTCATCAGCTCCCGCAGTAGAAACCACACCTAGCATGCTGCTGGCTAAAAGCTGTAGCATAAGACATAGCAAACAGGAAGAGAGAACGTCTAATGTTGCCATGCGCAGCAGGGCAGGAAACAGTATACATTGCTCTCATAGGCTAGTTTATTAGCCAATCAGAGTCCAGCAAATTCGAATAATGAATATGAACAAGCTGCTGACGAAGCAGCCTGACGGAACGAGCCGGAACCACCCAAATTTTAACGCAGACAGATTGAAAGGTCTGTTAATCAGTGTTTCCTGATGTTTTTTAGATATAAAATGTTTCATATTACTGGTTAATACTTAAGAAATAACCACAAAGTCCTGAAATGTGTATGAAATGGCCTCTTTAAAACTGCAGTCGTCCACTCAGATCTCCAACCACACACCCTCTCGTCATAAGGTGGCATTCAAACTGTATGAAGCTGCGCACACATACACACTTGACAGCTGCTTCTAGTCAGCAGAGTTATGTAACTGCACTGCAGTAAAACTAGCCATCTCCTGCTGAGACAGAGACAAACACAGAGAGTCTACACTCATTTCAACACCCAAGTGCATTTCTCCTGCATTTAACAATCCATTTTCCATCAGTTATGTGATGTATGATAAATGTGATTAACAGCCGGATGGCTGGGTTTGACTTATCACCAGCAGGAAGCTCCAATCTACCAAACAAGAGATCAATAAAGCCAATCAGTTGGTGGTCTTATGCAACTGTAAATAATTCAGGTCATGCAATTATAAGCTAAAGCGATTACAGTCAATATGAAACGCCAGAAATGTATAAGTCTGAATAATAACCTCCCTTCACTGAGTCAGATTTTTTATATTAATTATTGCTAAAAGGTTTTTAAATAATGCTAAATGAGCTGCAGATAAATCAGATTTTTTTGTATGAGTCTGTTTTAAATCTGTAGGCAGAATTTATTACTGCAGACAAACAAAAATGCACCTTAAAACAGTCGGCTACAGAAGCTGGAAAAGAGTTGAAAAATGTTTAAAAATAAGTTCTTGAAAAAGAACCAGAAAGTCTGTATTAGAGGAGTGATTGCTATTTAAAATGAGAATAAGAGACAAAGAGAAAGTTTAATCTGAAAGTGTGTGTAATAACCTCTGCAGCTGAACCAGACAACAGCAGGAGTCATAACGTTACATTAAACCAATGAAAACAGGTCTATAAATAATTTGAGCAGAAAAACAAACTCCATTAATTTGTCGTTTATAAGCTTCTAGTTTTAGCTCTTCTCATTAAATCAAATGATTAAACAAGTTCCAGATAGAAGGAAGAACTCCTAAAAAAATAAAAAAGATGTTTTTGGAATTGAATGTGTCCATTTAAGCACGACACCCAAACACACTCTGACAAACTAGGGCTGGGCGACATACCGGTTTGTTCCAAAATCTGGTGTTTATTTTGGTTATATGAATTTTTCACATACAGCTATACCAGCGAATAGCCGAGACAACATCCGGAACGTTGAGAGTGGGAACGTATTTCTGCGGGGACCGATTTCAGTGCTACACGCCAAGACCACATGTGACATAGCTGGCTGCGCTAACACTAGCAACTTAATTTAATTAAAGCCAATCTAATGCAGTAATTATTTACCTGTGAGAAGGTAATGTGGGTAACATTGGTCATATCAAAAAATACCGTCAAATACCATAAAACTGATATAATTTTGAAAAAAAAAACATTTTGCCACACTGCCCAACCCTAGTTTAAATTCCCATTTCATCTAGATAGACAAGTCATTACTGCACAACAAAATCTTAATAAGCTTTTATTTAAACTTTTCTTCCCATCTTTGGGGAACTAGGTTAATATTTTCACTAGCCCAACTTGCTGAGGAGTTAATGTAAAGAACACGATGTAAAACCAAGGCAGGACAGATTTTTCTGTGCGTTCAAACTACAGTACCTTATAAACGCTTTATGCAACATGATACATGAATATATCTTTTCTTCTCAAAACTGTTTGAATTCCCCTGTGGTGCAAAAGGTAGCAGAATTACAGTAATTAAACCCTGTAAAGCTGAACTTGTTGCAGTTGACAGGTTTAATGTGTTTGTCATGCTGCTGGTTTTTATAGATTTTTCGGTCACTTTTATGACTTCGACTGTGGAACACAGACCAGGTTTATCTGTATATTAATACTAAGACGTAACTTTTTAAAATGAAAGTTTTAGAAAAATTTGCTGACTTTTAAGTAGGAATTTTCATTCTAACAAGTTTGCTGAGGATTTTACAGCTAAAACTTTATATTGTTAAAATACCTTGTTAAAATCGTCCATCTCCGGTAGCATTTAAGGTATGTTTATCATGTTTTCAAAAGAATTTAAAAGCAGCTGTATGCTCGTTTAACTGAAAGCTGCACATTGTGTTCCTCAGGTCTGACTGTGGGAAACGTTTGACTGCACTGTGTTTACATCAAATCTATTTGCATGATGAGCTTTTTGGAGGACACGAGCATCTTATTAAACAAAACATTTGGCCATCTAACTAAATGACCTGCCTCACATGTGGAAGATTTTCTTCTAACATAAAATGACTTATTTGAAAGTTTATGATCTTTGTTTTGTTTGTTTTTATTTTGTACCTTTGAACTTCCTGCATTAAAAGCATTTCCTGCACAGCCTGGTTTAAAGAATCTGCTTCCTATGATGTTTTTTTGTTCCTCACCATCACCTGAGAGCTCGTTTGTTTTTGATGACTTCACCTCCCCCAGAGGAAAAAAAAAAGGGGGGGGGGGTGGCAATGTGCTGACAAACAACACAGATCATATGCAGTCCTACATTCCTCACATACAGACATGGACACAACTGTTGGTAGCCTTACGTTGAAGAAATAAACCCTCATACTGACCAATAAAATACCTTGAAACTGACAAATGTGATAATAATTTGAAATCAAATAAAATTTTTAAATTGTGTTTCAATTAAATTTGAAGAAATGAAGTAAAGAAACGGGCCTGAACAAAAGTGATGAAGCCACTAAAACAATTGAACATAATTTGACATGTTAAGCTAAAGTGTTTTCAGTAATTTGCATCAGATCAGTCAGTCAGTTTGTCCATTTAAAGCATGAACAGGAGCCAATGTGCTGTTTGATATCATGGTGTGCACCACACTGAAGCAGCTTGATGTTTCTGTGACTACAGCAGCAGATATTATTTAGATTATTTGACATAATGGACTTAGTGGAAAACGACTGAGGAAAACAACCAGTTTAAAGCCAGTCAGAAAAAAAACAAGACCAGAAAAGGCGAGACAAAGCTGGAGCTTTTGTTTCGTCACGTCAACTCTATGTTAACAGATACAAAAATATAAGTACTCATAGAAAAGAATGTTGTTCCTATACAGGAAAACACAGAATGGCTCTTGTTTGTATAGACCTGATGATGACGACATCATGGAACGAAACGTGCTGCTCCGTGTTAGTTGAAGATGAAGGCTCTTCAAAAAAGGGAATTGGCCAAAACACCCAAGAATGGCAAAGAAAAAAAATCTTTGGACTGTCTGTATCGTCAAATAACTCCACACAGACATGCCCAAATTCTCACCAGCTGTTTGTGTTAAAGGCTGCAATAAATATGTATGCAGCTGTCAATAGAATTTCATTGCAACTATACTACTGCATTGTAGTACATAGAAAAACAATCCTTTCTGCATGTTCAAAGATAAAGTAACTGCATTGACACTATAAATAATGGTCTTAAAATAACTGACTGGCACTTTGATCTGTTGATCTTCCCTTTTCACTGTGGAGACTGATGGTTTGAAAAGATAATAGAAGAATTAAGATCGTGTTAAAACACACTATTGTCACTTTTCGTAGCATCTCACTGTTTTTAAATCAGTGTTTTTATTACATGTTAATTCTTTAAAAACCCACTCCGATCCTCTTTTGAGATATTTTAAAGTGTCTCAGTTGTCTTTAAATTATGATTATAGCGTTTTTACTCAAAATCCCAAAACCTGTGCCATTTTCTAAGAAGTATTTTCTGCATAGCGACAGTAGCTCATTAGCAATTCACCTCTGTGCTGTGGGAGGAACCATTGGTCCAGAGGATCCCCCCGCCCCTCCCTGTTGCTGAGCTCTCTGTTTATGCTAACTCTACCGCTAGCTTACAGCTAGCAAAGTAGGAGGTGTGGCGCAGCCACTGGCTGTTCTACGTCACAGTCTTTTTCAACCTGCATTTTTTGCGTCTGCTACTGATTCATTGATTTGGATGTGGAAATATTCAGAAATGCAAGTCTGAGCTTCATTTTCTTAAAATACATCCTCTAGCATCAGAAAAATATTAACAACAAGAAAAACATGATTTGACGTGAAACATCGCAGTGGGTCTTTAAACGTACCGCCATGATTGTATAAATTTAACATTTCATAATGAATCAGACTTTCTTACAATCTTTTAAACTGGTCATGATCAACATTTCTTCAGGTTTTTTTCAAGCAGTTTTCTTTGGCTTCTTTTCAAATTAGTCTCAGTCCGTCACCAGATGGAAACGCAACACATCGCACATACAGTGTTGTGAAGACTAATTTAAATTGGGACATTTAGGCTCTTTATTACAAGCAGCCCGTCACACAGTCACAATTTGTTCCCAGTTTATCAACTGAATCTATTAAAAACACCAAAAATAGTGATACAGTCATAAAAAATGTCATTTACTGCCAATAAAATTATTACCAAAAAGTTTTTAGAGGAAATCTTGACAGCAGTTAATATGTGACTGTCCTATACTGTTCATCTGGTGCTGACATTTCATCTTTCATCATTCACTTTTCTAATGTTTTAAGCTAAATGTCTTGCCATCAAATATAAGAGATAGACAGCAAATAAGTACAGAAACAGGTAAAGACTAAAGAAATCTTTCAGATAGACTAAAGGACCCTTAACCACTTTAAAGGCTTAGAAGAAGGTCAGACTCTGGAGGTAAAACAAAAATGAATGAAGGGTCATTGAAACATTTTGTGCACTGCAGTGAACACAGATTCTTTTCACCTGCCACTGCCATGAAAACAAAGGTTCAACCATCTGTCCACCAAGTCTCCACTCAGTTCCATGAATGATTTGGACAGATTATGGTGATTAGTCACTGTGAGATCAAGCCAGTCATTTATATAACCCTGTCTGCAAGGTCATCTGCTAGATTAGGCCAGCTGACAAGATGGGATCACGCATTGGCTTAGGTTACGTGGTATGCATGTGTAAACAATGTCAGATCAAGCTGATTTGTCATAATAAATGGCAAGAAATGTTTTGTTTTGTAGCATACAGAGGAGCTAGGGGTTAATGTGAAAGAGATTTCCCATCCCTGCAGACGTGCAGACTGCAAGTTGCGGCCAGTGACTCTTATCACAACTTTCTGTTAGTTCTGAAGAGCTTTCACATGAACATGCACATGCTTTTCTTCTCAACACAGCAGCTTAGGATTTAGCCAATTTAATGCTAAGTCACCTGGTTGGCATCGCAACAAGTGAAAAAGACTTTAGGAAGCAAATGTTGAACATATGCTGAATTCTGGTTAACAATATGATGAGTTGCTTTGTTTCAGTAATACAATTCCATTAACCAGGGGGCATTTCCTGTTTGTTTGAAGTAATCTTCTTTTAAAAAGCCCAGAAAGCCTCCAAAGAAGGGCAAAAATGCTGCAGGGCTGCCAGGTCTGCAGAGTTTTGATTGCCAGTTTAATGGTAAAATGGTATTCAAAGTAAGTCGGTCATAGCAAATAAACAGATTATAAAATTAACTATTAAGCTTTAAAAGAAGCCTTTGTGCCACTTTTGGCCTGATCTGCTTTGCAATACTTACATCGTTAAAATCTGCATAAGGGATGAAGATAAAATCTTCAGCAGTTGTCATATGCAAAAGTGGTAATGAAGTATTACTGCATACATTTTTTTTCAGCTACTCTATTTTTTGATTATTTTAAATAAAATAAACTCGTGTTCAGGCTTTGGAATCCGAGTTCCTGCATGCAAGTAATTAACTGACTCAGGGACACCGTCTCTACTGTGACATGAATGTAAACATTTTAAAAGGGAATTGAAAAATTATATGGATTTTTTTTAAAGAACTTTAATTTTTTTTAACTTTTCTTTGACTATAACTTCATCTTTAAAAAATTTTCAGTCTCTTTCTGAGTTTTGAGAGAGTTTGCTATGCAATGTGCCTTGTATCCAAAAAGAGTAGAAAGAAGGAAGACGCTCATCATTTCCTGTTTTCAGAGTTCTTTCCTTTCACTCCTCTTCTTTTAAATTCACTCCCTCCTTTCTCAACTTATCTGATGCTTTAATCCTGTTTGTCTCATTGTCTTAAAGCCTCCTTATCTCACTATAGGTGGTGTTACCACTGAGGGTGACTTTGAATAAAATATATCTGGAGGACAATGAGAATAAATCAAAGGCACTTTATTATATTATATTTTTAACTATATTTTAAAAAAAAACTGATTTTTTTATGTTTCCAAAATCCTATACAACTCCAGTCCATATCTCATTGTCCTGATGAAGTTTAAAGGTTGAATTATTGCTAATATTTTAGGATTTGTCGCAAAGTTTGAAAATGCAAGTCCATCTGAGTTAATTCTAAGAGAATCACTAAATAAAACAGATATTTTAAAGGATCTGGTTGTTAAAGAGACTTTAAATGTAGAAATATAAACAGTGATGCATCAGAAGGGTTTTGATAACAGAAATCAGGTACTGCTGCACTTTTTGGAAGGTGTTGTAGCTTTACTGCTCTGCATAGCTGTCAGATGCAACAGCATTAGTTGGATTAGTAGGAATTTTTTGTAAATATTTTCAAAAATCTCTCAGAGCTGACTTATGAGACAAGTACAAAATGAGACAATTAAAAGGGTCAAAACACCAATTTCTGGAGAAAAAAAAATCAGTTATCATTCCTATAATCATACATTATTCAATAATAAACCTCCCAAACACCAGAAAATACTAAAAGCTGCTCCTCTGAAAATGTTCTCAGGATGAGTGCCTCTCTTTAGTTTCTCATTGGACTGAAACTATTCATGAACAGCATTCGCAGTGGACTTTCTAAAACATTCAATGTTTATTTTATTTAACAATAAATGTTTCATTGAGCTGCATTACCTCCTCTGCCGGGGAGTCCTGATCAAGATGAGCATGAGCAGCAAAATAAGACAAATTTAGGAGCGATTGGCGGCCAAACTGATTAAAATGAGGGTAAATTACAAACAAACTGAAACATAATTAAGATACTGACTTACGTGACTAAACCAGAACTACAGGACTGGCATGGCAGTAAGCCAGATGACATGGTCTCTATTGAGGCAGGTTTATCAGGAAATAAAATCCCAACAGATTTTTTTAGGTAGTTATGAAACATCTTTTAATCAATCTATAAAGTTTATGCAAAAAAATCTTATCCAACTTCAAAATAAAGGTTTTTGTAGCCAAAAATCAGACTGATTTGTCACCTGATGAAGTATAAATCTGTCTCCATGTTTGACAAGTAAAAAGACCTCCTGCTCTTCATACAAGACCTTGTATGGCAGAAGTCTCTCCTCATTTTTTTTGCTTTGTGAATATAAGAGCTCCTCGAAAAGCTGCCTGCTGAACACTCACACACACACATGCTCTTTTCTCATTTTTCCAGACCCTTGTGTTTTAGGGTCACTCACACACACAGTAGTTTCACTCAGGACAAGCCAAAAAACCAGCTTATTCCAGCAGTTACAGTCAGTCCCAGCACATTCGGAGCATTAACAACATGAAGGGGATTTGGTAAACAAACTCATGTGAAATGCAGTTCGCATGGCTTCACGTGGTCTTAACTTTATTTCAAAACAAAAAGTCATTTCCTAAGAAAAATGTTATTTCCAAATGTGCTTTGCGTTGCTTCTTTCACCTTATTTGTCCTGTCAGCACTTTTTCAACTCGGTTACAATGGCCCCGTCAACACTTCACAATAAAGTTGTAGGAGGAAAAGAATATTTTGGTACACGAGGATTTTTGTTTTCCATGACCATGCTTAGTTACTATGATTACCTGATGACACGGCTGCAGTGACATGCAATAAGAAGACAAATACAGGAGGGAAATTCTCCTTGTGCATTTTATCCTAAATTGTCTATATTTGTGTGATGCTGCAGGAAAGCAACTGTTGCTAAGAAAACATTTTGAAATTAGTAGATTTTTTTTTATATCAGCAACAGGTTTTACTGCACTCAAGCTACTTCTCATCCCTAACATGTTTGCAATGCCCATTTCAAACAAAAACAAAGTTAATTTCATGGCGCAAATTTGATCAGATCAGCAAAAAAGTTTAGATTAAGTGTCTCTTCTATGATAAACTCAGCAAGACTTCAAAATCAAAGACCTGTCTGCTTCAGTTTTATTTATTTCAAAGGACTAATCAGCACATGTTGTGCCTCCCAGTCAAAATCTATTAGCAGGAGTTCAGACATGTCCTGTTCTTCAAAAAATAGGCTAGGGCAGCTAAATCGGTGCTATAATTAGAACAAAAACATCCATCGCCTCTCCTGTCTGATATCACAGCAGACAACGCTGAAACAAGGTTACAGGAGTAAAAAAAAAAAGGTGCAGATCATTTTGCACCAATTCCCTTTAGGTTAATTCTGAATTAGAGCACAATCTCCTTTAAACAAATATGACTGTATATGTGCAAAACATCACAGATCAACAGCCGTCCTTCAGATACAAAAACTGGAAGCGTTTAAAAGACTGGTTCCCTGTGGCGGTTCATCCTGGGTGAGCAAGTCAGGAGTCATAGCAGCCAGAGTGACCAACCCATAAATGGCTCCTTGGTTATATAAGGTAGGTAGGTCACTGAGGGGGGAAAGAAATGTAGACGGAGAAGCACCAAACGGAGCAACAAGGGAAAATACTTTTAATTAAAGATTATGGTGGGTTCAGGGTTTTATATTATTAGTTATTTAACTCCTGTTCAGTTAAAACCTTCTACATCTCCAGTAAAAGCCTGATGGCTCTCTGCATAGACTTATCTTAAAGATGAGTGCAAAGGACTGACTGAAAGTCTGTCCCTCAGTATGATTGTGTCCAACTGCATGTGGACTGTGAGTCAGAGGACAAACCAGATAATCTCCTGGAAAAAGTCCATGTACACAAGGTGAGCAGGAGTTAGGATATGTGCTGCGGCATTTAATCTGCCAGGAACTCTTTTGAATAAGCCCGAATGTTTTCAGGACATATGGCACTGTTTCCATACAGATTTATGTCCCATTCTTTCAAGCAATGTTTGAATTTTTGCACATTTATTGGATTTTAACAGTAAGAATCTAGATGGTGAGCAAAACTGGTGCAAACCATTAATATAAAAAAATCTGCTAATTTTAGTTACTTTATTGCTTATAAATGCAACATCTTGTGAGGTAAAGAAAAAAAAAAAAATCACACTTGTATCACTCTTCTTCTAGTTTAACAGCTACTGAGGCTAGCGAGTGTTTGTTCTCACACAGAAGCATCAGTTACACTTCCAGAGCTGAAGAAATGGACAGCCTCTGAAAAACCTTCTAACATGACCAAGTTTAATCTACTAATAACCAAACATTGTCAAACAGTTTGTCATCAAACTGAACACGGACTCACCTATCTGAAGCAGAACGGGTGTCACCAACGCCGTTTCCATGGCGTAGCAAAACTCTCGGCCAAACATCACAGCCCCGTGCATCACCCATCTCTTCAAAGGGATCCCATCGATGGACCCTTCGCTGACTGACTCCTCCCCTCCTTGTCCACCTCCTCCGCCCCCCAATCCATCCGCCTCGCCACCCGCTGCACCTTTCTCCTCATCTGGGCCTGATGCTTCTTTGGCGCCGATCCCGCCAACCAGAGATCCGACCTGCATAGTGTCAGCCTCTGTGTTCTGGGGAGGCATGGTGGATGGCATGCAAGCAACAGGAAAACAAGCGCTCCTCCTCCAACACAAAAAGCTCTGACTACAAAACACCACTAACACGTTCTTACTTCTATTTTTTTTGTTTCTTGTAGCTACTTTAAAATTAGCAGTGATGTAACAAAAATAGTTTAAATCCTAACCAGTAGATGTAATTGGCTGGTTAATTAGTTACTCTAACTTCAGTGTTCAAGGAATCTTTACATTTACATCAGAATAAACATAAAATAGAAATTTAAATGCCTGTGAATGCTAAAGAACTACAATCAACAGATCTAAAATCTTCAGATATAAAAAGGCTTAAAAGGAAAACAGCATTCAGTTGTCCTCCAAACAAGCTGTCCTCCCAAAATTACTTTAACTTCAAATTAAATCCTTCTTGATTTCCACCCACAGTTTAAAAAAGTAAATCGGCTTTTCCAAGGCTTGTAGAAAACTTTCAAATATTAGGTAAGCAGTTGCTTTTCACAGGAAGAGTGAGTGGTACATTCGTGCATTTGCTCCTTCATGTGTATTTGTTAGGTGCATGAAATGATGCCTGAAATATTCTTCTATTTGGTTTGTTAGTATTAAAGTGTCTGCACGTGTTTTGTGTGTGTGTGAGTGTGTGTATGTGTGTGTGTGTGAAGGGGTGTTTTATGGCTTTTTTGTCATTGAGGTTTTCCTCCTTTTTTCCAATTTACTGTCTATTCCAAGCAGTAAAAATCCATATAGAAGACCACTCGGTGAGTTCCAGAGTCATTTTGTGTATATGGGGCTGGATGGAGGGTTGGATGATAGTGTGGATGGGGGCAAGCAACAGGCCGTTGTGGGAAGAGGAAGGGGGAGGAGGGCGAGTGGCGACGATGGTTGAAGCTCCTGTGAAAATCCCCATCGATCGGCTGATCAATCTGGAGGAAAAGACAAAGACAAAAACAAACAATTGTAATATTTTTGCATGTCAACTGGAACAAGGTGCAGGAACATGAGAAATTTTAGTTGCATGTGGATACAAGAGGTTCAAAAGCTACAGAAAATGTTTGTTTTGCAAAATATTTGAGTTCATATGGACACGAGTAGCAAGAATGTGTTAGCAGATTATTAGTTAGATTAAATGGTAAAATGTAAATGGTAAATGTCCTGTATAGCACTTTTCTAGTCATTCAGACCACTCAAAGTCCTTTAACGCTACAAGTTTTACATTTACCCATTCACACAACCCGATATGTAAATCGGGGGACAACATGGGGTTCTTGCCCAAGGACACTTCAACGTGTGGTGGTCGATGCCGGGATCGATCCGCCAACCTTCCGATTGGATTGAAAGACGAGCACACCATTGTTTTTCTTGTGAAATTACCAATAAGTTTGATGTGTCACATGACCCTCTTCCTATTGAAAAAAACTAAAGTTAGATCCAAGATGGCCGACTTCAAAATGGCCACCATGGTCACCACCCATCTTGAAAAGTAAACTCCCTCATATAATGTGCCACAAACAGGACGTTAATATCACCAACCATTCTCATTTTATTAAGGTGTATCCATATAAATGGCCCACCCAGTATAATATTGACATTTACCTGTCACAGACTGGCTTTTGGGGGGGGGCGGGGTCCTCATTTGATCCAAACAGATCTAACATTCCTGGATTGCAGCTTTAACATCCACATTTTGTTTTTCCCCAAAGAGTAAAAATCCAAAACTTACATTCTTCTTGATGAACTGTGTTGAATTCACATCTTTTGCGTCGTGTTTAAAGAATCCTTCCAACTACTGGTTGTATTGCCTCATTTATGAGAAATGTGGTGGATTTTTATCCACTTTTGACACTTAGATGCACATGTTTTTTAAATCTGTAAGCGTTCCACACACAAATGCCCTCTCCCATGAAAAGAGTTCATTTTTAAACAGCGTTATTGGTTTTAGCACATGATTCATCCTCACAGACACTTGGATCATCTTTCTAACTGAATAGAAGGACTGAAAGAATGCCATGTCTTTTATGAACTGAAACATTTTCAAACTGAGCTACTGTTCTGAACAGAGGGCTTATCTGTAGCAAGAATAAACAACAAACATTTACATGGAAAAAAAAAAAAAAAAAAAAAAAAGAGGGAAAGCCATTGGCTTCTGATATCCATGACAGAGAAAGAGAAAAATCTGCTGCATAAAGTTTGATAGTCTTTTTCACTTAAAAAGAGGTGATTTGATCTTTTTGAAGTGGAGTGGTTTGGAACTGGTTATGAGTAGTTAGTACCTGCTGTAGAAAACATCTAAAGCGATTTAAATTTGGAAAATCAGGCAGAAATTCTCCTGAGAAATCAAGCTAACGTCTATTCAAGAAAGTTCATTTAAGGCTGTATTCACACCTGATAGTCCGTTGGACTCGGTTCGATTGGGGACCAAAATTGCAACATTGGTGTCGTTTTTAGCTGGTGTGGTTAGGAGGATGTTTACATCCCCTCCTGTGGTGGCGCTGTGGTGTTACTGCACTTCTTGGTTGTAGAAGGGACTCCTTCTACAATGAAACGTAAACAAACATGAAGTGGCAGCAGATTCTGGTGGTTTTGGGATCGATCACTATTCTACAGCAATGGGCTCAGGATGAGCAGATAACGAGCCAGAGGACTGCACGAGGTGGCTGAGACGGCTCCGAATGTAACAGCATGTGATGAGAAGGCGATTGTGCAACTTCACAGCACTGATGTTCTCGTTATATAGACGTTGGTATGGGTGGTTATTTATGTTGTATTTACCCAGGATGTTCTGCAAGATATATACCGCTTCCTGCTTTTGGTTCTGTCCCGGTCCAGTTGCATACACACATGCAATCAAACCACACCAGAGTTTGTTTCAATCAAACCGAGACCAATGTTTTAAGGTGGATTCGAGTCCATTTGTTTGGTCCAAATCAGAATTCGATATGGCCGTTCACACCTCCCCAAATGAACCGGATTTTCTGGGCAAACGATCTAGATTTTGATTCAAGTGGAATAAACAGGGCTGGTGTGAATGAACCCTTAAAATTTCACATATTTAGAAAACAAGTCAAACTTACCAAGGAGTTAGCAAGGTTAGATATTTTTACACTTTTTTTTACTTTTTCACAAAATAGATGTTTAACTTGTAATTATTTTCTCAAATGAATGTTTGTGTATCGGCAACTGCAGAGAATAAACATTTGTGATTGAAAAAGTGAAGCTAATCTTTGAGACAAAGTTCTTTTGGAAACATGACATTTGCTATTAAAATATTCCCAAATCTGTCGAGCAGATAGCTAAACCCTAAACGTTAGATTGAATTTCTCCCCGATGGATTCGACACAGGAGGTGACGTCGCCTCTACTCCATTCATTTTCAAAGGGACACGCACGACAAAGCAATGATTGCAAGTCTCCGTCCTGCTAAGGGAAATGCAAAAATCCTGCACGTGAACTTTTGCATTAGTGCATGTATCATGCACACACGCAGGCCTGCAACACGATCCCAGAAAGTTGGGAAAATCGCTGTCACTCAGATGAGGACCAATCAGCGGACGTTTCATTGACTGACCAATGAGCTGACAGGATGTTACTCGGTCAAACTGATAGTCGCCATGTCACATTTTGATCAGGATGAGCAAAGTCAGAACTAAGATTTTTCTCAACATATACATATAAATTTACTCAGCATATTTCACCCCTGAACTGCTTTGATACCAGAAAATTCCCTCCAATCTGACAACCAATCAAAACCACAGAAGACTCGCAATTCACCCTGGAACATAGTGCGTCACTGGCTTGTGTCGCTAATCGTTGTTGTTTGACAAACCCATAATTTCCAAAACAAAAATTGCTCTGAATGCAGTCTACTTCAAAAAGATACTTCATTCAACTCCATTTAAAAAAAAACAGAAATGGCTTTAAACTTAAGTAAACCTTTGGGTGTAACTGGATTAGACCTGACTTGTACTTATTTCTACCACACAAATAACATGAACACGCCTGCACAGAATCAGGACTCTTTTCCGGTTAGGGGAGGAAAGGCGAGTGGAGGGGGGGAGGGGCTGAACAGGTGGACGGTGGGAGGAATAAGTAATAAGTAATCAAAAAGAAAAGTCATTTGGGAACAAGATAGAATCGAGTCCTGCAAACAGAGTGATAAGGCTGACAGATGGCGAGATAGAGGTTGAAAATATTCATCTTCCAGCCATTTGCTACTTTTTCTTCATCTCCCCTCTCAATTATTCAACACTCTCAGATGTCGTCATTAAAATTTACCACTCACTGAAGATGGTGGTGAATCTTTTATCGAGTATAAACAGACAAGCCCCTCCTTACCTGACCTCACACAAACGCATAGACTGCAGCAGATTACATAACAGGCTGTGTCCTTCACAGACTCACATCCACGCAGAACAAACACATTTACACTTTCTTCTAAATACACTTTAAAATATAAACATCAGGGAGGAAGAATGAGATGTTACACAACATGCTATCAACAACATGTGGAAGTCTGGTTGATCTCTAGAAATAGTTCATATGAGACGGAAGCACGAGTTGTGGTTAAAGTGGGAATCATAAGAAAATCTCAACAGGGTGGAGATGCTGCAACCATGTGCAGATGGGACGTTTAACAAACTGCACACAGACGGTAAACACAAAATTAAACTGACTTGTACCAAATTTGTCAGTGAGGACTGATTTCCTCGACTCCAAGCTGCAAAGACACATTTTTAATTTGAAAATAATTAACATTATTCAGATTATATATAACTTATATATACGTTTGTGAACCCATAACTTAAACTTATAATAGTTTGATGTTTAGTTTTTTTCTTTAAAGCAAAAAATGCAAATGAATCTTTATAATCTTTACAATTATATCTAGACATGTAATCACATACAAAATTTATTTTTTAAAAAAAGGGTAGTTTTGTTGGTGGGAACTTTTAATATACAACTTGCGTTAATTAAAACTGCTAAGAAATGAGGTGCAGTCAAGACTCATAAATAAAAATACTTTTAATAGCACAATAATTACACTGTTTTTAAATTATGTAAAAAGTAAAGCTTTCATGAGCTATAAAAATAACTTGTCAACAAGGATGTTTGTTTTCACTTTGAGATCCTGTGTGAGTCACCATAATAAAATGTGATCCTGCAGCTTTTTAATATAAAAAAAGAGACTATCATAAAGCGTTAGAGTCAAGATGATGGTTGTAGTACAAGAACTTATGTTCAGACAGTGAAAATGGAAAGAATTGTAAACATGTTGACAGACTTTGCTGCTTTGAGTCACTGCCAGCATGCTGGTGAAGGGAAACCTTAATTACAGCTTCAAACTTTGTTGGAAACATTTATGTGAGAGTTTACTGAACAAAGTTTTGATGCTTTAATCAACATGATATAAAATATCTAAATGAAAGAATATAATTATTGTGAAAATCCTTTTATTATAAAGCTTTACTGGGGTTTTTAATGTGTTTTTATTGACAAACTAAAGATGGGACACCTGCTGAGTGTAACGAGTCAGTTCAGTCTATAAACAGGAAAAGTTGATTGACAGGAGAGACAGTTAGTTTAGTGTGTGCATTTCAGTTTTGGGGGTAGCCAAAAATATTCATGCGATACTGGAAATTAACTGCCACCATAATAAGAGTTCCTCCGGGAATGAAAGATATTCTGTCGGTTAATGCTACCGCTTGTAAAACGCTACAAAGATCATCATGTTGTTGCAAGAGTTCATGAATAAAAGCTGCATTTTCATTGACTTATAATTGATAGTTACATTTTTAATATCCTGTTAGTTTAACAGAGTTGGTTTTACAATCTTAATCTACAAGATATGACCCAAATAAACAAAACAAATGAAGGGTTTTGTATCTTGTTCTCATAAATGGACAGTATGATCTGTTTCTGCAGAGAATTTTATCTGCTGAGGCATCAGCACACAAGTAGAACCAGTTAGCCTCCCCATTGTTTATATGTGTGTTTGTGCATGTCTGGGTGTCTGCAACATGAGTTCAACTCATACAGAGTTACACTTCTGGGAGAGTCACATTAAAAGCATTGAAAGGGACAGAAAGGAAGAGAAAACAAAGAAGATTGTAAATTAAAAAAAAAAAAAAAGATGGCTGACAACTGAATTTCTGCTCAGACAGACAGAAGTCAAGGCAGAAAGGAGGTACGACAGGGTGATGCCTGTAAAGTTCAAGGAGAGGGACAAATTAAGAGTCCCATCGTCTCCTGTGTCTCACACATCAACACACACTGACACACACTGTACACACAGGTCTATTTTAGTAAGTGTTTATTCTTGTGCCAGAACGGATTACCTGTCACACTGAGATGAAGATCAAGACAAGATTTGCTTCTCCTTCACACAACATGTCTTTCCCCTATTTTTCGATTCTTTTAGATTCGTTATCTTTCCATTTTTCACATTCAGGACAGATAATATTACAGAGGACCGAGCAGGAAGGTACATTCTCTGCATTGTTTTTTGTTACGCAATGAGACACATTATAATTTAATGCTGAGTGAGTCAAGGTTGCAGAGATGAACACAAGATGCTGCATCAGTAATAAAAAGAGGAGTTCACAGTAAATTAAATGAAATTAGAAATTTGTTTAGAACTGTCCTACAACGTCCTCTTAAATTAAGATGACCATAAAAATAAGAAACGTATATTATGTGACAGTTTTACTTCCTATACAGTAGGGCCCGACCGATATGGATTTTTTGATACCGATACCAATAAAGACTTTAGAGCAGGCCGATAGCCGATATAATGGCTGATAAATCCATCCACCAGAAAAAAATTTAAAAAATATTACTGAAAGCTAAAACACTGCATTCTAAGCTCATTCTTAAGCTCATGTCATTTATTTACATTTTTAACTGGGCATTCTCATTAATGGAGATGCAGAAACACATATATGACAAAAATAAATCAATAAAAAAAATATCGGAAAATATCGGCAATTTTTTACCGATAGCCGATATCACCCTGGACCCCCGATAATATCGGCCGGCCGATATATCGGTCGGGCCCTACTATACAGCCATGTTTTCTTTATTTAAAATGTAATTTTAGGATTTCCTTTAAGCCAATAGTTATTAGGGAAATACATATTCAAGTCAAGACATTATATAAATGAAACAACAAAAAAGCAAGAGAAAAAAAAGTTCGTGATGCAGAAGACGTCAATTATTTTCAATATTACAATAATTTTGGTGCATTTCAGCATAATTTATATCAAACATTCACAGATTTGATAAAACAGAAAATAACTTTTTGTTTATTTAATTGTTGGCTGTGTAGTTACAGAAACGTCTGGAAATGACAGACTTTCCTATGTGGGATCATTCAAGGAGATTAAGGAGAGAAACGAGTTTGTTAATCCAAGAAACCACAGCTGTAAAACAACCTTTGCTTATGTTTAACTTATTGTGGATATAACCCAAATTCCATTGTCATACATTTAAAAAAATACAGATTGTATCACTGTAAACTCAGGGGCTAAAGCGAGTATGAAAAAAAAAAAAAGTATTTGAATGACGTGTGTTTGATTTCTGATTTAAATTTTAAAGGATAAAGACACAAGTGTGGAAATTACAAAAAAATATGTTTTTAATCTTTTCCATCTATCATTGTTGCACATTTCAAGGAGCTTAGTCACCCAACTCTTAAAAAAAAAAAAAACAAACAAACAAAAACAACGCCACCACTACTTGAATCCTAACATAAATATTGGAGTCACACACCAGTGAGGCACGTGAACACATGCAATACAACTTAGCACTGTCCTAAATAAAGCTGGATATAGATTACGAAGGCTGAAGACCTCAGGATCAAGTTCACATATTACTCAGACTTGGATATTTTCTTACTTTCTGAGTGGCACATCAAGAAAAGTCACAACTTAAGTATTTCGTTGCAGTAAGAGGCAAGAATTTTCCAGATAAACAGTCTCAGTGATCACAATAATATCTGTGGAATCCTGTCAGGTTAAACAGATATGTCTACACCAGAGCCAAAGAGGATATTATGATCTACTTTCATAACATCTTCCATAAGATCTCAGGTGGGAGGGGCACATTCTGTGCAGACCTTTATTATTGAACCAGGTCGGTTCATTTAATTCAAGTCTGTCCCTGTTGTAATTCTTGATCATGTGTACATGCACTACATACAGCAGTATGCAAGATTTTTCCACTAGTAATCAGTTTTTATAACACAGTTATCAAAATGAAAACTGAGTAACATCTACAGAGCTGACCTGAAAGAACCATCAACTTTACCAAAAAACATCTTGATGTCTGTCAAAACATTAGGGAAACTAGTCTGTGGACTGACGAGACACAATCTGGTGCAAAATTAACACTGTTTGTCAAAAAAGAACATCATGTTTCCAGTAAAACATGGTGGTGGTGGTGTAATGGTCTGGGGCTGCTGTGGTTCCTGAAGGATGAGGTCAGGTTCTGACCTTAATCTTAATCCCACTTGGGTTTTGTAAAGTTTTTGCAGTAGCCTATTGGATTTAAATTGACTAGTTTTCCACATAGTGTAAAATTGATAACTTTATTCTTAACATAGGACATCATTTAAAAACTATTATGTATTTACTCAGGTTCTCCTTGTGGATATTAAAATGTGTCATGACAAAAAAGTAAAAAGACTGAAGAAATCTGAAAGGGGGCAAATACTTTTTGACAGGACTGCAACTAACAGATTCAATTTAATATAAAATGAGTTAAATTATGTATTAAATTAGTTACTGAAATTGGGAAAAATTATAGTTTTGGTAAAATGAACTGCTCATATTTCATTTGAATCCAGAAATAAGTTTAAAACCACTTAACAGCTTAAATAGTTGAGGGCTGTGCGACATTGTGACCTTTTGTTTTAAGACAAAAATAATAGAAGTTTAAGCTTATTACAGTTAAAAGTCTCAGATCGGCACTGCGGTGAGCCTCCCACAAGTAAAAACACACACACACACACATACATCTCAGCCTCCATGGAGGACAAATAAACCCCCTCAACAAATCACAGATGTGTCAAAGATTCAGACGGCACACAGACACTTTAATGCTCCGATGGAGCAGACTGGGTTCTAAAGAACAGGAACCAGATTCCCAGATGACGGAGGCGGACTGGATAAGTGCAGCATAGTGTCGTTCTGCTGCAGTGCAGTGAGCGCAGGACGGAGGGGGTTGGGGGGGCACATGTGTATCAACGTGCACCAGCATCAATGACAAATCCCCTTCCCATAACACAGCTTATATCACTTTATTGGCTTTTATGAATATGATGTAATGTAAGTGCTGTCCACACACTCAGGTTTAAAAACTCAGACTTTGTTTTATCCCGACTTAAAAGCTCTAAATACATCTGCCATTAAACCATCAACCTTGACCTGAGAGCTGCCCTCTCTCGCTCTCACAAAACACATAAACTCTTTAAATCACTTTAACCCTCGACTGTCATCCTGAGAATCCTGTTTTTTTTAATGATCAGCTGATTAATAGTAGTCCAGAGGATCATTCTACTACAAATCAGCTGATCAGATCCAAGAGTTCTCGGCTTCCAGGTGAGGTCGACCTCATAAAAATCCAAAACATAAAACAATCACGCTGTGAATTTGATAGCAGCTGGATGAGTCTGAAGGGAGAATTTGATGCTTTTCTGACATAAAAAAAAAAAAAAAAATGGATCGGGGAACATATTTGTTTTACATTTAGGAAGCCACAACTCAACACACGGCAACGTGTTACATACATGTGATGTTTTTATTACAAAAAAGCCATTAAGTTATCAAAAATGAGCATTTCTCCATGCAGTGAACGATGTTTTGATGGAAAGAAGTAGCTGAAGATCGATTAGCTGACCAGATTTCTGCCATGACAGGTGGTTTAAGACCAAGTCACCATCCATCTTACACTCCAGCCTAAAATGTAGCAATAGCCTGAAAGTTTGTCACCCGTCTAGAAAATAAAAACTAAAAAGTTAAAATTTGAGTCTCACCAGTAATTTGATAGCGTTTTTCTGTCCTTGTGGTCCCCGAGTGGTGAATTATCTATTTGTGGATAACAGCAAGTCCCTCACAAATCTTCAAAACAAGGGTGTGTGTTGTTTTCCCCTCTCTGCTCGTGGTTTGACTCCATGTTTTCTTTGTTTGATGTGTGTTTGGGTCTTTGCTTGGCTTTTTGAACCAGAGTGTTACTGTCGCTGTCAACACGAGCTGCATATAGTGTTAAAAACCTGGATAGAGTGCAGTCGTCCTCAGAAGCGATGTCACCTCAAATTTGAGCGGATGGTGTTAACTTGACTTACTAAAAAAAGAGTCACATGACACTCTGATCCACTCATCCATCCAATGAGTCGTTAGGGTCGTTGGTACTTGTGAAAACCAGAATGTGAAGTGTTTCAGTCACGTTTCAAGGTGTGAATGAATGAGCAGCAGAGTCAGGGTTGATACCTGAGATCAACTCCTTTGTTTTAAGCTGGTATTTTCCATCGCTGCTCCATATCGGCCTTGCAGTGTGATTAATGTTGGTCTTTTCTGTTGTTTTCCACATCTTGTCTACAAAACTCCAAGTTCTTGATGATGTCACAGGAGTTTTACCAACAATTTGAACACGAGCCAAACATTCAAACTGGAGTAGACTGTGCAGCTAGCAGCAGCTTGATCATCCTAATGATTATTTTTAACCCAGATAACTAATAGGCTGGCTAGTTAGCACTCTGGCTGGCCTACATACAAACTGCAACCAGTTCCCACCCAGATTATAACAACACACACACAGCGCGCCAACTTACAGACTCCATTTATGATTTTGGCTAGTTATCCACCGTTAGCTTTCCAAATATTGCTGCATGTTTCAGATACACGTGAAGCAAACTAAAGATCCTCAGAGTTGAAAACAAGGGGATACAGATACAGACTAGCTTGTAGCAACAACAGCCTGAGCTGACGTTTTGTGGACTCCGAGGCCTCAGACACAAAAATTATTGAAACGTGACATCTAATGTCTAGACACTAGATTTCAATGTGGTGTCTGATATCATGTCAATTTGAAATCGTTTTATGTAATCTGATGACCCAAAAACCTCTATTCTCCCGATTTTCAGGCTAATAGGTGACTATCAAACACCGCATGTGTAAAAGGGTTTTTAACTCCTGCACGTCTGGAGGTTTTTGAGAACAGCGCTGACCCACTTCTGCCCCTTTAGTCGTGCTCCTCCAGGTTAACCTCACCACATACACAAACCTTAAACCTCATCACACATCAGTACCCTCAACCAAATCCCCCCCCACCACCACCTGCATCCTGCCATTCTGACCCTGTGTGTGTGTGTAGCTGTGCTCCCCCTCCTCCCTGAGGCTTTTACCCACGAGGGACCTGCATGTCACATAAAAACAAAGAAGAGCATGCAAAGAGGTGACGCAGAGTGACTAAATGCTTTTCTTGCATGTGCGTTTCCTCTTTTGGGCAAACAATGTGTCCAAGAACTGCCCATCACACTCGAAAGTTTCACATCTTCCTGGTATTTAAATAAAAATAAAACCCTAAAGCTGCCCCCGAGTCGGCTCATGCCTGCTGAAAACACATCAGCTCACCACAAGAGCCTGCTGACAGAAGCCCAACACTGATGTTTTTGTCTCTCAACCAACACTGTTTCACATCAGCACATTTGACGGCGAGCCAAGAGGAATGATTACTACATGCACAGACCTGTTTGGGACAGTACTAAAGCGGAGGACGGTATGTTTTGACCCTGCCCCAAACAACTAATGGAATATTCCACAGCACAGTCATCCACCCCACCCCACCCCCCCACGCACACCCTGGCCGTACTCGTTCTCACACAACATGTTCTACGCTGATAAAATAAAAAGTGAAGATAACAGCGGTGAACTATTTGACCTACATCTCTCTGCTGTATTTACTTACCTTTAGCAATAAAAACATTCAGATATATATATTTACATACATATACAGGCATTTTGTCAACACAGAACCATTTGATATAGTTTCCATTTCTTGTTCCACCTTTCATGTTTTTCCTTTTTCATATAAATAAAAAAAAAAAACAATTGGTAAGAGAAAAATAAATAAAATGTGACTGACATCATCTCCCAAACCCAGAGACACTGAGCATGAGATATAGAAACACACTGAGTTTAAAGAAAAAATAAATAAAAATGCTCATTACAGTTAGACTTTTATTCTGGTGAGTCAGAGCCGCCTCTATTTGACCAAATACATTTTTTTAAATCCCATTTAACACAACATGAACCTTTACAAATGATTAATATAAAATGTTCAGTCTGAATATTCCTAAACATCTGAGCAGCCATGTTTTTTTTTAATGCATGTTAATGTGATGCTGCTGAATATGAGCCCAACTCCTGCTGCTCATCCAGTTTGTGTAACCTTCCTCACTTCATCTTCTGTTTTCTGTTGCAAAACAACAAATAAATAAATAAATAAATATGTCTGTAGAAGACTGATCGAGTGCGTCTCTTTACTCCGAGTGTAGTATTAGTATCAGTGTTAATGACATTATTGGCACGCGGCCACTTTTCTTCTCTCCTCCTTCTTCCCGAGTCAACAAATCGCCTCTGTATGAGCGCATCATTCAGATGGTGTCATCTGTAGATACTCTGTTCACATCCACAGCTGAAACAATCACTGCACTGTCTGTTAATCTGAACATGTATGAACATATTTCAGATTATTCTACATCATCATAGTCACCAAAATTAACATGTGTGTTATATATTTTCTTTTATTTTTTGTGAAGATAAACAGTTTTAGTAATTTGAAGAATTTTTTAAATTAAATGTTACATATAAAAAAACTGACATTAGGTTTTTATAATCTTAATTGGATAAAATAAGTATTTGAACATTAATGAAGCAGAAATTAGGAGAACCGTTCTTCCTTTGTGTCAAAAAAAAAAGGAACAAATTAAGTTGCACGAGAAAAGTATTTAATTTCTTAGACAACAGGCTTCGACTGTTAAACTTCCACAGCAAACATTAAAGAGATAAGTGTTTGAGAAGAGGGTGTAGTATGTGTGCTTCCCCCCCAAAAGTACAAGGAAGCTAAAAGCAGCACCAGCGCAGACTCGCTGCCAGTCAACTCTGGCATCCGGTCAGCTTTTCTGTTAATTTCATTAAAACGCGTGGCTTCATCTCGTCAGACGATTATCTACTTAGAGTGAAGATGAAACTGGAGATACTCCAAAAAGGCTTTGGTAAAACCCCGAAAAACAAAGTTTTTTTTCCTTTTCTTGTTTCTGGTTATGATCTTGCTGTTTTTATGTTTTAAAAGAAAATGAAAGGCTCAGAAAAGTTCATGCAAACGCCAGATCGTTTTGTTCAGACACCTGAGCAGCACGGAAGTGAAAACCTCCCACGTAAAATAATGTTCTACATGAAGAGATCTGCTGCACATGTTGCTAAAAGTTCAAGGAGGTTCAAAAAAAGGTCATTTCATACAAATTTCAGGACTTTGTGGTTATTTCTTAAGTATTAACCTGTAATATGAAACATTTTATATCTAAAAAAACGTCAGCGTTAAAATTCAGGTGGTTCCGGCTCCTTCCGTCAGGCTGCTTCCGCAGCAGCTCGTTAACTTTCATTGTTCGAATTTGCTGGACTCAGATTGGCTAACAAACTAGCCTATAAGAGCAAAGAATACTGTTTCCTGCCCCGCTACACATGGCAACATCAGACGTCGTGTCTTCCTGTTTGCTACGTTATGCTACAGCTTTTAGCCAGCAGCATGCTAGGCGTGGTTTCAACTGTGAGAGCTGATGAATACTAACGAACAAAGGAGTTGTGATGAAACAGATACAGGCTGTTCAGACTCAGGAGAACTCGGGTTTTATCACCACCTGCGTAGTTTGAGAGATTAAAACTGAAAGAGAAGTTGTTGACCTGTTTTCACACCCACTATGAAGGTAAGAACACCTGTGGAGCTAAAATATTCAACAGAAACCTCAGAAAAAACATTTTTAATGGAAGGGCCTCTTAAAAAAAAAAAAAAGACTTTTTTGAAAATTTGTTGTTATTCCAGTCATTTCCATTTTCTACACCTGCTTGAACCTGTTTGGGGTTGTGGGGGAGTGGTTTCTACTTCTAATGGTTACTGGACGAGAGGCGGAGTTACACTCTGGACAGATGCAATTTTACGCAGAACGCTCCCAGCAGTTCATTCTTGCTGCAAGGTCACAGCGCAGACCACCACACAGCAACCTTCACCCATACAAGCAACAAAAAGCTGATTAAAACTATCAAAAATACAAATATTAATTAATTTTGTTAAAAGTTTTGAAATGTCTTTGAACTGTTGACAAAAGAATCCAAAGTATGTCACATTTTCCAGGAAAAATCAGAAAGATGTTCATAATTTCCATTTTAACAACCTGCACTTACTGAGACACACAGAATCCTGAAGTGGTTTTAATGATATGCTATTAAACCAGAATTTTTTCTTATTTGTTAAGTGAATTTTATTTCTAATTTTGTTTTGTTTAGATTATGTCAAGAAAAAAAAACCCTTAGATAGATTTAGGAAAAGATCGTGCGATCAGAAGTCGTAATTTGAAAGAACTATCATCAGTCGGGATGTTATTTCTAATCTTCTAACCTTCCATTGTTCATGGTAAATTAGGTGGATCTTTAACATGTGTGGGTTAATTGGTTAATTGGTAAGCAACCACCCCCCCCCAACTAACGCAGCTTTAAGAATCTGTGCTCCTTCAGTGGATTTCTGTGCAACCAGCAACTTTCCTTCATTCAGTTTTTCAAAAACAACTTCCAACTCAATGTTCAACCCTTCATACAGACGCCTTCTTGCTGATGAAGATCTAAACGACGCTCTCGAATCAGAACTTCACAGACCTGCAGGTGCCCCTGATTTGACAGCAGGGTGAATAACGAACGTTCCATGTCTTAAACCTTTCCTTTTTAAACCGTGTCTCGATGACAACAAACGTGTAACGCATCAGTGCAAAACACTCTTCTTATCACAGTAAGTGACAAGGTTAAATGACCTGGAATAAAATATTAACGAAGCTGCAAGCCACAAGATAAATGGGACATGAAAAGAAACTAATGGCAGACAAAACAAGGAGGAGGAGAGACGACAGGAAGGAAAGTCAACTAACTGAGAAGTCTTTCTTATTAGAGTTTGTGCGTGTGAGATCTAGTGGAGATAAAAGGGTTGCTGATCACTCTGTGGTCAGAGAGAGAACAAACTTAAGCTCATAAAACACTGTTTTACTCATTCTCACAGCTTCCCTTGGATCTGTGCACCAAAACAACGGGAGTAGGATCTGAGCTCAGGATGTTAAAACTGATCCGGTGTCCGTATCACATCAAATTAAATCCGAGAACTTAATTTGATTTAAATCACTTTGACTTTCTGCACAATATTAACTGAATGCAAAAGTAAAATAATCTTCTTTACTGTGATATAAATTGGTGTTTTCAGCAAAGTGACTGACGTAATTATTGACGGCTCGAGACAACAAACTCTCTACTTGTTGTTTAAACAAGAGTTTAGCATCATAAAGACACTTAAAAGATCTTGTTGCAACAGACCAAGTTGAGTTTTTAAATCAGCTGATAACAAACCTCAAACTTAGCCACTTGTTTCCAGGTTTTGAGCTACTTTACAACAGGTAGGAAAATAAAAAAATAACTTAAAACCACCGGATAACATGTTCAGCTTAATATTAGACACTCTAGACGCCTCCGATGATCCTACACTACATTGAGCAACTTCAGTGGTACGGGTTGCGGCCGTGAGTGGGCGGTTCCTTTGCTGCTTTACGGCAACAGCTGTTTCTTGCAGCAGTCGCCATTCGCTCCTATAATGGCTAGCAGTTAACTTTTTAGGCTCACTGACCCAAGTTTGCTTTTCGTTGGCATCATATCGGAACTTAAATAATGAGAATAGTAACCGCTCCTTTCCACTGAACGCGCAACAGTTACTGACACGTAATACACGGCTGAGAACCGCTATTAAAGTCAATGAGACCGTTCCCACTTAACGCTAAGCAGCTTGCATGAAACGGGTCTCAGAAGCATGGTGTTGCGAGCATTACATTGCAGTTCTATTTTTTTTACACGATACGCTTCTAATACATCAGGAACAGGAAATCAGGTAAAATACCTGGAAGTTGTGTGGATTTCCGTTTGTGAGACTTCGAAAAAATATATTACCAGTGGCGGGTTTGAAATCAGTAGGTGGTGTGAAAATAAACCACATACCTTCTGGATACACGTTGTCGTCTTTCTCCCTGCTTGTTGTTGTGTGTACTGACGAAATCAAATCTCCTGGGTCCAGCTGGATTTAGTGTGATATGCGTGTGAAGCGCCCCTTGGGGGGAGGGGACGTGCGGCAAGCAAAACGCTACGTGCTGCCGACGCGCTCAGTGAAAAGAAGGGGTAATGTCTTCTGAGTCTGACAACATCATCATCTGCAAAGCCAGTTCAAGCAATAGCCGTCTGAGACGCGGTTGTTTACGGCAGTTGTAATTCCGTTTTTAACCACCGGGTGGGAAAAGTTATTTAGTACTGCTTTAATTTAGTAAATTTGCAGAAATGGGTGTAAATGGTCGCGGTCTGTTTTTTGTAACTTAAAAACTAAATAATCCACACTGATTTTTTTTAAACTAAAAGCTTAGAAAACACAGATTGTTGTTTTTTCTGTTGGAAGGCTCTAACCACCAAAACGAGTTTGTGGTGGGACCTCTCGTTTTTTTTGAGGAACCTGCGAGCTGAGTCAGCTTTCACTAAAACTCAGAGTGCACCTTCACGTGACATGAAAACAGATCTGGAGTCAGTGCGAGTCACTCCTAACAAGTCCATGTGCATTTGAGACATCTGAATCTTGTATATTACCTTCATACTTGTGTTTTTTAAACTGAATCTGCTACAATAAAATGGGAAGAAAACATTTCTTGAGTTGATATTTATAATAGTCTGGATTTTGTTTATGGAAATACAATAAAGTTCTATGTCAAATATTTGTGTGTGACTATTAAAAGGTCACTGTGTGTCTACATTAGATACATCATAGATACATGCAGGATTTGTGCACACACAGGGAACATCCATGTGACACTCTGCTTGTGACCACTGGTGTCTGACCACATTTGTTTGCTGATGCTGACACAGCAGCGGCTGCTGGCCAGAAAAAAACTTCATCAGGAGGAAGTTGATGGCTTTCACTTCAGCTAAATCTGCAGGAGCCTTAATATAACAAAAACTGAAACCTAAAACTGCGGCGTTAAGATTCCACAAACCTGACAAAGAAAAGGAAGAAGTGCACGCAAGATGTGCAGAATCTCTCAGGCGAATCAAAACCAAAATCATGACGCATCACAAAGTGACACACAGGAAGCAGAATGGAAACTAATTAGACTTAAAAGCCCTTAAAAACCCTGTCAACAAAAGTAAAAGTGACTGATGAGCATTTACATAATTTAATCAGGCTTTTTTGTGACTTTTATCAGCAGATTTCAAAACACAACAGCGACAATAAACAAAATAAATACTTGCAGTTGCATGTTTGTGTGTTTAGATGTGAAAAAACATCCAGGTGAGACTCACCAGACTCAAAAAGCTTCATAAATGTCTTTGAGACGTGGTTCTTTGGTCCAGGCTGCAATCTTTAAGCCCTGCAGTTTTACCTGAGTGCAGAAACACACAACGAAGGGTTAAAACCAAACAGATCTGCACACTGTGTGCTACAAACACGAGCTCTGTATCGGCTTTTATACTGTGCATCAAATCAATACCAACACACATTCACCCCACTCACTTCCTGTAACATTTAGATGTGTATATTTGTATATTTAAATGAAGAACGTGCAGGGAAACACACATTTTTTCATGTTTTATCCAAGGCAAAGCGAGTATGACACTTAAGATAAAAAAAAAAAAACGTGTTGATTTTAGGGGGGAAATGAAAATTATTTAGAAAAAGCCTATAAAAAAGTTTGTAAAACAAAAAGCTTTGAATAAATATCCAGATTTTCTAAAAAATAAAAAGTTACCTAATTTTTTTTTTTTTAAATAAGCTATCTTAATAATTTGAGGAAAACTAAATATCCTAACGTTATTTATACTTGTCATTTTTAAATTGCATGGTCACATACTCAATTAATTTCAAGCAAATATCTGCTTCCTGGTCAATTACGACTTCTACGAACTCCAAAAACATAAATGTCTACTACATTAAAAGTCAGCCAGGATTTATTTATATTCAGAAACGGGCCCTTCATTCAAATGACACAAACTTTATAATTAACACGAGCTCGTTTTGCAACCTGAGCTGTCTGCACCTTCAGACTCTCTGCTCAGGCCTACAGAAACTCCTGTAAAACCATCCCCTCCTCTTCCTCCTCTCTGCAGCAGCAACCTGAGATGCTGCTGTGTGTCGGAGCCAAATGTTTCAAACTGTCTGTCTTCTCTGTGAAGGCTGCGGTTTTGTTGAACTACCCGGACACCGCGCTCACCTCGCCGGGTCGTGTCAGCCGCTGGTTCCGTGTCTGTGTCCGCTGAGAGGTCGGACAGTCTCTGCTGCAGGTTTGTTTTTGTTGCATAGGTCCTCCGCTGTTCGTAGAACTGAAGCCAGGGCTTTAAATACGCCTTTAACGAATATCTGTCGGAAGAAGCGACGTAGCAGCTGGCTTCCGTCAACGTCACTCGTCATTTACATAAATAGGCGGAGCTACGGATGAGATGGTTTAAAGGGACATGCTGTAAATAAATAACCAGGAAGCATTTTCACCATACTTCGATTATAGTTTACTTAAATTACGTTATATTTTAATGAAGGCATTTCAAAAGCGCTCTTAAACAGCTTGTTTTGAATTAGAATCAAAATCACCTGAAATTTGTGTGATTCTGACCCCTTACCTGGTGTTACATGACTCACACTGAAGACAAGATTCTTTATATTTTGCTTCTAAATCTTGCTGTAGTCTTGATTGATAACTCTCTTGGCTTTCTGAGGGTCTTGTAAGGTTTTTCTTTGGACTTGGGGTGCTTTTTCACTCATTTCGTTTTTGTCCAGTTTGTGTAAACTCTGTTAATTTCCTCATCTGAAATGATATAATGCAGTATTTTAGCACTGACACTATGATTCCTAAAGAGTTATTAACTTAAAACTTGAAATATGGTGGAGCGACGGATGAATAAAAATAAGAAAAATGTAAAAGCATTGTATTTTTGACTTGAAAACAAAGTTGTCATACACTTATTTCTCATATCCAGCACTCTTCTTGAATAAAATGAACTAATTATAAAAACCAGCAGGTAACAGAAAGGAACTTATCTTCGCCTCAGGCTGAACACATGCTGAGAGATTAACAGCTGCTTTATGTCGCAAAACAATGTTCATGCAAACCGCACACAAAATTTCCTAAACACCAGAAGCCTTCAGATGAAATTCACCACCATCAACTCCACAGGGAAGTCGTTTGTGGCAGCCCTGCAGGAATTTGGTGTTTTGCTCAAGGACACTTGAGCAGGGCAAACACGGCAGACTCTGTTTTCGACCATGCAGCCTGAGCAGAGAGACCAACAGCTTCTGAACTTCATGTAAAATATGACAGGGATCAAGGAGATAATTATAATCTGATACATGAGGATTTGCTTAAATTTCTCTCAAAGTATAAAACTATTTTTAAGTAAATACATAAAATTGTGACTTTGAAGATGTGATCTGAGACTTCTAGTATTTTGACACAATTTAAAAATGTTGTAAAATTGCAAATTAACAAACACTATAATCAGATTTTAATGGTATTACCAATTCTAGTCTGTAAAAGCATGGAAATCATTTGGAAGTGCTTTGGGGTGTTTTGTATCAAACAGCGACCTCTTCTGACAAATTGAAAGAAAAGTCACAGAAACACAAATACAGTATTGAAATCATGTGATTCTGAATCCAGCCCGATATAAGTTTCCATAAATCCTGAGGTGATATTCATCTTCTGATCCTCATCCCCAAAGGTTTTCTTCTTTAGCCTGAATTCATAAATCATCACTGAATCTTAATTGAAGGAGAAATAAAAGAAAAATCAAGTTCTCTTTTACAAACTACATTTACTGAACAAAAACAAAACAAAACATGAATTTTGGTGTTAACCTTTTAATATCAAGTCTTGGGTTGAAAGTTAGTAAAAAAAAAAAAAAAAAATGGGATAAATAAGATCGAGTTATTTGCACTTTCGCTCCAGTTTACAAACACAATCCTCAATTATTTACATAGTTTGTTTTTTTTTAAAAAAAGGAGTAGAACGTTAGAACTTAAAAAATATCAGATGTAAAAAAATCTGATAACTTTTAGAAGTAATTAAAAGCATGACTTTTATTTCAACTGATAATAATAACACTGTAGCACAAATATCAAGAACACGTGACTAATAATATAAATATGTTCTAATGTGTAAAGCATGTTATCAGGCTGCTGAACGTCTGTAGTTTTAACCTTTGTTGGCCTCCTTCATTAAAATTTAGTGCCACACAACAGGTAGAACCATTCCTATAGTAAATAAATATGAAAAAACATTCATGAGACAAACTTTTGGCACATTTAGAGTTATTTTGCATGTTTTTTCAGACATGTGTAAGTCCAGTTCCCATCACCATCATGTTACCATTAAAGCACCACGTCCATCTAAACAAACTTCTGTTGGGCTTTTCCCACAGTGGTGGTTAAACATCCGACCTCAGTGCTGTTTTTGTGGTAGTTCGACTCCTCTGAGCTGGAGAGTTTCATGTGAAAGACACAGCTGGAAGCGAAGCTCGATCACATAATGTTCCCACATGGTACAAGTACAGCACAGACCTCCAGAGGAGGGAAGCACTTTGGATTAAACATCTAGAACTCGTGCTCTGGTTTTTGCATTTCAGTCGTTTATCCTTCATCTTAAGAAAATAATAAAGTGTCAGTTCTGTTAGTATTTTTAACGTGATTCTTCATAACAAGCTTCACACCTTGTGATACTTCATGTAAACCTGTTGCTTTAAATGTGATGCCTGTCTTTCTGTGTAAATACAGATTTTCCCTTTTTCCCCCTCAAACTTTCTAAAAAAGTCTTTTATAGATCAGAAGAAGTTCTTTTAGTGGAAGTATACTGTAAAAATAAGCTTGTTGTGGTTTTTTCTACTCCACCTTCCAGATAGCAATCTTCCCATCATGTTTGGCAGCTCCACTGAGGACGTAGCGATCCTCAGCTGAGCAGAGCGCCATCACTCTGTCGGTGTGGCCGTGGAGCTCCTTCAGGACCTCGTAACGCTCTGCGTCTATGATGTAAACCTTCCCTTTGGTTGAACTGGAGCTCACACCCCCAATCCACACCTGGACAGGATGAATGAGCTGTTAGACTTTAAGCAAATGTTTCATTTAGGGGATTAACAGAACTCTTTTCTGTGTATTAACCTGGTTTTTAACTTTAATCATGCAGTAACACCCGGTGCAGTCTGGAAGCACCATGCAGTGGAACGGTTTCGTGGGGTCTTTTATATGCCATATACACACTTCTGTGGAGTCTGCAAACACACACCACAACTCTTCTTGCTAAAACAAACAAAAAGAAAACACAACAGGGATGAAGTCAACACAGTCGGAAAATACACAAACACATGAGAACAAATCATATCACCTCAGGTAGGAGCAGCGCAAAGCTTAACGTGGCTCGGTGATGTTCTGGGAAGTTTAACCGATGTTTTAAAGAACCGTTCCTCCACACCTCCATTACACTGTTCCTTGAGCCTACAGGGAGCAAAAAAAAAGGGAAAAACTCAGAAGATCTCTCATATTTCCTGTTTAAAAGCTCCTGCAACAGTGTGAAACTTACAACACCAAAGCGTTCTGCTGTGTGTGCTGTGGACAGACAGCAGACGGTCACAGGTGAGACGAAAGTGTCTCTTAACCTGAAGAAATAAAAGGAAGTCAATGATCAAGTTGTGAACTGTGTATTTAGTGATATTTATGTCTTGCATAACAGGAAGTGTAAACACGAGAGCTGTTTGTGTGAACTGACCTGTAGAGTCAAGACGTCCCAAACAATAATAGTTCCTTCTGCACTGCAGGAATACGCCACCTTCTGGCTGCAGAATTAAAAACCCACAAATTAAATATCCAAACTGATTTGTAAAAACTAATTCAAACTGTACATTTAAGAGTAAACCCCTTTAAACATGTGCAATAAATGCAATCTGAACATCTCAAGTCACTACAGTGTCAGAAAAACTAACAAACATTACCAGGAACACAGTAAAGTTCTGTAAAGACTACATGGAGGTTTTGGGACTTTAATGTGCATAAAATAAAAAAAAGCAAAATAAACGTTCTCATCCAAAAGGTTTTTTTTAGTTCGGATTAAAGGGAATTTTAACACCGCCTACAATGCAGCCTGGACTTCAACACTTTACAGGATGTTCTCATTTATAAACGCGTCACAACTAATATCAGGTAGCGAGAACTTTCTAAGATGGGACTGTCCCAAACTCACAAGCCTTAATCAGAACTCAAGGAGCCCAGTTGTCTTGTTTTCAGCTTTTAGGACACGACTGAGAAACAAAAACTATAAAATAAAAACCATTTCATGTCAAAGTTTGTTAATGACACAATTCATCTTTTGGTTTAAGTCTATAAGGAACAGCCATGTCTGGGTTACCTGTTTCTGTCTGCGTCGAGCGCCAGTCCGGTGACTTCTGCTCTGTGTTCAGTCAGCTGGCGGTTACAGATCATGGACACCGTGCTGATGATGTAGATCACGCAATCCTCTGAGCCCATCCAGACCTGATCGTTCTCAACTCCCAGCATGCAGTTCTGAAAGCATACATTAAATTTATCAGGTGGTTTGTGACCATAAAAAGAAAAACATTCCAGGTTTGAACAGTAAACAGTTTAGAAAATCAGAAACAAATTCAGACTCTTCCAGCCAAATTCAAACACTGTTTTCTAATCGTTAACAAAGTTCGTCTGAATAAAAAAAAAAAAAAAAAAAAAA